>CM056491.1:47338368-47705328 GCA_029783415.1 Anisodus acutangulus | reverse complement strand
TACACAACAAGTCTTTAGAGATGGTGCCGTAGATCCACTGTTTGACGATGGCGTCAAGGCGACGCCAGGTCGAGTCTGCAACATCGGTTGGACGAGGAACAAAATCATCAATATGATCTAGCACATTGTACGCACAGGCATGAATGTAGAACAGTTCTATCCACATGGAATATTGACAGTCTTCTTGGTCAAGAATTATAGGGGTGAAATTCTTGATGTTGGTAACGGCGAATGGCAGATGAAAAGAAGACGATGAACATTGATGGGGGTTGTCAAGTATGCCAGTGGAAGAACAGGAATTGGTGGGGGAAGTAGGGCGAGACATGGTGGCAAATTAGTGCCGTCGGCCGAGAGGAAAAAAAAAAGAAGAGTAGGGATTAGGGTTTGACTCTTGATACCATGTAAGATTGGAATAATTTCCCTTAGGGATTCCTTTCATTAATCACAATATATATAGTTGTACAGAGGTTGATTCCTAATACAATAAGAATCCTAACTTACCTTAAATGGTTGATTCCTAATACAATAAGAATCCTAAGTTACCTTAAATATACATATATCATAATTACAAAATATACTGTGAATATTCGAAGAATATTCGGTAATACTATGAACTAAGTTTTAAGATTGAATTAGGTCCTATATTTACTTTTTACCGTACCTATTTCAAAAAGTGCAATATGAATACGTGAATATTACGATACTAACCTGTTATAATCGATTATATTACGTTGATAGTGTAAAAAAAATTACATTGTAAGTAATAATAAAAGTAGACCCGAAATTAAAAATGTAATATATAACTTCTTATTTTTATAAGGCGTCGATAAATATTTTTAAGCGAGTTCAATTTGTCAAAATGACTAATACTTGAGATTGAATACTACGCTACTACGCTATTACATATGTAGTACGCTACCCATCAAATTTGACTACGCTACCCATCAAATTTGACTTGTTTATTACAATGTTACTTGTGCTCTTGTAAATTCTACTGATTGATAATTATGGATAAATTCCTAATGACAAATGTATAATTACTTGAGAATTCGGACAAATTAAGGATGTGTTTTGGTGATAATGAAGTCGTTCAAATTTGTATTATCGTCCACATTGTCATTGAAAGAATAACCCCTCGTTATTTTCATTAATTTAATAGGTTTATATATATATATATATATATATATGATATACAATAGTAAACTTAGCCTATAATTACGGAAATCAAATATACATTTTCATAATACTAAAGATCACTACCATAATTACAAATGTACAATATCACCAATAATATCAAGAAATATACGTAGTATATTAGGAATATACTATGTATATTCTATCACACCCCCGCAGTCATAGCGGGCGGTTGTCGTACGCTGAGACTGTCCCTAAAATATTCAAACAGAACTAAGGGAAGGCCCTAAGAAAAGATGTCAGCAATTTGGTACCGTGAAGGAACATGCAATACACGTACTTGTCCATGAGCTACCTTTTCACGAACAAAGTGAATATCCATCTCGATATATTTAGTGCGCTGATGTAAGACAGGATTTCCAAAGAGATATATTGCACTAAAATTATCGCAGTATACCAAAGTAGCTTTTTGAATAGGAAAATGAAGTCCTAAGAGGAGGTTACGCAACCAACAGGACTCAGACACCACATTGGCTACCCCTTGATACTCGGCCTCCGCGCTGGAACACAATAAAGTAGCCTGGCGTTTAGCCGACCAAGAGACCAATTTATCACCAAAAAACATACAATAACCAATGTTGAGCGTATGGTATCTGGACATCCACCCCAATCAGCATCTGTATAAGACATGAGAGTAGATAAAACCATAATCAAAAGTGCCCTGAATGTAACGCACAATGCATTTGAGAGCGTGCATGTGTTCTTCCCTCGGATCATGTATAAATAAACACATCTGCTGCACTACATAAGTAATATCGGGCCCTGTGAATGTAAGATACTGAAGAGCCCCTACAAGACTGCGATAGTGGGAGAGATCCCCGTAGGGTGTGCTAGAATTAGCACTCAGCTTCGATTTGGTGTCAACCGGAGTAGGAGATGACTTACAAGATGACATGTCATCCCGATCAATAATCTCAGTTGCATACTTCCTCTAGGATAGAAAATAGACCACCTGCATGACGAGTTACATCTATACCAAAAAAATAACTTAAAGGCCCCAAGTCTTTCATAGCAAATTCGGAGCTGAGAAGAGATATGATAGACTTGCGCAGTTTATCAGAGGAGCCAGTCAATATAATATCATCCATATATTACAGAATTTATGCCAGAGAAGTATCGCGATGATATATGAACAGAGAATGATCAGACCTGATGTGAGAAAACCCAATAGTAGACACATAAACTGCAAACCTTTTGTACCAGGCCCGAGGGGCCTGTTTGAGATCATACAAGGACTTCTTCAGCAAGCACATATGGTTAGGATGATCGGGGTCCCTGAAGCCCAAGGGTTGATGCATGTATACAGTTTCCTTGAGATCACCGTGTAAGAATGCATTTTTCACGTCCAGTTGATGAATGGGCTATGTTTTTTAGAGAGCCAAACTGAGAACAATGCGAATAGTTTCCGATTTGACCACATGACTAAACGTCTCTCCACAATCCATGCTAACATGTTGAGTTTTGTCATCACCTACAAGACGGGTCTTATGCCTCTCAAAACAATCATCATATTTTTTCTTATGAGTAAAAATCCACATAGAACGAATCACATTGACACCAAGCAGACGGGGCATCAACTCCCACATCTTATTTTCAATAAGAGCATTATATTTATCATTCATGGCCATCTTCCAATTTTGGATCACGAAGGGCAGACACAGATATGTGGTAGAGGTAATTTAGTGACATTAGAGTTAAGATTGAAATGTTGTTTTGGTTTAAAGATACCCTGTTGACTACGAGTAATGGGCCCTTGACTCAGAATGGAAGTGGGTCAGACCTAGGTCGGTGTAGTGGTGTTGGAACTGACTGGACCGAGAGGGGGTCACAGGTTGGGCCAACAGGCAGTGAACATGTTGGCCGAAAGGGTTGAGAGACGGAAATTGGGCTAGCAGACTGTGGGCCTGGTGGCAGGGACTCAGTGGAAGAGGAAAATGGGCCAGCATGCAGTGGGCCTGTTGGCAGAATTGGATGACGGAAGGAGTTTGGGCTAGCAGGCAGTGGGCCTGCTGGCTGAATTCACGGAAAGGGTCTGGGCCAGTAGGCATTGGGCCTACCGATGTTTGCTGGTCCAAATCCCAAGATGTGGATCGGACAAAATGGTGGACCACTTACTGTGAAAGCCCATCATCCAGAAAATTATAAGAATTAGACACGAAATTATGCAACTTATCAAACGGAAATTGAGTTTCATAAAAAATGACATGGCGACTAATTATGGTTTTATTAGAGGATAAATCATAACATTTGTAACCAAGATGATTAGATAGATAACCCAAAAATACACAAGCGGTAGAGCGGGCTTATAGTTTGTTTATTGTAGTGGAGGGAAAGAGAGGATAGCATAAACACCAAAACACCCTAAGATTAGAATAAGACGGATCTTTGTGATAAAGAATTTGGAGTGGAAATTGGTATGCTAATCCTTTGATAGGGAGTATATTAAGAAGGTAAGTAGTCATTTGTAATGCATGATGCCAAAATGAAGGTGGTAATGAAGCATGGGCTAGTAATGTCCGAACAATATTATTAATAGTGCATATTTTTCTCTCGGCTTTCCCATTTTGTGAGGATGTGTGTGGACAAGAAATCGGAAAGATATACCATTAATGTTACAAAATTCTCTAAATGGTCAATTATCAAATTTCCTTCCATTATCACATTGAATGTTTTTAATTTTCCGTTCAAATTAGGTACGGATAAATGCTCTAAATGATAGGAATGTGGAATAAACTTGAGACTTTTTAGATAATGGAAATGTCCACAAAAAGTTAGAATAATCATCCAAAAATAACACATAATAACGGTGGCTCAAAGAGCTCAAAATGGGAATGTCCACAAATCACTATGAATAATATCAAATGACAATAAAGTACTGGAATTGGAGGCAACAAACGACAATTTAACATATTTCTCAAGCATACAAGAAGGACAACCATTAGTACTATGCATACTATTACACTCAACAAATTTATTGTTTTGAAGGGATGAAAGAAAAGACGCTCTCGGATGACCCAAACGCGCATGCCATAAGGAAGGTGCTAAGGCGGCAAACGTTGACAATGTGGCATGTTTAGTGGTGGTGATGGTGGAGGTGGTTACGGGATAGATATCGCCCCGACTATCACATCTCATTAGAGGTATCCCCATCGAGAAATCCTCCACAGAAAATCCAAAAGAGTCAAAGTCAATAGAAACCCAATTATCAGTTGTAAATTTCCGAGCAGACACTAAATTTTTAATTAAGTGAGGAGCATGAAGGAAATTTTTCAAGATTAAAGGTGGGCTCGGGGGAGATAAATTTGTGTGATCGTAACCACGAATTGGAATTGAATTACCATTACTAACAATTATGCCACGATTTTTGCTCAAATTGAAATAAGACGAGAGATTACCTGGTGCGGATGTCATGTGAGAAGTAGCATCGGTGTCCATGTACTAATTTGCATCTAGAGGATTTAATATAAGTGTATGCATCACTGTCTCGATATCCATGTAGGTCGGGACTGCTGCTGATCCCGCAGCAGCGAAGGCCTACTAAGGCCGAGGCCCACACAGAATAGCCTACTGCCAGGCCAAATTATTCTTTGGCCCAGGCTGCTGCTGCCTTTGCTATCCAGTAGGCCTAGCACAGTTCAAAGAAGGAAAAGGGCAGGGTGACATGGGCCATCGCCGCCTGCTGGCCCAGCCAGCCTGCCTGCCGCCAAGGGTTCATGGTCTTGGCCCCCTGCCGACCGCTATTATCGCTCGTCGCCTCGCCACTGCCGCCGCGACCACCACCCTTGCCACTGCCACGTCCATCACCGCAATTTTTTTCACGATTTTGACCTTTTTTGCCACCCTCATTGTTACGATTTTGACCATAATTGTTGGAAAATGATTTAGTGTCATCAGTTTAGCGGGACGTGGCCACCATCATGGCAGAATTGGCTCTGGTAGCTGCCTTTTTTTAGCCAATCCTGCTTATTCTAAGGTGAGCATGAAACGTGCTTGGTAGAACGGTGGGAGAGGATTGATTCGGCGAAGAAGAGTGCCAACCCTATTATACGCCTCAGAGAGGTCTGCAATCATCTGAAGAATGAGACGATCATTCGTGACAGGCGCGCCAACGTTTTTTAGTTGATCCGACAACATTTTTTGGGAGACTTCTTGCTCAAGGGTCACGACACGAGAATTTTTGCTATCTTGGAATATATCACGCAACCTATTCCAAGATTCCATTGTCGTGGCGTCGGATTCGATTATTGTCTATAACAGGTCCGTAGAGATGGTGGAATAAATCTATTGAAGCACCTTAGCATCAAGACTTTCCCACAACTCTATTTCATCATCGGTGGAAGGCAGATTCTCCTTGTATTTATCTAGTTTGACAATGTGATGGAGGACTTTATTAGACCTTGCATGAATTTTAAATAGTTCTGCCCACATCGCGTATTAGACGTTTTCCATCTCAAGAACGATAGGGATGTTGTTCTTGATATTGGAGACTACAATGACATGATGAAAGGTGTTCTTTGTGGTAGACATGATGGAAGAACACGAGGAGAATTAGGGTTTCGGAAATAAATTTTTTTTGAAGGGACAGGGGAGGTACGACCGATGAGTAGGTGATGGAAGAGGAAAAAATTTGGAGAAGGAAAAGTTTGGCCTAGATTGTTGATACCATGAAAGATAATAATCCCTCTCCTTATTTTCATTAATGTAATAAGTTTATATACATGATATACAATAGTAAACCTAGCCTATAATTAAGAAAATCAAATATACATTTTTCTAATACTAAAGATCACTATTATAATTACAGATATACAATATCACCAATAATATCAAGGAATATACGTAATATATTAGGAATATACTACGTATATTCTATCAGTCAGGACCTTAATCTTATCTTATCTTCTTCTCAAGACTTATATTTTATCAGTCATGACCTTAATCTTATCTTATCTTCTTCTCAAGACTTCATTATCATCTGTAACGATTTTGTTTTTCAAACTAATCTTCACGATCGTGGAATGCCAAACTGTAAAATTACGGGGTTCCATCTTGAAAGGAAAAATATTTATTAGCATTGCACTTAATTTACTTGTGAAATGAGAAGAAAAGTCCCTTATATTTGCGAATAGGTTTGAGACGGACCCTTAAATATCCTCGTGGGCAATTATGATAGTTTAAGTATGTCAAATGTGTTTTTTTGTCACAATCAGATATTTAACAAATTTTGGTTGATAAATTTAATGAGCAATATTGAAAGAGAATAATCCCCTCATTAGTTTTATTAATGAAGATGTCTATATATACAAATATACAATTCCTAAATATGGAAAATAACTCTATCTTTTCCTACTATAATTCTAATAGTTTTTCCTAATATAAGACTAATACCATAATTATACTTTGTACAAGGATTCTACAAATATGGTAAAATAATATACAACAACCGACATATGATATACACGGTTTGTCCGTGTATATCGTCCTTTATCACACCCCCGCAGTCATAGCGAGCGGTTAGCGTACGCTGAGACTGCCCCTAAAATCTTCAAACAGAACCAAGGGAAGACCCTTAGTAAAGATGTCAGTAATTTGGTACCTTGAAGGGACATGCAAGACACGTACTTGTCCACGAGCTACCTTTTCGCGAACAAAGTGAATATCCATCTCGATATGTTTAGTGCGCTGATGTTGGACCAGATTCCCAGAGAGATAGACAACACTAATATTATCACAGTAGACCAAGATAGCTTTCTGAATAGGAAGTGAAGCTCTAATAAAAGATTTCGCAACCAACATGACTCAGACACCACATTGGCTACTCCTCGATACTCGGCCTCTGCACTAGATCACGATAAAGTAGCCTGGCATTTTACCGACCAAGAGACCAAGTTATCACCAAGAAACATACAATAACCAGATGTTGAACGTCTGGTATCTGGATATCCACCCCAATCAGCATCTGTATACGACACGAGAGTAGAGACGGAGGATGGATATAAATACAATCCATAATCAAGCGGGCCCTGTATGTATCGTATAATGCGTTTGAGCGCATGCATGTGCTCAATCCGCGGATTATGCATAAACAAACACACATGTTGTACTGCATAAGTAATAACTGGTCTAGTGAAAGTAAGATACTGAAGAGCCCCTGTAAGACTACGATAGTGGGTGAGTTCCTCATATGGTGTGCTAGAAGTAACACTCAACTTTGGTTTGGTATCAACCGGAGTAGAAGAGGACTTACAAGACGACATGTCAGCTCTCTCAATTATCTCAACAACATACTTCTTCTATGATAAAAATAGACCACTTGCATGACGCGTGACAACTATACCCAAAAAATAACTCAAGGGCCCCAAGTCTTTCATAGCAAATTCTGAATTGAGAAGGGACATAATAGACTTGTGCAAGCTATCAGAGGAGGCATTCAAAATGATATCATCCATATATAATGGAATGTATGCTAGAGAAGTACCACGACGATAGATGAACTAAGAATGATCAGACCTGTTGTGATAAAACCCAATAGTAGACACATAATCAGCAAACCTCTTATACCAAGCACGTGGGGCCTGCTTAAGCCCATACACGGACTTCTTCAGTAAATAGACATGGTGAGGATAATTGGGGTTCTTAAAATCCAAGGGCTGATGCATGTACATTGTCTCCTTAAGATCACCGTGTAAGAAGCATTTTTTACATCCACCTGATGAATGAGCCATGCTTTCGAGAGAGCCAGACTAAGCAAAGTGCGAATGGTTGCCGGTTTAACCACTGAACTAAATGTCTCTCCACAATCCACGACAACATGTTGTTTTTACCATCACCTATAAGACATGTCTTATGCCTCTCAAAAGAACCGTCAGAGTTTTTTTTATGAGTAAAAATCCACATAAAATAAATAATATTGACACCAGACGGACGAGGCATCAACTCCCACGTCTTATTTTCAATAAGTGCATTATATTCGTCATCCATAGCCATTTTCCAATTCAGGTCATCAAGGGAAGATGTTGGGTTACGTGGTAGGGGTGATTTAGTGATATTAGAATTAAGATTAAAATGTCATTTGGTTAAAAAATACCTCATTGGCTACGAGTAACGGGCCCTTGACTCGAAATAGAATTGGACGGGATTTGGCTAACTCTCGGGTTGGCAGTGGTCTGGCCAGCAGGCAGTGGGCTTGCTAGGCCAATAATATGTGGCTGAAAAACTGGAAGGGGGGAAGAAATATTTGGGCCAAAAATTAGGCCGGGATTGGACCGAGAATCAGAAATAGAAAATGGACCGAGACTGGGAACAGTATCGAGAATCTATGGATCGATACTGGCCCAAGATATTACTGGGTCAGTGGGAGAAGTTGGGCCAACATGCAGTGGGTCTTCTGGCCGATATTCAATGACTTGACTGGGCAAATTTGGCCCAGCAGGCAATGGGCTTGCTGGCGAATTTAGGTCACGGGACAGCTCATATAAATGG
The DNA here is from genome assembly GCA_029783415.1 of Anisodus acutangulus. Classification (NCBI taxonomy): domain Eukaryota; kingdom Viridiplantae; phylum Streptophyta; class Magnoliopsida; order Solanales; family Solanaceae; genus Anisodus; species Anisodus acutangulus. The sequence continues at coordinate 47,696,652 of CM056491.1, read as the reverse complement.
TGGATGATATACGGTGAGAGCCCATCATCCAAAAAATTATATGAACTAGACACGAAACTATACAATTTAGCAAACGAAAATTGGGTTTCATAAAAAATAACATGGCGGCTAATTATGATTTTGTTAGAAGATAAATCAAAACACTTATAACCACGATGATTAGATAGATAACTCAAAAACACACAAGCGGTAGAACGGGCTTGAATTTTGTTAATTGTAGTAGACGGGAAAAACGGATAACATAAACACCCAAACAACTAAGATGAGAATACGAGGTATCTTTATTGTAAATAAGTTTAAGTGGGGATTGATATGCTAAGCCTTTGTTAGGGAGTATGTTAAGGAGGTAGGTAGCCATTTGTAACGCATGATGCTAAAAAGACGGAGGTAAGAAAGCATGGGCTAGTAAGGTATGGACAATATTATTAATGGTACACATTTTTTTTTCGGCCTTCCCATTTTGGGAGGACGTATGAGGACATGAAAACCGAAAAGATATGCCATGAGTGTCACAAAATTCCCGAAATGGCCCATTATCATATTCTCGACCATTATCACATTGAATGATTTTAATTTCCCCTTCAAATTGGGTACGGATGAAAGCTCTAAATTTTAAGAATGTGGAAAAACTTGAGATTTTTTAGCCAAAGGAAAAGTCCACAAAAAATTAGAATAATCATCCAAGAATAAAACATAATAACGATTGCCCAAAGAACTCAAAATGAGAGATGTCCATAAATCACTATGAATAATGTCAAAAGGCATCGACGTACTAGAAGTAGAAGTTACAAAAGGTAATCTAACATGTTTTTCTAATGGACAAGAAAGATAGATTGGAGTACTACACGTACCCTTACAATCAATAAAATTATTATTTTGCAGAGAAGAAATAATAGACTACCCCGGATGACCTAAACGTGCATGCCACAAAGAAGGAGCAAGAGCGGAAAACGTTGAAGGTGTGGTTTGACTCGTGGAAATGGTGGTGGTGGTGGTGATTAGATAAAGCTCTCTCTTACTTTTACATCTCATTAGAGGTATCCCCGTCTTGAAATCCTTCATGGAAAATCCAAAAGGGTCAAAATTAACAGAGACCCAATTATCAGTTGTGAATTTTTGGATAGACACTAGATTTTTAATTAAGTGATGGGCATGATGAACATTTTTTAAGACTAGAGGTGGATGCGGGGGAGACAAATTTTTGTGGTCCCATAACCAGGAATTGGAATTGAAAGACCATTACCAACAGTTATACCACGATTGTTGCTCAAATTGAAATAAGACGAGAGACTACCTGGTGCAGATGTCATGTGAGACGTGGCACCGATATCCATATACCAATTTGCGTCAATGGAATTTAAGTCATGTGTATGTATCGTAACCTCAATATCTGTGGGCATCGAAACTGCCGATGGGCCTGCAGCAGTGAAGGTCTGCTGAGGCCGAGGCCCAAGCAAGACAGCCTGCTGCCACGGACTAGCAGGCCGTGTTGTTACATTCTGGAACTGGACCGAAAAATTAGTCCTGGAAGGATTTTAGAACTGTGCCCAATGAGCCGAACAATGATCGGTAAGACGAAGTCGGGCTATTGGCCCACACGCCGCTTGGCCCAAGGCTATGACCGGTTCTGCGCCCACCGCCCATCGCCACCACGCCTGGCCATCGACGCCACTATTCGACCACCGCCATCGCCATGCGTTCTTGCCACTATTTTTCGATGTTGACCTTTTTTGCCGCCACCGTTGTTATGATTTTGGCTATAATTTTTCGCGAACGAGTGAGGGTCATTTGACGTGGCCATCATCATGACAGAAATTTCCTCAGTAGCTGCCATTTTAGCCAAGTCGGCCTCTTCTAAAGTGAGCATGTAACATGCATGGTAGAACAGTGTGAGAGGATTACTTTGACGAAGAAGCGTCTCAACGCCATTATAGGCCTCGGATAAGCCTGCAACCATCTGAAGAACAAGAAGATCATTGGTGACGGGCGCACCAACATTTTTGAGTTGATCCGCCAATTCCTTCAGCCTTTTAGAATAGGGTAAGACACTCGGAAAATCTTTCATGTCAACATGGGAAAATTCCTGCTCAAGAGTGACAACACAAGAATTTTTGTTATCTTGGAAAATATCACGCACCCTATTCCAAGTTTCTATCTTCATGACGTCGGGTTCAATAATTGTCTGCAAGAGGTCTGTAGAGGTAGTGGAATAAATCCATCGGAGAACGGTAGCATCAAGAGTTGTCCATAACGCAGGGTCATCCTCGGGGGTAGGCACATTCTCCTTGCATATTACCGATGGGATGATGTGATGAAGGACTTGATGTGAGCGTGCGTGAAACTTAAATAATTCCGTCCACGTTGCGTATTGGATGTTTTCCATCTCAAGAACAATAGGGATGTTGTTTTTATGTTGGAGACTGTAAAGGCAGGATGAAACATGTTCTTTGAGGTAGACATAATGAATGAACAAGAGGAGAATTAGGGATTCAAAGAAAAAAATTTGGGAAGAAAAAAAAACGAAGGGTGGCCGTCAGTCAGAGAGGGCTGCGGAATGGCGGGGAGAAGGAAAATATTTGCCCTAGACTTCTGATACCATGAAAGAGAATAATCCCCTAATTATTTTCATTAATGAAGATGTCTATATATACAAATATACAATTCTTAAATATGGAAAAATAACTCTACCTTTTCCTACTATAATTCTAATAGTTTTTCCTAATACAAGACTAATACCATAATTACACTTTGTACAAGGATTCTACAAATATGATAAAATAATATACAAACCGACATATGATATACACGATTTGTCCATGTATATCGTCCTTTATCAAATATGAAAATAAATGATTTAATGAATAATCACATTTGGAGGTGTAGTTTTTTGCACTTCTACTAATTTTGGTTTATTTATGATCTCTTTTTAGCTTTTTAATGTGTGATTTTTTTTATATTACAATCTTTTTAGATTTGATGGAACAATCCATGTAAATCTTGTTAACTTTCTTTTTCTTCTCAATTATTGTTAATTCTAACAATTATAGTTTGTTAAATATTTGACAGAGATTAAAATTCTCACTTCTGACAAATTTAAAGGACTAAAACTGCTCAAAAAAGTATTTGAGAGAGAATTTTAAATCTATCCTCAAACATAAGGGATCACTTTTGTCATTCTTTTTTATTTATATCAAGCAAAAGTGTAAGACGCATGTTTCACATATAAACTTTACTCACTAAACTTAAGTTATATGTGTTTTAGTTTTAATATTGTAAGTTTTAAACGAATGAAATGGTTATTCTATTGCTTTCTTTCTTTGTAAACTTATAATATTATAGAACTACGTGGTTGGTGAAATATATTATGTCTGATAACAGGCAATAAAAGAGAATAAAAAAGAGAAATTTAAACAATGGGCAAATAATTTCCAGAATGAGAAGGGAAGAACATAACACAACAAAGAAGTTAGCAATATTTTGAACCACAGAATAAGATATATTATTTTTTTACAGGAGAAGTTGCATCCACTCGAGTTAGATTTTCTGGAGAGTTTTTTTTGTCTGATACTTTAACCGACATTATTTTATTCATGTTTGTATCCAGAAGTTGAAGAATTCAATCGCTTATAATATAATATTCCTCAACTTTTTTTGTCAAATGGTTGGTCGTCATTTTTTAAATATCTAGTAAGTAAATACAATTTAGGTGGGAAGGTGAAGTTTGCCTCCTCAAATATTTCACAAGTAGAATGGTATATTCCATTCTCATCAATCTATGCAATTGATTTACCTCTTTGGCCTCAGTTGAGTGACTGGCTAGCAAAATGAATAAGTTAGCTATTTAAAAAAAAAGGTGTTGGGGAAACAAATTTAGCCCATAAAAATATGATTAGCTCAATCCGTTCAAATAATAATTCGTTCATTTAGTAACTTAGTCTATTTTAGCCAAATTTATTTCAGTTCATCTAAAAATTGGACTGATATCTAGCCAAGCTAATCCATAGAAATCTTATCAAAATATTTTTAGTATTTATTGTCATAATAAAGAAAAATAATAATTTTGTTAGGTACTTAAAATATTATTAGAAACAAACAAAACAAATAAAATTTAGTAAAAATTGGGCGGTTTGGGTTATGACCCGCCTTTTAGTCCATTTTAGCTCAACTCATTTCAACCCAAGTACACTATCAGTGTATATGATGTGTATAGGTATGTATATTATTTGTATAATATATGTATATTATATATATAGTATATATATATATTTTAGAATAAGTATACACAATTCATACATATGTTGTGGATATATATTTTGTAAATTAGCTTGGTCGAAGTGTTTAGGGCCGTAAAAATCCCTAACTTTGCGCAGGTCATTTGACCCGCATATTTATTAACTCAAATCATTTTGATCCGCTCAGATTCCAGCTCAATCTACCTATTTTACACCCCTAATAAAAACCAAAATTAGGAAGCATCAATGACCTGTGAAGGAGTCAACATTAGAGGTGAAAACAATGGAATATTGACAGTAAGGTCTAAAGTAACTTTCATGGGCCAAATTTTCTTTTAGCAAAAATTATCCAAGTAAATGGTGGGGCAAAGATAAATGGGATCCTAGAAGGAGGACCATATATAGGAGGAAACTCTTAAGGCAAGCAGCAACTAAGTTTTGTTAGTACTTCTAAAAACAGACATACATGTCTTTGTTGCTGGTCATGTTAGAAAATGAAATGCATTTAACAAAATGGGACCTCTTAAATAACAATAATTGCTCTCCCCTATATCTTGTTTATATATATGTTAGATTCTGCAGTTCATTTGGGTCATTTTTACAAGAGGTCCCCTCTTCTTCTTTTAAAATTTTCGACTTTGTTTCCCATCGGGAAAAAACCAAAAATGCTAGACTTGACCCACCTAACTATTCAATAATTCAGACGATACGATAATTTGATGGGATACATTTTTACCTTTGCCCGAATTTACTGTAACACACATAATCTTTATCGGAGTTCTATTACCCTCTAAATATATATTTGAGAAATTTTTTTGGTCGAGTGAACTGGATAACAATTCAAATACGTGTTGAACAATAGGTCAAAACACAAAGGAGTCCGATCATTTCACTCTTCAAACAAAATAAAAAATTAGAATTATCTCCTACACTCTTAATTTATTTCATGGATAAAGCAGCTAAATCTCTTGAAATTTGATCTTGTGAATCACTATATTCTTTCATAATAGAGTCTTGACATGTGTCGCATTGGATTTTGGTTCGATTTTTCCTGATAAATATCAAATAAATACTTTTAAAATATATTCAGGGGTGTAATAGGACCATAGTAAAGGTGCCCCCTTCCTTTATGTTGTTGAAAGGGATTCTATTCTTCACGTCAAATTGAAATAAGGCCACCTTTTGATTGCAGCCAAGGCAAGAATGTCACGAATGGTGTTTAGCACCCTGAAGTAAATGTTTTCCCGGGCATTCAGCCACTTGACTCGTTCGAAAGGGGTTCGACTCAATATTGTTGAAGGAATCCTTTAGCTACTAATCTAGTCTTGTATCTATTTTCTGTGTCCCATATCCACCTATGTTAAAGCATCCGCCCATTCCTCAGTGAAAGGAAATGCTACTCAGGGATCAAAAAAGAAAGTTGGTGCCTCGTCAGAAAGACTTGGTTCATAGAGTAGAGGCCTTTCTCCAAGATATTGGTTTCTTGCTCTTCTCCTTCCTTACAATCAAGTGAGTGGCCTTCTGCTCCTTTCCTTGCAGTCAAGTGGCTTTCGCTCCTCTCCTTACATCACGAGGCGAGTTGCTTTCCACGCCTCTCTTTAGGTTTCTTACGCTTTTATCTCTGTCTTTGATGTAACAATAACAATAAATAAAGGGAGTGCACCGGGAAAGTTACCGGAGAGAAAGTCTCAGCATAATAGTGACCTGGGATTGAAGTCTAGCCTTTCCTCCCTCCCTTTGAAGTAATTCAGTCTTTTCAGCCAGAGGTCCGAAAGCTAATAAATCCGGAAAAAGGTTGACGTGTATTTTAGGCATTTTCCCATAATTTGATAGTAAATCTTAATCGAGATAATATCTTAGATGGTCACTCAACTATAAGTATTTCACTCAAAAAGACACTCAACTTTGTTTTCTAACTAGAAAGTCACTCAACTATTGGTGTTTCACTCAGAAAGTCACTCAGCTTTGTTTTCTAACCATAAAGTTACTCAACTATTGGTGTTTCACTTACAAAGTCACTCAATCTATTTAACTGATTTTTAATTATATTTTGTTGATTTTAATTTAAAGCCAAAATTGTAAAATATAAACAAGTACCCATTTTAATCATTTTATTGACCCGCCCACTTGACCCGATCCACTAAAAAGATATTGACCATGACATTTTATTTTATCCTATTCCCACTAAAATACTACTATATTTAGTGGGAATATAATGAGGGTAAAATAAAAGGTCTTGGTCGATATATTTTAGTGTGTCGGGCTAATAAAATAGTTAAAATGAGTACTTATTTATTTCTTACAATTTTGGATTTAAATAAAAATCAGCAAAATGTAATTTAAAAAATCACTTAAATATGTTGAGTGACTTCGTAGGTGAAACACCACTAGTTGAGTGACTTTGTAGGTGAAACATCAATAGTTGAGTGACTTTCTAGTTAGAAAATAAAGTTGAGTGACTTTCTGAGTGAAACACCAATAATTGAGCGGCTTTCTGGTTATAATATAAAGTTGAGTGATTTTCTGAGTAAAACACTCATAGTTGAGTGATCATCTGATCTCAATCTTAATCATTCCCCATTTGCAGATTCAACATGCAATATCTTGCAAGTTTATTTTCTTTTTTGTAGATCACTGATATTGCTGTGATTTTGCTGAATCCTACCTTTTGGAACCTCCAAAATTAAAGTTTATGTTGATTTAATTTTTGTCTTGAATTCTGGTCGATTCGAATTACGATTCCACCTAAAATTGGAGAAATTAATGAAAATTTGTATTGCGTTAAGTTCATGCTAAATTGGCGTTATATGCAAGGAGTTTAGAGGCTCGTGCTAAATTGGTGCAATAGCGCAAGGAATTCTGAGTTCATGTTAAGCTCGCGTGATCCGTGTGCGATCGACTGACTGAGCTTTTTTTCATTTTTGGCCTTCGGCCAAACTCAATTACGACCGCTATTTAAAATTTACAAAACATATAAACTGGTTATGTATATATTTATATATATATTATTTAATATGCATATATATTTGTTGACTATTTTTTAAATTAAAACATCGAAAGGCATTAGACTAAAATTGTCTCTTTTATTTTTTAGTCAATTATGAAGCCCATTGACCTAGTACATTAGGCAAATTTTTGAGATATAGAAAAGAGGTTGTAAATTGGAATCCCTTATACTGTTCTTCTCCTTTGTACTTTATATTTTTTTTAAAAACTCTCGTTGTTTTTGCCCCGAATACATAATTAGCCAAACCTTGTTGAGTTCTCATTTTATTTCTTTTTTCTCTATTTGGTTTTTGTGTGATGATGTGCTAGTTAATTCGCGATCTTCCGCAACAGTTTTTCCTATAATTTACCATTCCTTTACACCTGGTTTCCATGGTCCAAAATGTCTGAAGGTCCAATAAACATAATACAGGATATTAATATCTAGGATGAAGACATTGTTGCCACATCATATGTACTTACTATTATCTTATATACTCCTAACTTTTTATCCAAGTTGGGAAAACATCAGCATTAAATGGCTGTGAAACATCATAATATTAACTGAAAAAGAGAAACAGATAAACATAGTACATGAATTTAGTTTCGACTAACCCAACTGAGATAGAGATTCTTTGGTTAACAAACAGAACAAGTTTATTTCCTTTGTATATATGTACATGTTTTGATTTTTTTTGCATATATATATATATATATATATATATATATCAGGTAGAAAATAAGGAATTTCAGTTAAAACTACTGAAACTGTCATAGAACATCGACAAGGAAAACACAATATTAATGGTCTCTTGAAGACCATGTATTGTACTATTGGGCTCTATTATATTGTTGTGCATGGGGTCCTTGTGTTGATTTGAGGTGTACAATATAATGTCACTTACACTGGCCACCAGCTTAGTCCTTTTTCTTTATAGTACCAAATGAAAAGATATTGCATTTATTTATTTGATGCTATTTACAAAAACATCTTCTCAACTCTTAAGGTTTGTCTCTGTTTGACAACCCCCACCCCCAACACACACACACACCACACCCCTACTCGAAGAGGAAGTTGATGCTTCATTTTCACCTTAAATTTTTTTATTTTGTTGGAAGCTACTACTGAAGAGACTATTAATTATGCTCTCTCTAATGTTGTGTTTGGTAAGTAGGAAAATGTTTTCCTAAAGTACTTTCTTGAAAAATAAGGGGTTGTTTGGTAGGGTCCATAACAATAATGATGAATAGAGTGTAATAATAATATTGGGATTAGTTATGATGATATTAGTTATGTATGGATTATTTCTTATCCGTTGTTTGATTTAGTGTATTAGAAATAACAGGTATTGTATAATTTCTAAAAAAATGATTATCTACAGAATACCTCCATATTATACTATGTGAGGTACTTCAGGGGCAATTATGTCTTTAACCATGCTTATGCATGTATTAAAAACTTTTTCATTGCTAATATCATGATTTGTTATATATTAGTTATGCATAGGACTACCAAATAGGATGTATAATTAATGCTTATTATTTATACATAGGTTAAAGAATGACACCAAACAAGGTATAAGTAATACACAAAATTAATGCATGTATCATTTTTCTCTAATGCATCCTACCAAACAATAAAGTGAGTTTCTTACCTATTATCTAATGTTCGATACATAAGTTAAAAATATTGTCCCAAAAACTGATAAACTCCATAATCTTCATTATAGGAGTAGTTATGGAAGATAGCAATAGTTTGAGAGAGAAGACGTAATAGAAACTGTATTTTGTATATTGAACTGAATGAATGAAATATGCACAAGGTGTCCTATTGATACTAATTCAGCTACACACACCACTTAGTTATAAGTCTAAGGGTGTCTAACGGGGTGGGCCGGGGCGGATACCGGCGGGACGAGGGAGGATCGGGACTCGGGTTCCGGCGGGCCGGGATAGACGGGACGGTGGGAGGTCCGTCCCGCCCCACATCCCGCCGGAACGGGGTCGAGTTGGGGCGGGGCGGGTCGGGGGACTCGAGATTTTTTTTTTTTGGTCACTTAATTTTAAAAAATAATATATAGTTATATACAAACACTCTAATAATTGAACAAGATAGTGTAATAAAAACATCTCAAGACTGTTTTTGTGCCTCTTATATTATTTAATTAATAGAAATATGACATAGTAATACAATTTCAAAATTATAACTTTGTGGTGTTGTTCAAAAGTTGCAAATGACATAGTAAAATACTAAAATTGCAATTAAAAAAATTACATATTCAACCATACTCTTTCGAATTTCCTTCACAATGTCTTGATGATCTTCTGTTGAAATTGGAATTTGTTTGTCAAATTCTTCAACGTCGCTTCCTGCTCCCTCGGACAATATTTCGTTATAGTTGTAGTGTAGTCTTCTTCTTCGTTGGTCTCTGGTTGGCCGCACCTCCTACGCTCTGCACGAATCCAGTTTCTAAATAGAACTGCTATCTCCAATGTGTCTCCCGCCAATGAATATTTGTGCTCTCCAATTTAAAATCTTCCCGCAGAAAAGGTGCTTTCAGACGCTGTTGATGATGCTTGAATGTTTAACACATCTCAGGTCATCTTTGTTAGCGTCGGAAATGTTTTCTTATTCTCCCTCCAGTATTTCAGCAAGTCTTCTTGTCCTTCAGCATTGGCAATAATTCGTACGATACAACACCCTGCAAAACATAAACATCAAGTTCGCTAACTTGTGAAGAAGTTGAACCACTACACATTTTATTTCTAAGGCCTTGAATACTAGCAGCAGAAACCGCATGTTTTTTATAAGGTTGCAGCGAAGTAGTAGAAGACCGTTGATTATTTGCACTTTGTTGTTGGTAATACATATATTGTTTTTTGCATTCGGTGTGTATGCTAGACGTAACTGCTTTTTTAGTTGGTGTGTTAGTTGGTTCTTCAGTTAGGTCTGTTGGAAGTACTTCTACACAATCATAAATTATTTCTACAAATATTTTACAACCGTCTACTTTAATAGTTGAATTTAATACAACACCAACAATATAAATAGTGAGGATAGGAAAAAAGTATTTTTTTTAATTTTTTAAACATTTTTTCAATAGATGTCTTATAAGTTGGTTTTTGCATATATTCATTAAGTAACAAAAATATTAGAGTTATATAAAAAACATATTTGAAATAGCAGGATAATAAATACCGGAAAATTCTTTAGTAGCTTGATAAATATTTTCTAAGAATCCATTAAGTTCTAAAATTTTATCCCAATCACTGTCTACAAGCATATCCCTTGAATTTTTATTATGAGCGTTAAATAATAAAGTAATAGGTTGTCTATAATCGTAAGCAACAAGTAGTTGCTCATACAGAGAATTCCACTCAGTAGAAACTTCTTCTGAAATTTTTCTATATGATAATCCACAATCATGCCATATTTTTTTATATTTTTTGCGTCTTTGTATTTTTTTACCTTTAAAAATAAAGTTTATAGCAAATCGTATTTTATCAAGAATGTTTTCAAAAAAATTTAGGTCATCCTTTACAACTAAGTTATAAATATAAGACGCACATCTTATATGAAATGACCAGAAAAACATGGAGTTAATCTAAGTTTTAAAAGTCTTATGCATAATCATTAGAAGAAGCATTATCTAATGTAATACTCATAATATTGTCATTTATTCCATAGTATTCACAAATTTCATTAATATTATCTGCAATAAAACTACCAGTGTGTCTATCATCTATATATCTATATGCTACAGTACGTTTTTGCATATACCAATTTTGATCTATCCAATGACATGTTATCATTAAATAATCATTACCGTTAGTACTACGGCCTATGTCAGAAGTGATAGTCACTTTGCCATTAAAATGATACAGTGCATAACGTAAATACTGTTGATATTCACTTGAAAATTTAAAAATATTCCTTCTAACAGTTGATCTAGGAGAACCATTAAAAGCAGGATTATATGTTTCTCAAATGTAATGAATAAAACCATGAGAGGAAGGAAATGAAAAAGGCAAACCCTCAAGCACAATTAATTTTGTCATATTTTCCCTATCTTTGTTTTTATCATATTTAGGACCAAAAATTCCTCCCGTCGTCGGGTTAATTTGACCTTGTACTAGGTCGGGGACACTATGTGAACCTTGTCCCGACTCAGATGACATTGGCACACCCGGTTTTTTAGCCAGGTATTGATTCCACCTAGCTGTGTGCTCGCCTTGTACATGTCTCAGTAAACCTCCCGTCCCACCTTGACCTTTTCCGGTTTTAAATTTATAAACATTTTTACAAAATTTACATCTAGCTAGTTGATTCTCTTCGTCCCTATAAAAAAATGACATACATCTTATTTTAATTTTTGTTTTGTGGGCCTCGATTCATACTAGGGCCAATGGAGGCATTCTAGTTGTAGTTTCAGGCTGAGACTCAGTCTGAGCCTGAGGTTGATGTGCACTAGTGGGTGTGTCATCTATATTATTGTCTAAATTAAATTCTGATTCATCTACTTCATCATCATTAAAAAAACATTTTCATCAATAATACTGAAATCAATCAAATCATCAGGAGTAGGAATAGAATTACTAGAAGAAGTACTCTTACCCTTATTACCCCTACTAGAAAAAGCACTCTTACCCTTACCCTAATCAAACGTTTAAATCCTTCCATTTTAATTATACAAGTAAATAATTAAATAAATGAAATTAAGTGGGATAATTAAAATTAAGAAACAATAATAATTTAAAGTAGGAACGAAGGTACTAAACGACGACGTGTAATCGAGGTTGAAAATTGAAACTTTGCTCGATGGATGATCCTCAAACTAGTTGTCAACTTCACTCTCAATTTTTTAACTTTAATATAATATTTAATAGTAAGAAGATTTGTAGAGAGATAAATTAAGAGATTAGAGAGATGGTAGGAAGATTTGTGAGAAAAATGAAGAGGAACATGAGTTATTTATAGTTGAGAAATAGGGTTAAAAGGTAAATATATTAACGTAGAGGTTAAAATAAATATTAAGGGGTAAGGGGGTTTATGGAGTGGGGTGAAATGACCGTTATAGCCATTGCACAACGGTCAAAATCAAAATTTGATCATTGTTGCAACGGTATTTTTGCAAAAGGGGACGGGGACGGGTTGGGATCGGGACAGGGTCGAGACGAGACGGGCCGGGATCGGGATGAGGCGGGTCAGGACTGGATGGGCCGGGTCGGGATCGGGCCGACCTAGCCCACTCAATTGGCACTGAGCTGGAAAATATCACCACATGTCAACTCCCTCCCTCAAGCTGATGGTTGAAATATATCTTTCAAGTTTAGCTTAGACAACAACTTGTTATAGTTCACTTTTACGCAGAGGTATAAAAGCTAATGAATAACTTGTGAACTTTTGAAATTTATTTTATTTAGAATCGCCAATTAATTTATAAGGAAAACTAGAAAAAACATATTCTTTTAAGTTTTTTCAAAACAAAGAAAAATTCTAAATCAACAAGAATTCGGGCAAGGGTTCAAATAATCCACCGAGGAAGGTGTTAGACACCCCAATATTTAGGATCTGTAAGATACGGTTGATCTCGAATCTTATATAATAAAAATTACCTTAAATGCTTTGTGCGTTTGAAAATATTGCAATAATCATTTGTCATTCAAATCTTCCACCAAAATAGCTTTTCACACACAACTCTTTTGAAAATACTTCTTTTGAAAAGTAAAAATCCTTTCTTTTTCTCATAAGAAGAAACTAGTAAATTATTTATTTCAAATAAATTGTTTTCATAAAATAGAGGATAAAATATATCTTTTATTTCAAAAAAGTCAACCGTTAATTGTTTGTTCCTTTAGCCCAAACTAGGACTTTCTAGTTATAGACAAACTTAGACAAGATTTTTCAACTTGATTTCTTTTAAAGAAAAACTCTTTCCATATTGAGGAAATCCTTTTGCAAATTCCGAACAAAGTTATTTTCCTTTTTTATTTGTAAAACTTATTTTAAAAGATTTAGAAGTGTGAATAAATAGCTGGAAAAACCGATTTTTATTAATTATTCAAAAAATGAACATTCATTTATTTTTAAGACATAAAAGTAGCAACTCTATGTAATTAGATTCTACTTAAGGGTGCCAATACTATTTAATTTTTTTACAATTAAACAAATACAACAATTAACTAGATATAAAGCAAACGGGCTGGTGGGTATACCGGCCCACCAGTTACCGCATAAAAGTAAAGTCCTCTTTTTTCTGTGTCATTTTCACATGGGCCTTTTACTATTTTTACCTATGATTGGGCCTTATTGCAAATATATATGTCATTTTCACTCATGACTGTGCCTTCATTTTTTCTGCCGAAATCGATGAAACTGATGTATTATTGGGCAGTCAGGCCCAACGGCTCAAACAGTGCGTAAAAACAGAGGAATGTGAGGGGTACAGGCCATGGTCATGCAAAGAGGGGAGAACAAATACAGAGTTAGAAAAATACCAAAAATTATCAATACATAAATAAGACATCGCAAATAAAAGAGAAATAGAGTCTAAAGTCCACATACACACGTTATCTACAATTCATATAGACCGGTAAAGAAAAATAGAGCCCAAAGTCTTTGTCACGTAACCAAATATGGGCTTCACCCCTTTTGAAAGAAAGCAATAAAATAGATAGGCCCACTATGCCGTTCTCAGATTTCAGAAAAGGGATGAAAAATAGACAGCCCCATAAAATGCATCTCCATCGTTATTCAGCCCAACACTTTAACGCGTAAATGATGATATACAAGATATAGATATTTCGGAGATATGTGATATACTCAAGAGTATATAAGGATGTATAACTCTGATATACATCAGGTGTATACCCGAGCTACATGCCTTGTATATTCTTGAATATATCATTTGTATACTTCACACAAGAGATGGATAAGAAGCAGTTTCAGACAGGGCATTTCCCGACATATTAAATTAGGAACAAGCTTATCAGAAGCAAACATATATCAACATTACTCATTTTTAATCCTTGGTCAATCACATTCAAGAACCAGTACACACACAAAAGACTCTCATAGACCATTTCATGCTTCTTTCATAGAAAGTTCATACTACCAGATGTCCAAAGAAATATTTTTAACTTTCATTATTCTCCAACTCACATCAGGATAAATAAAATAAATCAGCACACACTTAAATTCCTATAGGGTAATTAGGTTTCTATTATCTTACTTAACCACAGACTCGAATAGACAACAGATCACAGAGGGACTACAATCCAGAACATAGTATCATATCATGTAGTTTCTAAAGTAAAAAGCAGATCTCATATTGATCATTTATGTTACAAACACAGCCACATCTATCACACAAGGTTAAACATAAACCCTAACAACATATATGGTCATAAATGAACACTAAAACAGGTCAATATCATAAGATCAGGTTGCAGTCTTTCTAAAAGGAGAGTGTGTTGAAATTCAAGGCTAAAACACATTTTCAACTAACTAATACTCTAGACTATAGGTATGTTGTGAGCTTATGATACCATCTAACATCAAGTTTGGTCCTAAAACTGAGGTAAGCAATACAAATGTCTTGGACAGATTACTAGACATACTTTAACATGCTACACAGTTCAAATGGCTAAATTATGTTAACTTAGCTACAACAAATTACTTAATCCACACAGAGGCTAGTCATACATATCACTTAAGCATACAACATATGTCATAACTTAATTTAATAATCCAACTAACAGAGTTTAATCTAAAACTGAACTAAGGCATGCTAAATCAGACAATAATACCAATAAGCATGATTAATTAAGAGAATATATATAGAATTACGAAAAGGAAACTGAAATCGAAAGGAATTTGAGTTTACCTCTTCGATGAGTAGCCGTGAATGAGAATTCGGAGTGGGAATCCTTCCTCCAATGCTCGTAACTCAGACCACACAAAGAAAACCATGAAAATTTAGACTGGAAATCTTTAAAATTATCTAGGGTTTTTGAATTGCTCAAATAGAGACTTGTGCTTGATTTTTTTCAGGAAAATACCACCATCGAGGCTTGGTTTAGGACTGAGGAGGAGTGTTCCTTTTATATGAGCAAAAATCCTCAAATCTCTGTCCCAAACCGATGTGGGAGCTTAGATTTAAGGTGATTTTTTAGTTAAATTGAAAATAATTTGAAATTGACCAATGGTTGTCGTCGACTAAATAGACAAGAACCATTAAATAGCTCGCAGAGGAGTAGAGGAGTGGGGTTACCTCGCGCGTGGTGGCGGTACGGTGGAGAGAAGGGGGAGAAAGACAAGGGTCATTAATACACTTACCGGATTTGTCCACGCATGAATTAGCATCGGAGAATATCATCTGTGCATTTTCCATTTTGAGAGAGAGGAGAGCCACGGCTTCTAGGGTTTGCCCTTGGCCGTGACTTGAACGAAATGAGGGCTTTGCCCCTTTTCGTTGGTTTAAAGTGTATTTGGGCCGGGTCAGGTCCAAATTGGCTTAAGAAATAAATATAAATGTGGTCAATTCTATTTCAATTGCTATCAAAATAGACAATTAAAAATAATTAAAGGTTAAAATTGAAATCCATCTTCGAATAAAAGCCATACAAATGTAATACTTTAAAATTTGAGGAATAAAAAGTGAGATATTTTTTAAACTTTATTTAATTAATTAAATTTTCTTAGTTTTATGGTAAAATATTAATCAATTTATAATAATTACTTTAGACAGTCAATTAAATAATTATCTCCTTTAATTTATAAAAATTGATATATATATTTCTTTAAAATATGTAAAAATAGGTGAATGATATACAATAATATATTCGATGATATTTTGCCAAATAACATGCCAAAATGTTACCGAAATAATTTTATAAAATTATTTTTGCTTTGTAAAATGCATATTTTACTCCGTTCATGACTCAGAAACTTTGAATAATTAAATGAAAGTATTGGAGGGTAAAAATCAGGTGTCTAACACAAATTATCATGATGCAGTATTCCAAGACTCTTTGTCAACAAGTCTGACTGCTGCTCTTTGGTAGATATATGAAAGGTTTTATCACTTCTTGAACAATCTTCTCTCTTATAAAATGACAATTAATGGCAATATGCTTAGTCCTCTCATACAAGATTGGATTGGCAGCAATTTGAATTAATGTTTTGCTGTCACAGGGAGATGTATAGGCAATTCAATTTCAACACCAAGCTCATTTTATGGACCTGATAACCAAGTCAGTTCTGCAACTACAATTGCCATGTTTTTAAACTCTGCTTCTGCAGAACTTCTTGCAACTGTTTCCTGCGTTTTAGATTTCCAAGATACCACTGCATTCCCAAACTTAAATAGATAGCATGTAACTGACCTTCTAGTCTGTAAACATCTTTCCCAATCTGAGTCACAAAATGGCTCAAGTTTGTGTGCAGGCAGTAGAAGACCTAAATCAGGAGCACTTTTAATGTATTTGACATCCTTAAGTGCAACATCCATCTGAGATTGTTTAGGATTGTGCATGAACTGGCTTAATACTTGCACCACATATGCAATGTCAATTATTGTCACGGTGAGATATAGCAACCTGCCTACTAACCTCTAATATTGACTGGAATAAGTAAGTATTGCATCCACTTCTCCAGATGAACCATCATTAATGAAGAAATCATATTAACAGAAGCACGTTTCAAATTGGTCTCTAAGGGAGTATTGAATGGCTTAGAACCACTCATCCCCATTTCAGCAATCATTTCCAATGCATATTTTTTTTTGACTCATAACAATACCCTTCCTGGATCTGGAAAATTCAATATCTAGAAAGAACTTCAATTCCCCTAGGTCCTTCAACTTCATATCATTCCTAGCTTGTAGAATTAACTTAAAACTGCTGCCAGTTACTAAGAAATCATCTACATACACTAAGATAATCACTAATTCATCTTGAACTTCCTTGGTGAATAGAGAGTAATCATAGTGACTTTGAGAGAATTCAAGATTAAGCAAAACATCAGTAAGCTTTTTGTTCCAATGCCTAGGTGCTTGTTTGAGTCCATATAAAGACTTGTGCCATTTGTAGACATTATGTTTCCCTCCCTGGCTAGCAGACCCTGGAGGAACCTCCATGTAAACTTCCTCGATCAAGTCTCCTTAGAGAAATGCATTATGAACATCCACTTGAAATATGGGCTAATTTTTAGCAGCAGTAACAACAATAACTGACCTGACAATGACCATCTTGGCCATAGGAGAGAAAGTCTCAGTATAATTCAGACCCTCTTTTTGACTGAAGCCCTTGACAATTAGCCTTACTTTGTATCTCTCCACTGCTCCAGATGCTGCATATTTCACTTTAAAGATCCACTTACACTCAAATGGGATATTTACCGGGGTAAGGATACTATACTCCAAGTAGCATTATCTTCCAAGGCTTAAACTTCAGCTTTTATTGCTGCAACCCAGTTGGGATCCTTAGCAGCTTCATGGTATGAGGTCGGCTCAACAATAGCTGAATATGAAGAAATAACTGCTTGAAATAAAGGAGAAATGGAATCATAGCCTAGCACCTGAAATATAGGGTAACAACAGTTGGCATTATTCTTTTTGTTGATAACATAGTCATTCATCCACGCTAGAGGTTTGACAGGTCTGGAAGATTTTCTAACATTAGGAGCAGAAGAAGCATGCAAAATATGACCTATTGCTGGAACAGTGATAGAAGCAGGAGCTGGTATAGGAGAATCAACAACCTCTTGATCAGGAGGAGAAAATGGACTAGAGATAGTAGAGATAGGAGGAAGATCAATGACAGAAAATATAGGAGATAGTGACGCTGACACATGTTGAAAAGGAAAAACTTCTTCTTTGCCCAATGGAACATGCTTATACTCGGTCAGGAGGGAGATAGGCTCTCTCAGCTTCTTATCCAGCGTATTGAACTCGTTTATTCCACTCGCTCCCTAACTCTAAGAGCAACTCCTCTTTTTAGAATTGTTGAAGAAACTTCTAACTATCTAACTGCACTGATCGGGGTCGATCTCACTGACCCCTTGTTTCACCACGCCCAAGCCGGAGGCTAAGGAGAGCAGAATAAGGTGAAGGTGGATAGCGCTCATCATTGAGAACTTTAATACTGAGATCATACATAAGATATTGAAACGAAGAATAATTATTACATGATAAAGGCCCAATATATGATTGTTGGGTATTTTTGCTCTATGGTACTTTATAAAGCAGTACGGGAAGTATATAACTATTACAAGTATTCGAAAGGATAAACAAATGTTCAATAGTTCAACTAGTAATCTGAAATTACAATTGTTACACAAGTAAAAACTAGAAATTCCAGTTTTGTAGAAGGCGGAAAAATGTAAATTGTTTTTGCTGAGTCGAGTGTAGCACTCTGTCCTTAAGACAATATTGCCCCGTATGTATCCTTTATACGTCCTGGACAATTTGTCTCCCAAGATAAAACAGCAATGGAACACTTGAGCAAAGGAAACTCAAGAGCTACCGTGAAGAATATTGAGTAACGAAATGATGCTTGGAAGTTGTAGGAAGAAAGCTATTTTGGTTGTGTATTTTCGCACCTTTGTTTCTTTGCATCTCTTTCTGTTAACTCTTGCCTTCAACAATGGAAAAGGGGGTGTTTATATAGGAGAGGGATGGACTGCTTTGTCGCTCGAATCGCCTTCCATAATAGCCAAATAATGGCCATTATGGAGGTAGTAAAGTCACCAACATAAATGGTGAAAGATTGCCAACGGATTGGCCGTTATTGGAGGTGTAATTCAGCCAAAATAAATGGTCAATTGAGGTCTGGAACGCTTCGCTCGACCGTCGAAATTCGACTTTCAAAACTTCAGGGGACCAAACTGTACATCTTGAAACTTCAGGGACCAAACTGCATCTTGAAACTTCAGGATCAAATCGCACATTTGAAAGAATTCTGGTCCAAACTGCACATCTGAAACTGGGATCAAACTGCGACAAAGTTTTCTCGCCCAAAAAGATAATATCGAAGACCACACCAGACTGTGAACCCTGAACAGCAAGGCGCGGCTGCGGCGTGTGGTCTTTCCTCGAACCAAGCACATCTAGGTCCTCCTCCTTTAAACACATGGATACCCCTTGGGGTCCCAAACCCCAAACCAATTTGAGTCTTATATACACAACAATTCTTTCTTCCTCTACCGATGAGGGAGAATTGAACACCATACCACACTTTCCATGCTTCAAACACCTTACTTCGTGGACCAATATCTCTTTCATTTCTCAATGAAATTTGACGATTCTTGGCCCTACGGTTATCTACGTACTTAGTAGATCATGCATGCGTGAAGAACCGGATTCTCCAACATACGTAACACTAGTGTTTAAGCCGTTAAAGTTGGTCGGTCGCAACTCCCGCCAAAGGCAAATTTCCAACAATGATAAATCATTTTCTTTTATTGATTGACGTTAAATGGGTACCATTCACCAATTAACAAGTGTCAAGAATATGCTTTGTAAATTCTTCTGTTTTTTTTTTCTCTTTTTCTTCTTCACTTTGTTGTTTGGCAATACATAGAATTTTTTTTTTGTTAACCTGCTTCATTGCCCATAGACTTTCTAAGATTTCGAGCTGAATGATGAATGTACTTCATCTTTTAAAAAGAGTTTTTAAGTATAGAATCAGGTCTATGGGGTTAAGTTAACAAATGACCTCCATAAGAGTTTGTCTTGATTATGTGGTTTTGCTTAGAAAATTCGCTAGACAAAGTTTCTGTTGTCCATCGGGTATAAGTTGTGGACATAAATTAATTTTGCCTATAAGGTAGAAGTTTAGGATATTTCAAGATAGTGAATTTGCTTAATTGATCACAAGTTGTGTCTTATAGGTAAAAATTAGAACTTATGTCTATGGGCGCCAGAAGTTCTTCCCAACTATTATTTTTAAATTAAGGTCATTTAAAAAAAAAATTGTTAAGCGGGGATAAAAATTCAAGACCGGACACTACACTTCATTTCCTAGGTCTATTGAATTGATTTAAAAAGTTGTCCTCGCGTCGTTTAAATTGTAGACTCTTGACAACTAAGCTATAAAGTCCACTCGTAGATAACTGGACCAAAGGCTAAAAATTATTTCTCGATCCAATTGAACAACCAAAATTAATCTATTGGGCCAATCAAGGCCCAAAAGACAAGTATTTAGTGAAATATGGTCCTATTAGTGTTTCTTCCGAGTTCCGACTAAGATCCTTTTGGAGAAGATCAAGATTTCAAAAGGCCTAATGCTCTGGATTCCTGAACTCATGAATATATTTACATAATCAGATATGGTTTTGTTCTATTCCCTTATGGAACCTCACAATTTTTTGTCTTGGACAAGAAGTTTTGAGTTTTGAGTTTTGATAACGAAACCCAAAAAGATGCTTTATTATTGAACTCAAAGGAGTCTGATTGTGTTAGCTGATCCACAGATGCCTATGGCCCAAATGCATTACAATTTTGACATAAGACCAAATATATAAATGGACCAAAATTTTCTAGGGTCATTTGCACTTTTGCTCCTATATTTTACTGATCTTAAATTTTGCTGCTCAAATGAAATTTATGGAGTAAAGACAAACCTTAAGAATTGAGGAGAAGTGGCTGCTGCTTGGGAGAAGTGCACATATAACCGGGGACTACCATTTAAATCATTGTCAAAATTTATAAATTTTTGTAAGTTTACTCACTTGAGAAACAATTTCAAGTACTATCGAATCAGAGTGGCAAAAAATCGCATTTAAAATTTGGCATATTGATTGTAAAAGCAAATAGTGGCTGACCCACTAAGGGGTCAAGAGGGTTTAAATGAACCCACTTAGTAAAAAATTCTTGGTATCTTATATAGGTTAAATTATGTTATGTTGAGATATATTGATTAATTGAATTCACTTGAAATAAGATCCTGCGGTAAAGATGGTCTAGTGGATTCAACAAATGGAGGAGGTCGCGAGTTTGAAACTAAGTTGCATAGCTGCTCTCAACGTGTTTTGTATTCTTTTTGTTGTGTCACCGAGTGTACTGCATTATGACCCCTTGTATGACCCCCCCCCCCTCCCCCTCCCCCTCCCCCTCCAAAATGAAAAGTGCATTGGTGAATTTCACTTGCAAGTATCACTCTTATGCCGGTTCACGTCATTTTGAACCCGCTTACGTAAAACTCTGGATCCGCCACTGCAAGCAAACTTCCAGCATACGCGTCTGAAGTTTGGTTTGCCAAGGGCAAACTTTTGTCATTTTTATCTGAATTGTAGCTTACCGAGGACAAACTTTAGACAAGTTCCAACATATATGTTTAAAACTGAAATGATTTTTTTGAAGTTTGAACTACCAATCTTCATTCATGCCAATATTTTTAATTTTTTCCTCATAACATTCATTTATCCACTTGATTTAAACTCAATTTTTATATTTGAAATTGAACACCCGCTTCTTCAAGCTTGCAATAATGACGATTTGCCAATATTTTTAATGTTTTCTATCCACTTGATTTGAACTCACTTTCATATTTGACATTCAAGATCCACTCATCAGGGCTGGCCTTTTGCCTTGTTGGGCTAGGGCGACGGCCCAGGGCCCCGAGGTGATAGAGGGCCCAGCCCATGTACACATATACTAGTATTAATATTATGTATGTTGGGCCCATAAAAAAATTAATTATCTATCAATTATCAATTAAAGAGATAAATGAAAAAAAAATTTCGTATCTGATGAGATTACAGAGAAAGAGAAAGGAAATAAAGAGAGCGCAGAGAAAGAGAGGGAGAAATAAATGGGCGGTCTCTTAGTCTTCTTCACTTCTATCCTTAATTATTTTCTTCAAATCCATCTTTACCAAAAGAATTCAATTATTTGTACAAAAACCCTTTTCAGATTTCTCATATTTTATTTCTCTTCTCCAATGCACTTGTAAATTTTTTCTACTCTCAATTAACGATATCTATTTTCCACCGCCATATCCACCAATTCCACCATTGTGTCCTTGGATCTGGTTTTTCTGGAGGAATTTCGACCACCATCCATCTGTTTGAGTTTTTCGGTAAGACCATACTTAATTTATTTGATTCCAAGTCTCAACTCTGTCAAATTTTTTATGTTAGGTTTTGATAATTGAAAATATTGATGTTCAATTTGTTGTTATTGATTTGTAGTTTTTCAATTGCGTTTGTGTAATTTTCAATTAACTGGGATTTAGACTAGTATTCTAGTTTCTAATATAGAACAGCTATGCTTGTACTCAAATTTTTTTAATTGAATTAATTGATTAGTTATTAGATTTAAAATTGGTTGATTTGGGTAGTTTAATGGTGTTTTGGACTGATTTAATAATTTGATTAAAGGTGGTGATTTGGTACTTAGTTTTTGTGTGTGTGTGTGTGCGCGTGCTGCAAGTGTATTCTAATTAGTTAATGATGTTTTTAGAGTCCATCTGGATGTCAAAAAAGGAAAAAAAGAAGGTTAGCTGATAAGTTTTTAGCATCACAGAGAGGAGCTATTGATAAGTTTGTTTTCAAACCATTAGACCCTGGTCAAAATTCAGGAGGATCAGTTGTAGGTGATCTTGAGCAATGTGATGAAAATTTGAATGAGGAGCATAATATCAATACGGACAATAATCATACAAGTGAAAATGATATCAATGGGGAAATTAACCATATGAGTGAGCATGATAATGTACCTAATGAGGATACAACTCCCCCTTCCCCGTAGGATATTTATGATCCTAGAAATTGGGATAATCTTGACAACAAAGCAAGAGACTTTTTAGTTGAAAAGGGGCCTCAAAGGGAATTAGATCTTGTATTTCCTTTAGATAATATTTCTAGGCATTTTTCTTATGCCTATTATTCTAGAACTTTAAGCAAAATGGAGAGACTAGTGATAGAA
The DNA here is from genome assembly GCA_029783415.1 of Anisodus acutangulus. Classification (NCBI taxonomy): domain Eukaryota; kingdom Viridiplantae; phylum Streptophyta; class Magnoliopsida; order Solanales; family Solanaceae; genus Anisodus; species Anisodus acutangulus. Next base: position 47,673,506 of record CM056491.1, on the reverse strand, counting down.
AATGGTTAGTTTATTCCAAACATGTGGATAAAGTTTATTGTTTTTGTTGTAAATTGTTCAAATCTAAAGGTAATACAATTTTATTAGTGAATGATGGCATGAGAGATTGGAAGCGTCTTATTGATAGACTTCGACAACATGAGAATAGCACGGAGCACATGACTAACATGAAAACTTGGTATGAATTGAGATTGCGATTGGATAAAAATCAAACATTAAAGGGGGGAAATATTTCTCTATAATTCTTGATTGTACCCCAGATTTGAGTCACAAAGAACAAATGTCCCTAATAGTACGAGCTGTAAACATGTCCAACAATAAAATTAAAATAGAGGAGTTTTTTCTAGAGTTTCTTATTGTAGATGATACATCTGGAGTAGGACTCTTTAATATTTTAATTGATGCATTTAAATCTCTGGACCTTAATGTTGATAATGTAAGGGGTCAAGGTTATGACAATGGTTCTAATACGAAGGGAAAACACCAAGGGGTACAAAAGAGATTACTTTGTATAAAGCCAAGAGCATTGTATATGCCATGTGCTTGTCATAGTCTTAATCTTACTCTTAGTGATATGGCACATTATTGTGTCAAAGTTGTTTCATTTTTTGGAATTGTACAACGAATCTATGTATTATTTTCTAGCTCTCATAAAAGATGGAAGGTTTTACTTGATAATGTTCCGAGCTTAACGATGAAATCTTTGTGTAATACTCGTTGGGAGAGTCGAATAAAAAGTGTCAAAGCCATTAGATATCAAGCCCCTCAAATAGTTTTGGCTTTGTTAGAATTATGTAAATCTTGTGATGATGCCAAGTCAATTAGTGAAGCTGAAAGTTTAATTAGTGCACTTGAGAGTTTTGAGTTTTTACTTGGTATAGTTATTTGGTATGACATCTTATTTGCCATTAATGTAGTAAGTAAGAAGTTGCAAGCTAAATCTATGTGTATCGACACTACCATGAAGCAAGTAGAATGTGTAATGTTATATTTTAAAAAATATAGAAATGAAGGATTTATCTCAAGTATGAATGCTGCCAAAAGTCTTGCATTTGACATGATAGTAGAGCATGTTTTTCAAACAAAACGTCGAATGTTTAGGAAAAAACAGTTTGATGAAAATGATTATGATGAAGAAGTACAATCACCCGAGGAGTCCTTTAGACATAGTTATTTTCTAGTGACTGTGGATCATGAAATTGCTTCATTGAAGGATAGATTTGAGCAATTAAAGATATTTGAAAGTGTTTTTGGATTCTTATTTAATTCAAAGAATTTGAAGTCATTCGATGATAAGGAGCTTAGAGATTCTTGCATTAAATTCCATGCTACTTTTTCTCATGATAATGTGTTGGATGTGGTTTTAAATGATTTGTTTTCTGAATTGAAAGTGCTGCAAATGATTTTACTGAATGTGTTGATGTCGGCAATTGAAATTCTTAAGTTTGTCAAAGCTGCAGATTGTTATCCAAATGTTTCAACTGCTTATCGTATCTTATTAAATATACATGTGACTGTAGCATCAACGGAAAGAAGTTTCTCAAAGTTTAAATTATTGAAAACCTATTTAAGGTCATCTATGTCACAAGAAAAGTTAAATGGTCTAGCTATTTTGAGTATTGAAAAGGATATGTTTGAAAATGTTGATGTTAATACCATCGTTAATGATTTTGCTTCAAAAAATGCTCGAAGAAACTGCTTTACATAATTGGTTGTGTGATTTGTTTCTTTGCAGATGGAAGATGATGGTTCATGAAGACAACTGATGATGGATGATTCAAGTGTGTTCACTTTTTAAGTTGATGGAGTCACATGAGGTACACTTTTTGTTGATGACTTGTTAAGTGATTATAATCACAGAGTCTTGGAAGTTAGAACCAATTCATGCTAAGAACAAGAATCCATGTAACATTAAATGCATGACTGTATATTGTTATTCAATATACAATTGGACCTCTCTATAATAATATTTCATTATAATGATCAAATTTCTTTAAAATTAATTCTTCATATTACGTTATATTATATGTTCCTTTTAATAATATTTCGCTATAGCATCTAAAAAATATCTAAATAAAGAATGTTATTGTAAAGAAGTTTAATTGTATTATCAATACCCAAATTGATATACAATGTTATTTTCCCTACTATTTATTCTAAAAATCCATGTGTCTTACAAATTACAGTTTTTTTTTGTTGATATTATCATGCTTAAGAAATGATTTTTTTTAAAAAGGTTAAAAATAAGGGTACATCAAATAAAAATAAGATGTCATGCTCTAAAGCTGGAAAAGTAGAAAAGTTAAGTATTGTTTGTTTTCTCTTTCAGTGACATTAGAAAACTAAGTACTCAATTTCTCTAATCCTGATGCCGGTTAAAAAATGTCACCCCAATTCACTAAAAGAATAATTAATCCATTTAATGTCGAGATATAAGTTTCCTTTTCCTCTTTATTTTGGCTTTTGTGCTGATCTTTTTCTTTTCTTTCAAAAGATACGCTAAATAAATTTAAAGAAAATTAAATCTTTATGTATATTCTCATGCTAATTTCGTGATTATGATACATGCAGCCCAAGGTCCTCTACGTATAACAGCATAATATTCAGCCGGATTGTTGAAAGTCATTCAAACGAGAAATTGACAATTCTTAGTGTATTTTTTTTTGTTTGGGGGAGTGGGGGGAGGGTTATGAAAATGAAATGAAATCATAGAACATGTGAAAGTGGTCCATGTACTATTAAATCCAAGGATGTAATGGATCAATCCTTGTCCCCAAACCCCAACAAAAATACTTCCAATGTTGGCCACAAAAAAGTACTACAGTTAATGGAAAGCACTAATCTTCTCAAGTATTTTACCCTTTTTGCTTTACCATTATGCTCTTACCATCTAATATTTCCAGTATATTATTACAAGGGAAAATAACATTGTATATCAATTTGGATAAAATATTTACCCGAAATGGCCCAATTTTGTACTAAAACTTTCCTTTCTAGGATACAAAGCAATTTCTAAACGCTACTATAACCTGAAAATATTGAATATCTGTGAGAGATAAAAATAAAATAAGTTTTTATATACAGGATATATGTTTTGCTTTCAAATTTTGAGTGCAAATAAGTTTTTAATGTTGAGAAGAGGATTGTACTTCGATGATTAACTATGTTTTCGAATATCTATAAATTACTTATGAGACTCATCATAGTTTATCACTAAATAACTTATACTTAACTGATTTTTTTTGTATTCCGCCACTAGTTCATCGCAAAATAAGATTAACGATAAAATTTGCTCATCACTAGTTGTTTTTTTTTTGTTTGTAGTGATATGAAAAAAAGAGCTACTAAAAATTATATCATTTTCCAATAAATTTTAGACTCAAAATTGAAGAAAAGAAAAGTGAAATTTTTTACTAAAGTGATCCACCTAACTCAACTGCTAAATTGGTTACAAATGAACCCCTACTCCCTCACTTTTCTTTATTTCATGTTGCCCTACATTTGAGAGCATTAATCTGACTTTAAGTATCTAGAAAGCAAGAAAAGAAAAACAAAAGAGAAAGACACACAGTATCTTTTGACTATGGACCAAATAATGATCTTATTTTCAGCCTATAATTAAGGTGCCTCCTTATGGAATAGCACATGCAGCATGCACCAAAAGCCATAATAATTTAACCTACCCCACAAATCACAAAATATTCCCACAATTCCTTAATCTCCGCACATCATCACGGAGCTAAATTAAACCAAAACTTTGCATTATTACTAGTTTACAACTTTATATAAACTCTCCACAAGAATCAAGAAATTAGAGAACCAAGAACTGACCCTCAATATTCTACTTACCATTTTTTGTTCAATTTTTTCACCATGGGGCATTTCATCAAGCAAGTGAGTTTCTTCTTGTTCTTGGTGATTTCAACTCCATTTGTGCAAATTGAAGCTAGAAAAAGCAAGTTCATGACCATACCTGCATCTCCTTCACCAGCTCCAACTCCAGTTTCTAATGAAATTAGCTTTCCTCCATTTTCATCCTTCAGTCCAACCCCTTCACCACCACCATCACCAACACCAACACCAACACCAACACCAATGTTTAATGATTTTAGTTTTCCTCTGTTGTCGTCTTTAAGTCCAACACCATCACTAGCACCCACACCAGTAGGGGGTGATCAAGATCCCGGCATACCAACACCGGCAGGGGCACCGGAGGAAGGTGGCATTGAAGCAACAACAACCCTTTTAACTGATACTCCTTATGGACTTTATGGTCCTCATTCTCAGAAAGTTCCTTCTACTGTCAAAATTTTTGATGATGTAGAAACTCAAACTCCTGCCAAGGAATTCCAAGGTACCCGCTTCAATAATGACGAGTCCAACAACAACAAAAATAATAATGGCTACTCAGAAAATTACAACTATGATAGCCACTCGGAGAATTACAACAACAACAATGGCTACTCGGAGAATTACAACAACAACAACAATGGTTTCTCCAAGAATTACAACAACGATGTTTTCTCTGACAATTACAACAACAACGATGTTTTCTCCCAGAAATACAATAACAACAACGATGTTTTCTCTGAGAATTACAACAACAATGTTTTCGCCGAGAAATACAATAACAACAAAGGCTACTCTGAGAATTACAACAACAACAATGACAATGGCTATTCCAAGAGTTACAACAACAATAATGGTTTCTCCGAGAATTACAACAACAATAACAATGGTTTCTCCGAGAATTACAACAATAACAACAATGCTTTCTCCGAAAATTACGACAACAACAATCTTTTCTCCGAGAATTACAACAACAACGGCTTCTCCCAGAATTACAACACTAAAAACAACAACATCAACGACAACAATAATGTTTTCTCTGAGAATTACAACAACAACAATGATTTCTCCAAGAATTACTATAACAACAACAATGGCTACTCCGAGAATATGGCAGAAAGGCAAGGATTAAGCGACACGAGATTCTTGGAGAATGGAAAGTACTACCATGACATCAAGAATGAGCATCCCAACAACAATAATGGCTACTCCGAGAACAACAATCATGCTAGCAGCTACAATAACAATGCCAATATGGTTGAAAGGCAAGGATTGAGTGACACAAGATTCTTGGATAATGGCCATTCCTTCTATGGTAACAATGGTGAGAAAATGTCCATGGAAGAGTTTAAAAGACAACAGGACTATCCAGGCACTGAGAATAAGTATGAACTTCCTTGAAGATAAACATTTATCAATTGGTTCAAAGCAGAAGGACAAAAGCAGGGGAGATGAAAATAGATTTTACAGAGTGAAAAAAATAATCTCTTCATTATTTTCATTAATTGAAAAAGAATACATACAATTTACATATTTCTACAATAGGAGAATCATATTCCTATTCTAACTCCAAAACCCTATTCTAGTAGTACAATAGGTTAAGTGTACAAGACTAATTAAGGTAACATTTACACTACAATATTACATCAATATACAAAGTAATGTACTGCCCCTTATCCGTGATGGGCTGGTCTGCCTTGTACCGTGTTGGACTTCAACTCAAAGGACCCGTGATATATACCATGTATAACAAGTGTATATCACGGGTATATACCTTGCTTAACACACCCCGCAGTCATAGTGGACGGATATTTTTTATTTCTCGTTCGAATTGGGTTATAATGAATGCTCTATATTTTAAGAAGATGAAAAAAACTTGAGACTTTTTCGCTATTGAAAAAGTCCATAAAAATTTAGAATAATCATCCAAAAAGAGAACATAATATAGATGACCCAAAGAATAAGAACATGAGACGTCCATAGATCACTATGAATAATATCAAATGACATTAAAGTATGAGAATTAGAGTCTACAAATGACAACTTAATAATTTTTCCTAACGACCACGATTGACAATTCGGAGTACTACTCGTACCCTTACATGAAATAAAATTATTTGTATCCAAGGAAGACAAAATAGACGACCCCGGATGACCTAGACGAGCATGCCACAAGGAAGGAGCAAGGGCTGAAAAAGAACCGGATGACCCGCTGCCACCGTTAACGCCGACGGAACCACCGCGTTTGCCGCCACAATTTTTCCCGTTGTTTTTACTATTATTTTTTCCACCACCGTGAGCATGGTTTTGGCCCGAATTATCAACAAAACCCGAGGAATTTATGGAGGACGTCATCATGACTATGAGGCTCGCACCGGTAGCCGGCTTCTTCCAAAGTAAGCATGGAGTAGGCTTGATAAAAAGCGGGAAGCGGATTACTTTGATGAAGGAGAGTCTCAACGCCATTATAGGCCTTAGAAAGGCCGGCAACCAATTGTAGAACTAGACGATTATTTATCACAGGTGTGCCAACGTTACGGAGTTGGTCCGCCAACTCCTTGAGTCTCTTGCAATATGCAGAAACGTTCGAAAATTCTTCCATGCTGACTTGGGAGAATTCTTGCTCGAGGGTGACAACACGTGAATACTGGTTATCTTGAAATATATCACGCAATCTATTCCAGGTAGCCATAGCCGTATTGTCTGGCTCAATGATCGTCTGTAAGAGGTCGACCGAAATAGTGGAATAAATCCACTGGAGAACGGTAGCATCAAGAGTAATCCATAACTGAGGATCCCCCGCGGGAATAGGGGCATCGGGAGGAATTATGTGATGGAGGACTTCATGGGAGATAGCGTGAATTTTAAACAATTTTGCCCACGTCGCATATTAGACGTTTTCCATCTCAAGAATAATAGGGATGTTGTTCTTGATGTTAGAAACAGTGAGGGCAGAATGAAAAGTGTTCCTAGACATAACGAAAGAACAAAAGGATTGTAGGGATAATTTGGGAAAAGTGGAGGTAAAATTTAACACGAAATCCGGTGAAGGGGTACGGAAATCGAGGCAGTTTTTGGCTGAGAAATTGCACAAAACCCGAGAGCAGTAATTGGAGAACAAAGGCGGAAGCAATTTAGACCTAGTCTCTTGATACCATGAAAGAAATAATCACTTCATTATTTTCATTAATTGAAAAAGAGAATACATACAATTTACATATTTCCATAATAGGAGAATCATATTCCTATTCTAACTTTAAAACCCTATTCTAGTAGTACAAGACTCTTATAAATATGGTAAGTGTACAAGTCTAATTAAGGTAACCTTTACACTACAATATTACATCAATACACAAAGTAATATACTGCCCCTTATCCGTGATGGACTGGTCTGCCTTGTATCGTGCTGGGCTTCAACTCATAGGACCCGTGATATATATCATGTATAACAAGTGTATATCACGGGTATATACCTTGCTTAACACAGAGTTTGATTGAATTTTAAATTATTATGAGTGAGTGTTTGTGCATTAGTTTCACTTGTGTCTGCACTATTTTTTTTAAGTAGTTCTGCAATCAGACCAAGGGAACTTTGTGTTGTTTTTGTTGGATATAATTGCAGTACGGGAAGTAAATAAATATTACAAGTGTTCAAAAGGATAAACAAACAGTCAATATTATAATCGTCGCAAGCTTGTTGAATCTTGAATCTTGATAACCTGAAATCAAGAAACACTAAATCTGGATTGTTACAACTGTGGATGAGTCAAGAGATGACTCTCTGTCTTTAAGACAAAATTGCCCCGTATATATGCTTTTACGTTAGCGGGCAATAGTCTCCCAAGATAAAACAACAATTAATCAACACTACAAAGCAAATATGTTGATTTTGAGGAAGAAAACGAACACAAAACGACTTGCTGATTTAGAGGAAAAAGGAAGGAAGAGTTTCTATTTTTGTTGTTCGCTTTTGGAAAGATTTTCTGTTGTGATTCATCCTCACTTTTGTTCTTTATTATGTACCTCAAATCTATTTTAGAAGTTTATATAGTATTTAGGAGGAGAAGAGGTGATTAAGAGGCCCTTTAAGAGGTGTAATCATGGGTATTCATGGCCAGAAACATTTTGTAGTAATTGCAAAACGTTTCAGAAGTTTAATGGCAAAACTGTTGGCTTTCTGGCTGCTTCCTGAAAGACCAAACTGTAACTACTAAACAGTTTAGGGTCCAAAAGGATAATATCAGAGTAGCCCAATAGCCCACGACCCGAGACCCGAGATCCGAGCTCGAACCGGACGGGCGGGCGGCGACAGCGCGCGTGTGGGCTTAGCCTCGAACCCAAGCACACCTAGGTCATCCCTCATTCAAACACATGGGTTACCCCTTGGGGTCCCAAACCTTTATTCATTTTTAGGCTTATAAAGAGAATAATTCTTCATTTTCCCATCGATGTGGTAGATTTGTCCACACCATATTTCCATGTCTCAAACACCTTACTTCGTGGACCAATATCTCTTTCATTTCTTAATGAAATTTGATGATCATTTGCCCTACGGTCATCTACTCACTTAGTAGATTATGCACGTGTGAAGAGACAAAGCCTCCAACATGTGGAACCCTAGTGTTTAAGTCATTAAACATGGGTGGACGCAACCTCTCCACAAAAGGCAAATTTCCAACAATCCGCTCTTGAAAGAGATTTTGGTGCACACACAAGGTGCCTACTTTCAGCAACCTTGCAACGAAAAGATATTGCATCATGAGAGGTAGCTTTTTTTTTAACCTTCCCTAGTTGAATACCACCGGACTTACTTACTGCGCGGTGAACGTGATGTCTTGAACCGTCAGTGTTTAGGGTAATCCAAGACAATGATACCAACACAATAACTCCCCTTATTCGTTTTCATTCTTATTGTTCTGTCCGTTGTGGCCATGAAAACACTTGGATTCTTAAGTGCGTTCATTTGAGGTGGCCTATCCTCGCACTTAAATAGGCGATCTCCTACAAGGTATCCTGTTATACTCCACTTCACAAGTGTTAAAAAACATTAAAAGTTTCCTCAACCTTAACCTCAACTGTTTGAGGATCGTTAAAGGTTTGGAAGCTTAACCTTTACCCACCATGCAGGTAGCACTTTAATATCTATCGCGGGAACAACTTTGGATTCATGTTTTCTTACAGAAATTATTATCAGAAGTGCTCTTGCTTCCACCGAAGCGCTCAACTGAACCTTTTTACACCTTAGTTTTCTCATTGAACCAAATTCTTGGAATCTCCAATCAGTATGGTTGGGTTAACACCTAAAGGTTCGTATTGTTTGGGTTTTAAGTCCATTCCACTAGACATGCAGAATTCTTGATCTTCGGGTAGTCCCTTAGTTAAAGGGTCCGCTATATCCTTTGATTAGTAATCAAGGAAGTGTCACCCGTGATGATCAACTATCATACGGTCTTATGTCTTCGACATATATGTCCAGACGCCGTCATCCGTGACCTTTCTGAAGCCGACCGACTAGCCATAGTGTCTAGCTGTCGAAGGCACGGGTTTCTCTCAATAAGGGATGTCTTCTAAGGAGTCGTGAAGTTACTCAACTTCTTTCATGCTTTGTTTAAAGCGATAAACTCCGATTCCATCATGAATCGGCCGATGCAAGTTTGCTTAGAGCATTTTCCAAGACCCACCTTATACATTTACTTGTGGCTTTGGTGTTCTTCATATCTGATGTCCAGTTTGCATCACTGTGTTCTCCCAGAATCGCTGGACATCCAGAATACCATAATCCGTAGATAAGTGAATATTTCAGATATCGTCATATCCGACTTAACGCCTTCTACCGATCATTTTTAGAATCACGAGTGAACCTTAGTTCAACTGATATGCTTTGTAGGCCGATACCAGGTCGGTTATAGTGTGTAACATACATTGAACTACATGTGACCTGCGCATATCGCTCCTTGTATACGGATGCACCATGATTCCGATCAGTTATAGGATTCATATCCATTGGTGTCTTCAACGAGACTGTCAACTACCTCACAAATAAGTTTGGAATTAGACCAGTCCGTTAGATGTCTTAGAAATCTCAATTCCTAAGATGTCATCTGTGATACCCATATCTTTCATATCGAGACTTTCATTTCAATATGACTTCCACGTTCAGACTGTTGGTTTTCCAACTATTGGCTTTCTAACTTTAGAGTCAATATTTCTATTGTCAGATTCATTGTTTCTGTTTTATCTGAAACTTTCTGGACCAAAATGTATATATTTTAGGGAACAAAATGAAAGTTCAGGAAGAAGCCCAATAGTCCAACAAACCAACTATGATCCTCCCCCTCTAACTCTCCGGTTAGGAAGGCTGTTTCAACATCCATGTCACGCAAGACTGCAATGACCCTGGATGTTAAGCTATTCATAGGGGAGCACATGTACAAGTAGCCGAGGCCTTATACTCGTCCATAGATCTATTTACTTTGCACTCACTTTTGAGTATCCATTTTCACAACCCAAATGTTCTTTTCCCGGAGGAAGGTCAACCATTACACAAGTATGGTTCTATATGATAGAATCTATTTCTTTCTCTGTAGCTTCTTTCCAAAGCAGCGCTTCTGGAGATGACAATTCTTTGTTAATTGTCCATAGTTCATTCTCCACCATACAAACTAGAAAGCCTTGAACAAGTCTTTGTCCCCTCTTTGCTCCTTCTCGGTTTAACATCTAGAATCTCTAAATTCTGTAGATCTGGAATATTAAGTTTCGGATAGTCAGCAACTTCCGAGTCCTGTAGATATGAAACGTCTAGTTTCGGACATTCAGGCACTCGTGGGTTCTTGTTAACCTCGAGCAATTACTTTTTTTTCCTTCTCAAGGAAAGTTATCGTCAAAGAATTCAAAATCATTTGACACCAAGAGGCGATAAGCACTACTGTTATTTGCAGATTCAATGGATATGCAATTTACAGTCTTATGTCCAACTTGACCTGTTTTGGTATTCCAACCTCTACCAAACCACCCCACAACACAACATTTGTATGTGGGATCCTTTCCATATTTCACACGGAGGGTTATCCTTATCCTTATGCGTAGTTCTGATAGAATCGCATTAGCGATAAGGATCGCCTTGCCCCACATATTTTATGGCGTACAGCTTTGCACTTCGCTAACACCGTTAAACTGAGGTGAGTAATGAGCAGTCGGTTGATAAACAATGCTTCACATTCTCCCCCTCTATCACTATGAATTTCTCAATCCGTAGGCTTAGTTGATTTTTCAACTTTTGCTTTGTAGCGCTTATTCGCTTCAACAACTTCATCTTTTCTTTTCAACAAACAAATGATGCAATACGTTGTACCATCGTCAATAAAGGTCACAAAGTACTTGTCTCCCCCTCTATTTTGTATAAACTTCAAATCACCCATATAGGTGTAACTAAGTTCTAGAGGAGCGGTGCTTCTTTCGCTATTCCCTTGACGGAATGGAAAGGTGATTTTGCCACTTCGCCTACCTCACATTCATTTTGAGGGTTTATGTCGACAGAAGGCAACAATCTCAACTTTGTTAGCTTTTGAATGACTTTCTATCTAACGTGTCTTAATCTATAATGGCATAGATGCACGGATTATAAATATATCATTCATTTAGCTACATACATATTGTACCATTCTTAGTTATTACAGACCTATTGGACTAGTCTCAAACCAGCTTGACCAACATCGTTCCTTAAACCAAGTTTGGGACATGTATCACCTCCTTTTAAAGTGATCTCATTCCCTGAAGTCCTATTGAGAACAACCTCTCCAACCTCTTCTACTTTAGAAGTGGCGTTGCTTCACACGAACAACCTCTTGCCCGTGGTTAGGGCGTAACCGGATCATATGTGATCTGGATACTGTCGCGCCCTATTTTGACCTGCTCGGGTCAAAGCGGAGCGCGGACGTGTTCGGGGTGATTCCTGGGTAAAAGGGTTGAGGAGTCGCCACCTAATTATTTTTACGGTGAATTAGGACACCTAAATATTAAAATAAGTGCTGCAATGTAAACTCCAATTTTAAGGTCCATAAACTAACGAGATTCTGTGCGGTTCTTTATTATCCTAAAGGGAAGGGGTTAGGCATCCTTTAAGATCCGCTAACTTGCGGTTATCCGGTCAAACTCAGGTTAATTATTACTAGAAAAAATGCATGTTTGAAGCATGAAGTTAAAAGATGTTTGCAAATAATTAATAAAAAAGGGATGCATTTTAAAAGATAGATGAATGTAGAGATTTTTCAAAATATGCATTTATATGATATCTAAAGAGAAATACACGTAGAGTTGAAAAAATTTGTTTTTGACACTTGATAGTAAAAACAATTTATTTATAATGCCAAAGAAGTAAAATTTGGGAATCAATGAATTGTAAATTGACAAAAGATAAACTTATTCGGTATGATTAATAAAGCAAATAAAAGATGACAAAAGTTGTTTTGAAAATTTTGAATACGCGTGACGAGCCTAAAATAAATAACTAGCGAAGGATTTCTAAGTTGGAATTTAACCGAGCCTACAAATAAATAAGCTAGCGACGGGTTTCAAATCTTAAACTAACCTATGAATAAATCCTAAGTTTGCCTATTCTAAGCATTTCAATAATTACATAAGTGCGATAAATAATATTACAATACAAAGCGGGATAAAAGCTGAATTAAAGAAAGAAATAAAATAAAATAAACTCCGAGGAATAATTCGCCGTTATTTATTTTAATCCCTGCAAGCTGTCAAGAATAAACGGTTAGAAACAGTTAAATACATATAACTTCATATCCGTATTCAAAACAAAGGAATGTTTTGATCAGCGAGGGCTCGGAACTTAAATTTTGAAAAGAACATTCCAATCAATGCCGGTCGCAAACATATGACTAATGTAGTTTATTTTGATTGCCTCGCCTACTAAACGGCTCGGTCTCTCGTGAAATAGAAAAGATCACTATAATCACGTCATGTCGCTAATATATAACTTGTTGGTTATTTTAATCACCTCGCCTACTAAACATGTTGATCTCTTGATAAAAAGGTTTAAGTCTTCATCATTGCCTGCATATATTTCCGTCTTGCAATCAAAGAGGCCTCAAAATCGACGGATATTTTTCATCGCCAAAGGTAGTATCGTGTTCAAATCAGCAAAATTAAATCAAAGCAAAGAAGTACAGCAGCAGTAGCAAAGCAGCAGCAGTAAAAACAGAGCAGGAGAGGGAAAAAAAGCTCAAAATGACGGTGTCTAGTTTAAAAACAAAGAAACAAGAGAACGGTAATTTGAATGTCAAACAATGGACTGAACAGAAAGCAATGTTTGAAAGGTGCGGTGTTGATTTAAAATAGTAAAAATGATAAAAACAAGAAAACAAGAATCAAACGGAGCAAATGTAACAGAAAAATAGCGCCCAACAGACGCTATTTATTCAAAATAGTAAAAAACAGAAAGTCAAATATTGCAGTTGTCCAAAGCGGTTTTAAACCAATTGCTTTCGTAGAAAACAGCAGCAATTGGGTTTAAAAAATAACGCAGTAGTGGGTTTGAAACACGTATAGCAATGGTTGTCCAAACACCAAAGTAGTAGCTTTTAAGCCAAGAAACAAAGCAGAATTGTGCTAAAAATACAGCTGATAAGACACCAAATGAGCTCAAAATGCAGAAACGCTTCAAAAGAAGTGTAAATGGTCAAGATTGCAATAGCAGTTATGCACAGAAACGCAGCTAGATAATGGCTCAAAAGTGCAAGATCGTATCGCAAAGAATCGCGCTCTGTAATCAGAAGAACAAATATGCAACAAAACCCGAAACTTAACTATTTAAAGATGACGATATCCAGAATCTCAAGGCAAAATTGGATGCCACAACTATTGGTAGCACAAAGAAAGACATGAAGGGAAGGTAAACTTAAAGACCACCACTCTAAACTTCAAATTTGAAAGATAAGAAGGCAAAGAGGGCTACCACCATTCATTTCGAGCGCCGCAACAAGATTCAAAAGGCTTCTTGAACCTTAGGCATGGCAGCTATCGAAGAAGGCTAAACCCAACCCAAGCTTGTATGTGCTTTCAACCAAAGATAACACGATAAATATAAAACCTAACATATATATATTCCAAGGTCTCAAACAAAGACAGGAACAACATGAGATGGAAGGGACCTGAAACACAAGACTTATCATTCAAACTTGTAGAATGTGAGTGATTTCAAAACATAGAGGATTCATATAACATGAAATACAAACCCTTCCAATGATACATACTCAGCCATGTAGAGAGGCGCTGATATTCATGGAATATTCAAAGTATACATGATACGCTTGGGAATATACAAGGATATACAACCTAGATATTCATCCTGGGGGTATACCTAGATGTCTATACTTTGTATACACCAAACATGCCATTGTAAATGCAGTAGTTCAGCAAATTTGAATACTCAGGATGCATAGATGTAATTCTTTTACAAGTGATAGGACCAATGAAGAATACAGAATTTCAGAAAGGTATACTACGCACTTAACACAAAGAAGATCATAAATTTTAACTCAAGTCTGCATCTCTATTTCCACAAGGCTCTTTCAACTAGCTCCTAAGTGACATAGACATGATTCAAATTACCCTATATTTCTGTAAAAATGCAAATCTGCACTTTATCATAGTAATTCGTATTTGAAACTCCATCTAAAAATAGATATTAGGCTAAATGACTTAGCTTTAAAAACCTGATATGGCTTTGACATAGATGTGCAAGCATATATACAGATATCATTCAAAGAACTTAGTAAATATAGCATGATATAAGATAACTTAAAAGACTTTTCATGATGCTATGGAGGCACTTAACACCTAATCATATGGGAAATGCATGACTAATTCAAGAGGGCATTAATAGGATGAAAAGGATTTGAGCCAAATAACCATTTAATGGAACTGAGAATACCAACATAGCCGGAGTGGACCATTTCTAACACACTGCATTTAATCACCTTGAAAAAAAAAAAAAAAGAATAGGAATTCTCTCATGGACGTATCCAAAACAAGGAGAATAACACATACACATAGTATTATCAGGATATGGTTGCACAACTTAACAAGAGGCAAAGACATTTCTTTTTCCTAAGTGAGACATGTTCAAATCACTTATTAAACCATTTCTACTTGAGCAGTTTAACATCAAAGGCTATTCCTTATACATGTTTACTACATGAAACAATATTATAAGTTTTAAAGTATAAAAATGCAAACAAAAGGCTATAACTTAACACTAAGACAAAGCTAGTTTCAAATAGTGCAAAATGTTAATGAAACACCATCTAGACAACTCCAATAGATAGGGCATGACACAAGATGACTTAGGAGGTGTATCCATCTAAATACGGATGCATTCCAAAATTTAAACAAAACAAGGCAAGTGTCAAAGAAACATATGAGACATCGAGATGGTCAAATAATCATTCAAAATGTAACATTTAAATGAGATCATTTAGGTTAATTTTAAACACATAGACCATGTTCACGTTATACATTGCATAATGACACTTTAAAGCCAAGCACAACGCGAGCTAAGATGGTTATTAAACAAAGTTGCAAGTCAAGTAACTAGCATTCTTCAAATAACAAACAACTAATACCTCGAACTAGCCGCAAGCGTATTTCAAGATATCATATTAAACATACACCTAATTGACAACTTAATGAACAAAATAAACTTAAATTAGCCAGTAACATGCTTAAATGCATAAATGGATGCTAACCAAATATAACCAACAGATGATTAATTAAAAGCAAACACACAAAATAGAATTTGATAGAATTGAAGCCATCGACCTTTCCGCAAAGGCGTGGCGTGTTTCGAATCGTCGAATCCGCTCGAGCGATTTATTTTTGGAATTCTCGATTTTTATGGCGATTTCGAATTCTCGATTTTGATCTTGTCAATTTTGATTTTGAATGCCGCTTTTTACTTCTTCTTTTTCTCGATGTCCAGACCGACCGAAATGACCCGACCCGAATAAAAACAATGGAAAGAGCAAAAATTCAAGATTTTTTAACACCACAAACCAATAATTTCGACCTATATTTTGAACCTTTAAGTTGAAGAACATATGCAAGAACAAACACTCTCAAGTAGATTTCAGATTTTTGAAATCCGGAATCTTCCCAATAGTGAAGAACACAAACAAAGTAAAAAGTAAAACCTTTAAGAAAATTTCGGACTCATAAACATAAATTTTCGGACTTAAAATCGACCCCAAAAACTCTAAAAAATCGACTTCAAAGACAGATTTTCGGCCCTCCAAAGACGGATTTTCCAACCTCCCAAAATGAAGAACAAGGGGGGTATTTATAGATCGGTTTCCAATGTTCAAATTTCGTCGAAGTGAGTTTGAAATTCGAATTAAAGGCAAAGATTTTGAATTTTGAAGTGATTTTGGGGATAGGGTATGGTGAAGTGATGGGATGGGCGTGGTGTCGTGGTTCGGGTGTGTGTGGACCTGAGGCGTGTAGGATGGCGTGGGTTGCTAGGCCGAAGAGAGAAGGGTTTAGGGTTTTTGGTTTTTCGGGAAATGGGGATTTTGGGTATTGGGGAATTGGGTAAGGGTCACGGCCAGTCGGGTTTTGGGATTTTGGGCTGGCGGGTGAGCTGTGTTTTGAATTAAAAGGGGAAGGGATGGACCTGGGCTTGGAAGGGTAAGGGAATGGGTTGGCCGAATTTTGGGGTTGGGCTTGTAGGAATTTAATTTGGGATTGGGCTGATTTAAAAATGGGTTTTAATTTAGGTTGGGTAGAAATTGTATCAGTTGGGAAAATAAATGGGTTATGGATTTAAAAATATAAAAAGGGGCTTAATATTAAAACATATTTTTGTTTTGTAAAAGATGTGAATTATTTAAAATAACATAACGACGTGATAATAATAAAATATAATATTTTAAGTAAATGTTTAATGCTTAATAAAGGAAATGCGATGATTTATGCGAGAATAAAATAACATAGAATTTTCGGATAACTTATGATCATTATAAAATGCAAATGATATAAAATATGCGAATAATAATAATAATACGAAGATATACACATATATGCCTATATTTTAAAATTATTTTAAAAGTGTCAAAAATATTAAAAATTACGAATAAAATCATAAAAGATGGGACAAAATTGGGTGTCAACAGATACTCTGGCCCACTCTAGTTGCTTTGTCAGACTGAGTGTCCAATTTCTTTTCTGCCTTTTCTTTGGCCTTCAGATCATTTAAGACTTGGAAACTCTTGCCCACCTCACTAGGTGTCCATTACTTTTCTGCCTTTCTTTTGGCCTTCAGATCATTTAAGACCTGGAATTCTGGCTTGCTCCAATCGCCCGTAGGCTTTGTACGACTGAGTGTCCAATATCATCCTATCAAATGAATTCTAGCCCACTCCAGTCGCCCATAGGCTTTGTACGACTGAGTGTCCAATATCATCTTATCAAATGAAGGATCTTCTGTCAAATAGTGTGACAGGGTCAACGTCTTAATATAAGTCATTATCTTTTAGTCTTTTTCCCTTGATATTGGTGCCTAGACAATTCGTGGCGCTAACTTAAGAGTGGTAACAGTTTTCACACAGTCGGTTGATATTTCTCCCCCGTATGTGCGAACATACTTTACACACTTTTAATAATTACACTCAAAAGAACGGATCTTTTAAGTCGTTTACAATGTCCAATCTTTAAACGGGGAGGGAAAGTGAGATTAAACTTCTGATTTTAAAGCGTAAGGAATATAATTTATTTCGGAAAAACATTTTCATATTCCTCCTTACTTTAAGCCATTTTTAATCAGACATCATTTAATCTTATTTTTGACAAGGAAGAAAAATTACTTATCCCAACTTTGGATTCTGGCCCACTTTCATCAGTTCGTCAGACTTAGCGTCCGTTTTCTCCTTACCATAATTCAGATCCTTTGTCTGGGACAGATATAGGTCCTCTGCTACATGATAGAACAACATCTCCAGCCTTCTCCTCTTGTCCCAGTTGACATCCTCAGCCTCTCGTGGGCGCTTGTTCCCACCACTCTCGGGTGCGGTGACACCATGAACACCTTGACCTTCAATATCATAATTAACATTGTCTTCTACCAGAAAACCACAGCTATAACCAAATTTGGTCACACAACTGTTGACCGACATCTTTCAAATACTATTACAAATTTTGTCTTAAAATTGCTGGATATAATTGCAGAACGGGAAGTAAATAAATATTACAAGTATTCGAAAGGGTAAACAAACAACCAATATTATAATCGCCGCAAGCTTGTTGAGTCTTGAATCTTGATAACCTGAAATCAAGAAAAACTAAATCTGGATTGTTACAATTGTGGCTTAGTCGAGAGATGGATCTCTGTCTTTAAGACAAGATTGCCCCGTATATATGCTTTTACGTTAGCGGGCAATAGTCTCCCAAGATGAAACAACAACTAATCAACACTACAAATCAAATAGGTTGATTATGAGGAAGAAAATTAACACGAAACGACTTGCTAATTTAGAGGAAAAATGAAGGAAGAGTTTCTATTTTTTGTTGTTCACTTTTGGAGAGATTTTCTATTGTGATTCGTCCTCTCTCTTGTTCTATATTATGTACCTCAAATCTATTTCAGAAGTGTATATAGTGTTTAGGAGGAGGAAAGGTGATTAAGAGGACCTTTAAGAGGAGTAATCATGGGTATTCATGGCTAGAAACATTTTGTAGTAAGTGCAAAACGTTTCAGAAGTTTAATGCCAAAACTGTTGGCTTTCTGGCTGCTTCCTGAAAGACCAAACTGTAAATACTAAACAGTTTGGGGTCCAAAGGGATAATATCAGAAGTAGCCCAGTAGCCCACGACCCAGATCGGAAGGGAAGGGCGGGCGGCGGCGGCGCATATGTGGGCTTAGCCTCGAACCCAAGCACACCTAGGTCCTCCCTCCTTCAAACACATAGGTTACCCCTTGGGGTCCCAAACCCTTATTCATTTTTTAGGCTCATAAAGAGAACAATTCTTCATTTCCCCACCGATGTGGTAGATTTGTCCCACTCCATATTTCCATGTCTCAAACACCTTACTTCGTGGACCAATATCTCTTTCATTTCTTAACGAAATTTGACGATTCTTGGCCCTACGGTCATCTACTCACTTAGTAGATTATGCACGTATAAAGAGACAAAACCTTCAACATGCGGAACCTTAGTGTTTAAGTCATTAAACATGGGTGGACGCAACCTCCCCACCAAAGGCAAATTTCCAACAATCCCCTCTTGAAAGAGATTTTGGTGCACACACAAGGTGCCTACTTTCAGCAATCTTTCAGCGAGAAGATATTGCATCATGAGAGGTAGCTTCTGCTTTGAACCTTCCCTAGTTGAATACCACCAGAATTACTTACCGTGCGGTGAATATGATGTCTTGAACCGTCAGTGTTTAGTGTAAGCCAAGACAGTGATACCAACATAATAACTCCCCTTATTCATTTTCATTTTTTTTGTTCTGTCCGTTGTGGCCGTGGACACACTTGGATTCTTAAGTGCGTTCATTTGAGGCGGCATGTCCTCGCACTTAAATAGATGATCTTCTACAAGGTATCATTCTATACCCCACTTCACAAGTGTTAGGAAACATTAAAAGTTTCCCTAACCTTAACCTCAACCGTTTGAGGATCGTTAAAGGTTTGGAAGCTTAATGTTTACCCACCATGCATGTAGCACTTTAATGTCTATCGTGGGAACAACTTTGGATTCATGTTTCCTTACATAAATTATTATCAGAAGTGCTCTTGCTTCCACCGAAGTGCTCAACTGAACCTTTTTACAGCTTAGTTTTCCCATTGAACCAAATTCTTAGAATCTCCAGTCAGTATAGTTGGGTTACCACCGCAAAGATTCGTATTATTTGGGTTTTAAGCCTATTCCCCTAGTCAAGCAGAATTCTTGATCTTCGGGTAGTCCCTTAGTTAAATGGTCTTTTATATCCTTTGATTAGTAATCAAGGAAGTGTCACCCGTGATGATCAACTGTCATACGGTCTTATGTCTCCGACATATATATCCAGACACCGTCATCCGAGACCTTCTTGAAGCCGACCGACTAGCCACATTGTCTAACTGCCTAAGGCACGGGTTTCTCCCAATAAGGGACGTCCTCTAAGGAGTCGTGAAGTTACTCAACTTCTTTTATGCTTTGTTTAAAGCGATAAACTCTGATTCCATCATGAATCGGCCGATGCAAGTTTGCTTAGAGGATTTTCCAAGACCCACCTTACACATTTACTTGTGGCTTTGGTGTTCTTCATATCTAATGTCTAGTTTGCATCACTGTGTTCTCCCAGAATCGCTGGACATCCAGAATACCATAATCCGTAGATAAGCGAATATTTTAGATATCGTCATATCCGACTTAACGCCTTCTACCGATCATTTTTAGTATCACAAGTGACCCTTAGTTCAACTGATCTGCTTTGTAGGCCGATACCAGGTCGGTTGTAGTGTGTAACATACATTGAACTACATGTGACCTGCGTATATCGCTCATTGTATATGGGTGCACCCTGATTCCAATAAGTTATAGGATTCATATCCATTGGTGGCTTCAACGAGACTGTCAATTACCTTACAAATAAGTTAGGAATTAGACCAGTCCGTTAGATGTCTTAGAAATCTCAATTCCTAAGATGTCATTTGTGATACCTATATCTTTCATATCGAGACTTTCGTTTTAATATGACTTTCACGTTCAGACTGTTGGCTTTCTAACTTTAGAGTCAATGTTTCTGTTGTCAGATTCATTATTTTTGTTTTACCTCAAACTTTCAGGACCAAAATGAAAGTTTAGGAAGAAGCCCAACAGTTTGGGGTCCAAAAGAATAATATAGCCCACGACCCGAGCCCCGACCGGGTGGCGGCGCGCGCGTGTGCTTAGCCTCGAACCCAAGCACACCTAGGTCTTCCATCCTTCAAACACATGGGTTACCCCTTGGGGTCCCAAACCCTTATTCATTTTTTAGGCTTATAAAGAGAACAATTCTTCTTTTTCCCACCGATGTGGTAGATTTGTCCCACCGTATTTTCATGTCTCACACCTTACTTCGTGGACCAATATCTCTTTCATTTCTTAACGAAATTTGACGATCCTTGGCCCTACGGTCATCTACTCACTTAGTAGATTATGCACGAGTGAAGAGAAAAAGCCTCCAACATGCGGAACCCTAGTGTTTAAGTCATTAAACATGGGTGGACGCAACCTCCCCACCAACGATAAATTTCCAACAGTTTTAACATTTTTAAATTTTTTAAACACAACTTTTTATAATGACATCATATTGAAGCTTCATGTTGTGGTTATGAACTAGTACTATTAATAATTTTATACCTTCACTTTTTTATTGTTGTGCTCTGCTATAAATTGGAAATTCTTAATCATATGCCTAAAGTAAACACAATTCTGCTAGTGTAAACTTGCTCATATTATGCGATTTTAAATCCAAGTGAAGGAAGAGAATATCTTAAGTTAATGAAAGTAAAACTAGTCAATTTTTAATGAATTCCTAAACTATTAAGTACATTAAGACGTGCTCGTTTACATAATATATATTGAAGACTCATAAAATTTGAGGACACGACATATTGTTGACATGTATGTGGCTTACTGAAGTAACTTTGCTTGAAAAACTTTTACTTGAGTTGTCCAGTAATATTGATTTAACAAGTAAGAGTGCGAACCTAATGAGTTCATATACTAAGGGCAATGTTTAGCCCATAAACAAATAACTCACTGAATCAAATTAGGTGTCTACTCAAGATGGTTAAATTTTTAATGATCTGAATATGAAGTCATCTTTGTTGGAATTTTTTTTACCCTCGATTTGTGATTTTTAGTGTAAATCTGAATTTAATCAGCCCTAATACGATTACCGTACGTATGCAGGGAGAGAAACCATTTTTTAATGATCAGATTAATATAGTAATCCAAGATATAGAGTCTTAACCTTGTGTGATAAAAAAAAAATTTATGTTCGCGCATTTCTTGTCTCCTTGTACCCATTGACCTTTTTATTCTAAAAAATAAGTGATGTCTGATTATTGACCCTACAATAAAATTTTGAAAAGTGCTAAATTGTATTATAATGAGCTATGGTGCTAGCAGTTCGGTTTTGGAACGGTGAGATAAACTACGTTTTTCAACTTCAAATTTCAAATTTTAGATAACGATTTTCAGTATTGTATTAAAGAAAAAAAGTATGGAAAAAGGGGGGAAAAGGAAAATATTCACATTACATCTTACTCTTTTTTTTTATAGAGGCGAGTTGTTCAATTTACACATCATTCTTTTTGGTAAGGCACATCATTTCTTTCCCTCCCCAATTAAAAAAGAGAGGATAAAAAAAGAACTTTGCATAGGCATAAGATACGTTTTAGATTAGTTGGCTACTATATACTACTATGTAATAAGAACTTTTTAAAAAAGAATGCTACTTATGTAATATAAACTGTTATTTTGAAAGATTTTAAAAGTTGGGAACTTAGAGAAGAATATCTTTTAGCTAGAAAATTGGAAGGGAATTATGGAGTCTAATTGGGATTTCTTTTTATGGATTAGAATATGTTATGGAACATAAATTTGAAAATATTGCTAAAAGTGTGAATGTGACTTGTAAAATTATAGAATTATGTAAAGTTCCCAATATGATTTCGGCTCGTCAGTTAACTTGTGTAGGTCTTAAATGGACCAAGCCTTATTACCTTGGGCTTAAAAGAATAGGATTGTCCTAATCTAAAGACAAATAGTAAACTGTTTATACGTTTTCACCCTACTATTTAAGTTATATTTAATTTTTTCAAAGTATTTAACTTATGATCAGTATTGACCGTTGTCTAATTGCTGTGGATGCCTATACCTTACAGATGGCCTTTGTTGAGCAACAGTGAGTCTGTTTCTATCAATACAGTCAAATAGCAAAAGTATTTTTTGTAACTAAACTTGTGAGAAGGTAATAAGTAGAAAAATTAATGCTCGAAGACCACTTCCACTTATAATTCATGTCCAAAAATCATGCTACCATGATCATGGCATAAAAGAAACAGTATGATCCCTCAAATAAGTTTTCAGACCATCTAGTTTAAATTTCGAATATATATGTTTGGCATATATGCTAAGTACACCTGCAGTAGAACAAGTGTTCTTGAATATTAGATGTAATAGTTGCAAGTTTATTCTTAGAATGTTCTTCTGGGAATTCTTTCAGAAAGAGCTGCGATCTCCTTTGACAGTACTTAGACATCCATCAAATAGACATGATAGCTGATGGAAAATGAATACATGAATGTGTAAAAGATAGCCGTTTGGAGAATTAGCAAGTACTACATGCATATGAAGCGTCCTGGACGTATCAGTAGTAGAAGATTACACTATACCACTAACTTTCTATAAGCTATAAAGTTCAGTTTGAATGAGAAATCAGATTCCAGTTTAAATCTTCAATCCTCGAGCATTTTAGGGTCTTTCATTTACATAAGCAAGGACATCTATCTTGCTTATTCATCTTTCCTTTGTTATAGACAGGAAATTCGTACATCAACAAGCTCGATGACATCAGTTCCAAAACCATTAAAGTTCTTGCGTCCCCACTATGGAACACTGAAGGGATATTATGAGGAAATGCAAGACTCCGATTTGAAGGAATAAATTTCACTCACACAATTTCAACTGCATGCAGACACTTCTGGCAGATATACTCTGTTTTGGCCTTGACAATGTCTGCTGAAGGAGAAAGGGTATGTTTTGGTTTTGGTGTATTTAATAACTGTGCATGTGTGATATGCTATTACTCGTGCTGGTGAACTTTCACAACTTCTTCATCTATTTTATGGCTATTATTAATTCTATTTGTTCTTACAGGAGAGCTTGAAGTATAGATAGTTGGGTTCTCATGGTGATATTGGTTCCTGGGGACATGAATACGTTAGGTAAGCTTGAAAGCTAGTAACATTTGTCTTGTTGAACTCATATTCAAGTATCCTAATCCTATCTGTGTTTTCCCATTTATATTATTTATGGTTCTTTAAAACATATTAATATTATTTATGATTAATTAGAACTTATTCTGGAATAGCTAACCAATATTTCTTCAGAAAATCTGCATCTTCTCTGTGTTGTACGTCTTAAACATGCTCATATTTGTATTTATATTAATTCCCAGGGAATGAAACTCTATAGATTTGTATGAGTTCTGGTTCATTTTAAGGGGAAAGGAACTTTTTGTAAGAATTTGAAAATATTTTCCTCAATGTATTCATCCTTCAAGGGTACAATATATACATCATATACACTAATTAGGAAGAGTCAAGCATGCCCTAATCTTCCTAATCAATTCCTAATAATCTTCTACCTAATTAACATAATCTTCCTAATTAACATATTACTACCTACCATATATAAAGTGATACTACATTAATACATAATAATAATATGATTGCATAATATTCTAACAAATATTTTAACACTCCCCCCGCAGTCGAAGCTGGAGGGCGGTGAATGCTGAGACTGTCTCTAAAATCTTCAAATAATATCAGCGGAAGTCCTTTTGTGAAGATATCTGCGATTTGATGTCGCGTTGGGACATGTAGCACCCGAACTTGTCCGCGAGCCACCTTCTCGCGTCCAAAATGAATATCTAACTCAATATGTTTAGTGCGTTGATGGTGGATGGGATTCCCTGAGAGGTAGATTGCACTAATATTATCACAGTATACTATTGTTACAGTCGGAATAGGGCAATGAAGTTCAAGTAACAAGTTCCGAATCCAACATGAGTCAGATACAACATTGGCCACAACACGATATTCTGCTGCAGCACTTGAGCTTGATACCGTGGCCTGCCTTTTTGAGGACCATGAGATTAAATTGTCACCAAGGAAGACGCAATACCCGGAGGTGGATCGTCTTGTATCTGGACATCCTGCCCAATCTACATCAGTGTAAGTAACAAGTTTGGAAATAGAGGACGGGTATAGATGTAATCCATACTCTAGAATGCCCTGAATATATCGCACAATGCATTTCAGAGTATGCATATGTTCTTCCATTGGATTATGCATGAATAGACACACTTATTGCACTGCATAGGTAATATCTGGCCTGGTGAATGTGAGATCCTGTAAAGCTCCTGCTAGGCTGCGGTATAACGTTGGATCAGCAAAAGGTTTACTAGAGATGGCACTCAATTTTGACTTTGTGTCGACCGGAGTTGCCGAATGTTTGCAGAAAGACATCCCAGCTCGTTCCACAATTTCTGATGCATACTTCTTTTGGGAGAGGAATAATCCACATGTATGTCGGGTCACAACAATCCCTAGAAAGTAGTGGAGTGGGCCAAGATCTTTCATAGGAAATTCAGAACTAAGCAGTGACATGATACTCTTGCGAAGAGAGTCTGAAGATGTTGTTAGAATAATATCATCCACATATAGAAGAAGATAAGCAATATGATTACCCTGACGATAGATAAACAAGAAATTATCTGAACGACTGTGCGAGAAACCCATGTGTGACATAAAATCTGCAAACCATTTATACCAAGCCCTGGGGCCTATTTGAGGCCATATAATGATTTGTTGAGCAAATACATATGGTTGAGATATTTAGGATCCCTGTATCCCAACGGTTGGTGCATGTAAACAATCTCATTAAGGTGTACATGGAGGAATGCATTTTTGACATCCAATTGATGAAGTGACCATCCTTTTGAGAGAGACAGACTGAGAACTGTTCTGATAGTTACAGGTTTGACCACTGGACTGAATGTTTTCCCTCAATCTACACCAACCTGTTGTGTCTTCCCATCACCTACAAGACGGACTTTATGCCGCTCAAAAGTTCCATCAGATTTTTCTTTATGGCTGAAAATCCACATAGATCGAATTATATTAGCATTAGATAGATGAGGTACTAAATCCCATGTCCTATTTGTAATTAGAGCATGATATTCATCATCCATGACCATTTTCCAATTCGGATCTTTTAGAGCAAACACTGGATTACGAGGCAAAGGTGACTTCGAGACTTGGGTGTGAAGGCTATATTTGGCATTGGGTTTGACAATTCCATGTTGACTACAGGTGACCAGACGGTTTGTTGGGCCAGTGGACTGGACGCCACTGACCGAGGAGTGAGAAACCGAAGGTCCAGTGGGCTGCATTGATGGAGCTGGAATTGGGCCCGTAGTGGTGGACTGGACAATGGGCCTGAATTACGGTGTTCAACACTAGTAATAAGTACCGAGCTGTGAAAAAAATGTGTTAGATACGAAAGCTTATCATTATCCAAAAAATCATAGTTATGAGTTCCGGTGGCATGTAACTTAGCAAATGGAAAAATTATTTCATCAAAGATTACATGACGACTTATAAAGATTCTTTTGGAAGAAATGTCGTAACATTGGTAACCGCGATGATGAGTAGGATATCCCAAGAACACACATGGAGTAGACCGGGCTTGGAGTTTTGTGATTGTGGTGGATGGAAAGAGGGGGTAGCAAAGATGACCAAACACTCTTAAGTGATGATATGTGGGCTCCCATAAGTAAAGCATTTTAGGGAGGCTTGGTATGATAGATTTTTATGAGGAAGGACATTCAACAGATAAGTGGCCATTTGGAGTGCATGATGCCAAAATACAGGGGGAAGTGAAGCATCAAAAAGAAATGTTCTAACAATATTGTTAATGGTTCTAATTTTGCGTTCCGCCTTCCCATTTTGTGATGAAGTATAAGGACAAGACAAACGAAACTGAAGACCATTTGTTTTGAAAATATCCCAAAACTGTTTATTGTCAAACTCCCCCCCCCCCCCCCCCATTGTCACATTGAATATTTTTTATATCACGTTCAAATTAAGTTCAGATGAATGTTCTAAAAGTGAGAAAAGTGGGAAAACACTTGTGATTTTTTCGATAAAGGGAATGTCCACAAATAATTAGAGTAGTCATCAAGTATAAGCAAATAATATCTATGACCAGAAGAGCTCAAAACATGTGATGTCCAAATATCACAATGTAAAATATCAAATGGCAAAATAGTGCATGAAGTAGAGGAAATAAAAGGCAACTTAAGATGTTTACCAAGTGTGCAAGAATGACACTTATTTAGAGTCCGTGTTTGGGTACAAGAAATAAAATTATTTTGTTTAAGAGAAGCCAAAACAACCTCTCCCGGATGTCCCAAACGTTGGTGCCAAGGCTGCAAAAAAGGAAGGAAACTTGGATTGTTGTGTTGACGGATTTATTGGATAGAGCTCCCCCTTGCTATCACATCTCATGAGAAGCTTTCCGTCTGAAAATCATGCACGGAAAAGCCAAAGGGGTCAAACCGAATAAATACCCAATTATCAGTTGTAAACTTTCTAACAAAAATCAAGTTTTTGATTAATTTGGGAGCATGAAGGACATTCTTTAAAATTAGGGGTGAGTTTGGTGGTAACAATTTGCTAGAACTATAACATTTTATTGGAATTGAATGGTCATTTCCGATAATTATTCAATTATCATTGCTCAAATTAAAATAGGATGAGAGATTACATTGGGAGGACGTCATATGTGACGTCGCTCCGGAGTCCATATACCAATTTGAATCCGGTGGATTAAGTCCAAGAATGTGCATGGCGGACTCAATTTTCGTGGGGTGGGCCCTTGTTGAATGGGCCTCATACCACTGGGTCGGCTGAGGCCCACTACTATCGCCAGGTAATGCACCCAAATGGAAACGGGCCTGGGCCTCGCTGCCGCCGCTACCAGCCGGAAAGAACCCATCGCTTTATCGAGGTTGGCAGCCGGGCCGTTAGGGCCGCTCGCCCACTTCTGTTGGGCCGGGCTGGTGGTATAGCCTAAGGCCATCGCCACCGGTGGGTTATCGCCATCGCCCGCCGCCGCCGCCAGATCGCCGCCACTGTCCACCACCGGAGTGGGTGGTGCCGCCATTACCGCGCCGCCATAATTTCGGTGGCCTCCACCTTTGTTATTTCATTGATTTTCACCCTTATTTTTATTGTTATGACGTCCTTTTTGTCCCTTATTTTGTTGAGAAGGGTCAAAAAAATTACCATCATGTGAAGGAGTGGCAAGCATGGCGGAATTTGAAGTAGTTAACGCCTTTTTCACCAAGCCCGACTCTTCAAGTACAAGCATGGACCTTGCTTGATAAAATTGTGGTAGAGGATTACTTTGACGGATTAGAGTTCCCACGCCGCTATACGCGTAGGTGAGACCGACGAGCAATTGCAAGACTAACTGGTTATTAGTAACTGATGAACCAACTTTTCTTAATTGATCGGCCAACACTTTGAGGCGTTGACAATATGTAGAAACATTAGGGAAATCCGCCATGTCAATGGTTGAGAACTCCTGTTCCAATGAAACAATGCGAGAGTTTTGGTTATCTTGAAAAATATCTCGCAAGCGTTCCCACTCCGCCATGGCTGTGGAATCTGGTTCCATTATCGTATGCAACAAGTCAGTGGAGATTGTTGCATAAATCCAATCAAGGACTGTGGCATCAAGTGTATCCCACAATTCCTTGTCTGCGTCGTTTGTTATGTCTTTCCCTTTACCATCTTTTGGAGGAATTATATGATGAAGAACTTTGTGAGCACGATAACATATTTTGAATAATTCCGCCCAAGTCGCATAATGAACAGTTTCCATTTCTAGTTTGATGGAAACATGTGTTTTGATGTTTGAGACAGCAAGTGCAGGGTGAAAGGATGATTTGGTTTCAGACATAATTGGTTGTGATGAAGGATAATCAATAATGGAGTAGAAAAAACGAAGAAATTTTTCGGCCACTAGGGTTTCTAGGGAGGAAGATGACCGCAAATTTGGAAGAAATTAACTAATTTTGGATCTTTTCTTAAGCTCTTGATACCATGTAAGACTTTGAAAATATTTTCCTCAATGTATTCATCATTCAAGGGTACAATATATATACACCATATACATTAATTAGGAAGAGTCAATCATGCCCTAATCTTCCTAATCAATTCCTAATAATCTTCTACCTAATTAACATAATCTTCATAATTAACATATTACTACCTACCATATATAAAGTGAAACTACATTAATACATAATAATAATATGATTGCATAATATTCTAACAAATATTCTAACACTTTTAGCAGTAGTAAAGTGTATCTATGCCCTGTCCCCAAGGGGGTGGCGGTTGAGCTGTAGGAGTAACAACATGGAGATTCCAATCTCGAATCCTTGTTACAAAATTCAGTGGAAGTTCATCTACTCCAGCCTTAGTGGCAGAATTAACTTGCACCTGTGCCTATGGGATTTAGTGTGCTGTCCAATGGATTAGTCAGGTTGATGCAAACTGACATGGACATCACCGTTACTGTCATCCAAAGACGTTTATCTATACTGTTGTGTGATGTTAATGCTAGTTATCCGTTGTAATGCATGGGATGGCTTTCTGTTTGTGTTACATTTCAATTTTATGATAGCTCTATACACGTTACTTTGTGTGTGAATACATGTGTTTCATTTCCCAAATCTTGCCCAATCCATTTTGCCCTTCAAGTATTGGCAAACTGATTGTTTCTACAGGAACTTGGCTGGAGAAATTGCACAAGAGTATGGTAAACGGCAGGTTTGTTTTCCTTCATTTCTTGTTGTGTAAGGTTTCAGAAGAACATTACTATGTGTTTTTCTACAGTTTGTGCTGTTCATGCTTTTATTCAGAGTTTGGTTACTTTGCATCAGCAATTCAGGGCAACTTTACTGCTATTGTACATGTGTACCTATTATCATCTTTTTACAAGTCATTGTTTCTCTTACCTGGACATAGGTTTATATGCACAAATCTTTTGCTTGAAGGTTGTAATATTTATCAAAATATTATTGTTTATAAATAAAAAGTAGCAACCAGCTTCATGCCTTCTTCAACATTTATCTTGTGAATGTTACGACATGCCTTTTTCCATCTACGTTGTGCAATTACTTCTAAAATTTAATCAGCTTTTCTGTTTCTATTCTTATGATGCGCTAACTATTTCAGAGAGAAGAAGCCCCAATTGATGGTCTAATGGAGCTTGTGCAACAAATTGTTGCTTTTCACATGAAGATATCATTCTTCAGATTTAATATTAGTTGAGTTGCAAGATAGAGCTATAAAAGTTTCCATCCTTTTATCCTGTTCTGATGCGGAAGCATAGATCGCTTTTCATGTCCTTTCTTTTGTGTTAAAGGGTACCAATTTTTGACTGATATCTTGTTCTGCAATGCAGCATAACGCTGAACCTGAGGCTGTTGATCTTTTAATGGAGGTATATGTTTCTCTCCATCTCTTTACATAATTTATGTACTGTTTCCATGTGTGTCGCTGGTGAGATCTCTTTGATAATTTCAGGTTGAAGATCTTGATCTTTTAGTCGAGCACGTTGATTGTACAAATTACAAAAGGACATGCTCCTATCTCACCAGTTCAGCGAAGTCAGTTTGCTCAGGACACAATTTTGGATGTTCTTTGTCAG
Source organism: Anisodus acutangulus (assembly GCA_029783415.1). Classification (NCBI taxonomy): domain Eukaryota; kingdom Viridiplantae; phylum Streptophyta; class Magnoliopsida; order Solanales; family Solanaceae; genus Anisodus; species Anisodus acutangulus. The sequence goes on along the minus strand of CM056491.1, from coordinate 47,643,099 downwards.
AGTATATATGAATCCTGCGAATTTTCTCTTGGCAATTTTAGATTTGCTGGAGTTTTATGTAGTGTTGATGCTCTTAGTTATTCTCATCGTCCTCACCTTTTTTTTTTTTTTATAACAGTGATGTTTGGTTAAGCTTGTGCGTACATCGACTATTTACACGGGGTACCTGATACCTCCCAAGAGTATAGGTACCGGGTAACTCTATCCACCAAGGCTTGGACCAATAGGAAGATATCACCTATGTTTTATCTCTGTTGCGAATTGAACCTGAGATCTCATGGTTGTGAACCCACTTCATTGACCACTAGGCTACCTTTTTTTTTTTGATAAGTTAGGCTACACCCTTGGTGCTATTCCCATAATACTCACTTATTTGCAGTTTGCTACCAACCTATAAGTTTGGATGTTCACTTGATGAAACTAGCGCTGGCCAGTGGGCCGGGTCGATCCGGTCCCGCCTCGAACTCGAGTAGTTAAAAAAAAATGTGGTATCGGGACTCGAACCGGGACGGGACCATGTCTCGTCCCGACCCAGTCCCGCTTGTCCCGGCCCGATCCCGCCCGAAATCTCCCCTTTTGCAAAAATAATCGTTGCACCAACGGCCATTTTGCATTTTGGCCGTTGTGCAACAACCATTTTTGGCCTCCCCCCTCCCCCTATCCCCTTAATATTTATTTTTAACCCATAAGTTATTATATTTACACTTTAATCCAATTTTTCAACTATAAATACCTCATTTTCTCTTCATCTTTCTCACAAATCTTCCTACAATCTCTCTAATCTCTCAATCCATCTCTCTACAAGTCTACATTGTCTACTAAATATTCAATTTTATTTATTCATTTGGGAATTGGGAGTGAAGTTGGCAACTAGCTTGAGGATCTTCCATCGAGCAAAGATTCAATTTTCAATCTCTCGTTTACACGCCGACGTTACGTCGCTTGGTACATTCGTTCCTTCATTAAATTATTATTGTCTGTTTATTTTATTTAGCGCACTTAATTTCATTTACTTTAATTATTTATTAGTATAATTATAAATTTATAATGGAAGAATTTAAACGTATGCTTACGGGTAGGGGTCAGGCTTCTTCTAGTAGAAGCAACAAGGGCAAGGGTACTTCTTCTAGTCATCCTATTCCTACACAGGATGATTTTGTACATTTTTCTACAATACCATTAGATTTAGACGAGGAGCTATTTTCTGGAGCTCAAGAAGACTTTAATTTAGACGATAATCTAGATGATACACCCACTAATGTTGATGACAACACACCCACTAGTGCACCTTCAACTGAAATGCCTCATATTCCCCCTAGTATGAGACGAGGTCCAGCAAAACGATAATTAAAATCAGATGCATGGATATTTTTTTATAGGGACGTAGAGAATCAAGTAGCTAGATGTAAAATTTATAAAGATGTTTTAAAATTTAAAACTGAAAAAGGTCACGGTGGGACGGGGGTTTAATGAGACACGTAGTAAGGGCTTATCCAGCTAGGTATGCCCAATACGAGGCTTCAAAACCGGGTGCGCAAACGCCCACTCCATTGGGACAAGGTTCACATACTGATACTGTCCCGGACCAAGTACATGGTCAAATTAACCCTATGACGGGGGGAATTGTAGGCCCTAAATACAATAAACATAAAGATACGGAAGCAATAGCAAAATTAGTTGATGTGGAGGGTTTGCCTTTTTCATTTCCTTCATCTCCAGGTTTTATTCATTACATTAGAGATTTGTATAATCCTGTTTTTAACGGTTTTCCTAGATCTACTGTTAAGAGAGATGTATTTAAATTTGCACATGAATATCAACAGTATTTACGTTATTCATTATATCATTTTAATGGCAAAGTGGCTATCACTTCTGATATAGGCCGTAGTACTAACGACCATGATTATTTAACGGTAACTTGTCATTGGATAGATTATAAATGGTCTATGTAAAAACGTATCTTAGCATATAGATATATAGATGATAGGCACACTGGTAGTTTTATTGCAGAAAATATTTATCACGACCTCGATGTAAAGTAAAGATAGAGGTATCACATCTGCTGCATGTAAACCCAAGACGTATAATGAACTGTGCAAAACGATCATAACATGCTCTAGGGGCCTGTTTTAAGCCATAGAGTGATTTACGGAGACGACACATATACGGTGGGGCTGCTGGGTGGACAAAATCAGGCGGCTGGTGCATGTATACAATTTCTCATAAATCCCCATGAAGAAATGCATTCTTCACATCTAGTTGATGAATCGGCCAATTCTTACCCATAGCAATGCTTAGAACTGTGCGAATGGTGGTCGGTTTGACAACCGAACTAAAAGTCTGACCGCAATCAATGCCCTCCTGCTGGTTAGTATCATTTGCCACTAGTCTTGCCTTGTATCTTTCTAAGTCACCACTATCACTGAACTTGTGACTAAAAAGCCACATGCAATGGATTCACCCCCTCTGGTCGAGGAACCAAGTCCCAAGTATGTTGTTTCGTTAGTATATTAAACTCCTCACACATGGCCGCATTCCAATTCGGGTCCAGTTTGGATAATTTAGGGCTTTTTGGAATAGGTGAAATTGTTTGGGTGGACAGGTTAAATTGGACTTTGGATTTGAAAATTCCGTGTTGGGCACGGATTTTCATCCGGTGTATGGGTGCTGGCTGGGTAAGGGTGTCAGTCGACTGGTTGGTTGGGTTGGTTGATGGCAGAATCAGGTGTGGGGCAGTTTGTGTCATCGGAACTAGGTGTCGGTTGAAGGTGGCAGTCGGATGGTGTTGAACAGTGGCGGTGTTTGGGGTTGGAGTCGAGTAGGTTGGGTCGGTGGGTGCTGGTGAACAGTGGTGGGGATATGTTGGGGTTCTCGGTATGCCAAAAATGGAGGAGGTTTGTAATGTAGGGTATGATGTCGGTGGCGTAGTAGGTCCGGTAGCTGGGTTTGTTGGGTGGTGGTTGAGGGTCGGACTGGAGTCGGTACAGTGGTGAGACTGTTGGGAAGGTACAGTGGATGGGACGGTGACCGGTGAGTTGGTGGAACCTGGAGGCAAAGTGGTGCTAGAGGTGGCAAGAGGCGGTGACGGGGAGGTCACCGGTGGTAGGGATGCCGACGTAGGTAATGTACGGTGGCAGATGGTGGCTGTGGAGGTACAATGGTGTCGGCTTGGCACAGTTCCCGAAGATGGACATGAGAGGTCATAGCACAGATAGCCCCTATGGTTTGACGGAAAACCTAAGAAGACACACGGAGTGGTGCAGGGATCTAATTTGTGAGTGGCCGTGGAAGAGAGATTAGGGAAACAAAGGCAATCGAATATCCGTAGGTGATTATAGGAGGGAACCCGACGGTGTAGGATTTCGGTTGGAGTCATGTTATGGAGGGTACTAGTGGGGACAAAATTAAGGACATATTCTACTATTTTGACTGCATATACCCAAAATGATGGAGGGAGGGAGGCATGAAATAGAAACGTGCGGACCATGTTATTTATTGTACGGATGAGACGCTCGGCCTTGCCATTTTGAGAGGACGTGTGAGGACACGAAAATCGAAAGACCATGCCATTATTGGTGCATAATTTTTGAAACGTGGAATTGTTAAATTCATGGCCATTGTCACATTGGAAAGATTTAATGGCGCGTTCGAATTGCGCTTTGATAAAAGTGCAAAATTTAAGAAATTTGGCAAAAACTTCGGACTTAAATTTTAATGGGTAGATCCAAAGAAAGTGAGAGTAGTAATCCAATAACACGAGATAATATTTATGACCTAGGGAACTAGTAATAGGGGAAGTCCACAGATCAGCATGAACAATATCAAAAGGAGCAAACGTAACGCTAACTGAGAAATTAAACGGAAGACGAACATGTTTGCCTAATTGACAGGAAATGCAGGTCTGGGCAAGTTTCTCATTACATTGAATAAAATTATTACTTCTAAGAAAATTAAAAACGGGAGCTCTTGGGTGTCCCAGCCTATTGTGCCAAATTGACGGAGATAGAGCAGCTAGGGTAGTGTGTGATCGGGAACTGGCAGCGGACGAGGATGTGAATGGATAGAGATCCCATGTGCTATTGCATCTCGTAAGAGGTGTCCCCGTACGTAGATCCTTCACAGTAAAACCAAAGGGATCAAAATCAACAGGCACAGAATTATTACGAGTAAATTTCCTAATGGATATTAAAATTTTGATGATGTGTGGGGCATGCAGGACGTTATTTAGGGAGAAGGGTGGGTGAGGTAGCGGAGTGTGGGTGTGACCATAGCCCTGAATTAGAATGCGGTGACCATTGCCAACTGTAATAAATTGTGGAGGCTTTAAATGATACACTTGGGAAAGATTACATGCGGGCCGGGTGAGGTGAGAAGAGGCTCTGGAGTTCATATACCAATTTTCGTCGGGCTGCTGCATACTCATACTGCTGAATGCCTGACCAAAGTCGGTGGGGATTTGATTGAAGGGTTGCTGTGGGAACTGGGCTTGTTGGTGCTGGAACATGGGCGGGCGCGAACCTGGAGCCTGGCCCAGTAGCCATTGTTACTGAAAAAGTTTCTGGGCTGGAGGATATGCTGAAGTCGTGGCCCAGTTCTTATTTGGGTAACCAGAGACTGGGCCGGCCCATGTCATGGTGTTGCTGGACTACTGAGATTGTTGGCCTCGGCCCTTTCCGCGACCCTTGCCGCCTCGCCCACTGCCGCGACCCTTGCCACCCTTGCCACCCCTACCGCCGCAGTTTTGTCGCGGCTGGATATTTGTCGACGGAGGCTGTTGGCCGGCGGTGGCCTAATGTTGTGCGGGCGGTTCAACTGTTAATGCCGTCTGGTTATGCTCGTCCTGTTTCGCACGTCGGGTTTCCTCCAATAACAATTGCGAACGTGCTTTGTTGAAACTTGGTAGAGGGTCAACATGTTGTAATCGTGGCTAGGATGTCATATTCACCCTTGGGGAGGCCCGCAACTAATTGTAACACCATCTTAGTTTCGGACACAGGTGTACCAACGTTAGACAGTTGGTGTGCCACAAGTTTCAACTGCCTTCAATATTCTGACATATTAGATAAGTTTTCAAGATGGGTGGTGTTTCACTGTTCTTCCAAGTATACGGCGCGAGTGTTCTGGTTGTCTTGAAAAATTTCTTCCAAACGTGTCCATAGATCATGGGCAGAGGCACCTGTTTTCATAATTGTGTATAGTAAGTCCTTGGATATAGTGTCATATATCCACTGTTTGACCACGGCATCGAGGCGACGCCATGTGATGTCGTCCATATCGGGAGGACGAGGGAAAGAGTCGTCTATATGATCAAGCACATGATATACACATGCATGGATGCGAAATAGTTCCACCCATGACCAATATTGGCCGTCTTCTTGATCAAGAATTATAGGGATAAAATTCTTGATGTTGGTAACGGCGAGAGCCGGATGAAAAGACGGTGAGAAGAGGGGTTGGATGACGACTGAGTGAGAAGCGGAAGCATCAGAAAAGGTGGGAGTAGACAAATTCTCCATTGGGATGGAAATTGGGAAGAGAAAAAAAATACCATGTGCCGTCGGCCGAAAGGTGGGGGGGTGGCAAGGAGGAATTTTTCTATAGTAGGATTTTGGCTCTTGATACCATGTAAGATGATATTAATCTCCCTTAGGGATTCTTGTTCATTAATATCAATATATATAGTGTACAATATACAATTCTATTACAATTGGAATCCTAGTCCCAATACAAGAGGAATCCTAGTTTAACATAATTATCTATCACTAAATATATTTACAATATATGAGATATATTCTAATTATGGGTAGGGATTGTAGTGTTATACTTGTAATGTTTACAAATCCCTTTGGTTTAATTTATCAACCACATTTGCTCAATGGCCGGGCTAGTGCAAGGGCAAAGGCAAGAGCAAGTGTAGATTCAGCTAAGGGTGGCCAGTGGGTCGGGTCGGCCCGGTCCCGCCCCGACCCCGATATGTAAAAAACAAATTTTTACGATATCGGGACGGGACATGGTCTCGTCCCGCTCGGACCCGGCCCGCCCCAATCCCGCCAGCCCGCCCCATCCCACCCCTTTGCACAAAATAACAATTGCACCAACGACCATTTTATATTTTGACCGTTGTGCAATGACCATTTTTGGCCTCCCCCAACCCCCTATCCCCTTAATATTTATTTTTAACCCCTAAGTTATTAAATTTACACTTTAATCCAATTTTCCAACTATAAATACCTCATTTTCTCTTCATTTTTCTCACAAATCTTCCTACAATCTCTCTAATCTCTCAATCTATCTCTCTACGTCTACATTGTCTATTAAATATTCAATTTTATTTATTCATTTGGGAGTGAAGTTGGTAACTAGCTTGAGGATCTTCCATCGAGCAAAGCTTCAATTTTCAACCTCTCGATTATACGTCGGCGTTTGGTACATTCGTTCATTCATTAAATTATTATTGTTTCTTTATTTTATTTAGCGCACTTAATTTCATTATCTTTAACTATTTATTAACATAATTAAAATGAAAGGAATTACATGTATGTTTAAGGGTAAGGGTATGACTTCTTCTAGTAGAGGTAACAAGGGCCGGAGTACTTCTTCTAGTCATCATATTCCTAGATAGGATCTTATTCCTACATATGATGATTTTGTTGATACTGAACATTTTCCTCCAATACCATTAGATTTAGACGAGGAGATATTTTCTGGAAATTAATAAGACTTTAATTTAGAAGATGATCTAGATGACACACCGACTAATCTAGATGACACACCCACTAGTGCACCTCCAACTAGAATGTCTCATATTCCCCATAGTATGAGACGAGGTCCAACAAAACGACCATTAAAATCAGATGCATGTAAATTTTTTGATAGGGACGTAGACAATCAAGTAGCTAGATGTAAAATTTATAAAAATATTTTTAAATTTAAAACTGGAAAAGGTCAGGGTGGGACGGGGTGTTTAATGAGACACATAGAAAGGGATAACCTAGCTAGGTTTGCCCAATACAAGGCTGAAAAACCGGTGCACAAACGCCCTCTCCATTGGAACAAAGTTCACATACTGTCCCGGACCAAGTACATGGTCAAATTAACCCCACGATGGGGGGAATTGTAGGCCATAATTACAATAAATATAGAGATAGGGAAGCAATAACAAAATTAGTTGTTGTGGAGGGTTTGCCTTTTTTATTTCCTTCATCTCCTGATTTTATTCATTACATTAGAGAAATGTATAATCTTGCTTTTACCGGTTTTCCTAGATCAGTTGTTAAGAGATGTATTTAAATTTGCACATGAATATCAACAGTATTTACGTTATTCATTATATTTTTAATGGCAAAGTGGTTATCACTTCTGATATAGGCCGTAGTACTAACGACCATGATTATTAAACGGTAACATGTCATTGGATAGATTATAAATGGTCTATGCAAAAACATATCTTAGTGTATAGATATATAGATGATAGATACACTGATACTTTTATTGCAGAAAATATTTATCAAGTGTGCGATTATTACAGAATAACTGATAAAATTATGACTATTACATTAGATAACACTTCTTCTAATAATTATGCTATTATAATTTTTAAAAATAGTTTAACTCCATCTTTTTCAAATCATTTTCATATAAAATGTGCGTGCCATATATATAACTTAATTGTAAATGATGGTCTATCACTTTTTGAATACATTCTTAGTAAAATACAATATGCTATAAATTTTATTTTTAAAAATAATAGAATACAACGAAAAAAAGATTATTAAAAAACTTATCACGATTGCCAACTACCTTATAGAAAAATTCCAAAAGAAGTACCCACTAGGTGAAATTCTTTGTACGAGCAACTACTTGTTGCTTATGACTATAGAAGACCTATAACTTTATTTTTTAATGCTCATAATCAAAATCCAACTGATATGGTTATAGATAGCGATTGAGAAAAAATTTCCGAACTTATTGTATTTCTAGAGAAAATTTTTCAAGCAACAAAAGAATTTCGGTTTATATTATCCTACTATTTCAACTATGTTGTTTTATACAACTCTAATATTTTTATTACTTAATGAGTATATGGATAAAACAGATTATAAGGCAGCTATTAAAAAAATGTTTATCAAAATAAAAAAATATTTTATTCCTATTCCCACTATTTATATTATTGGCGATGTATTAAATCCGACTATTAAAATAGACGGATGTAAATCACTTATTGAAACTATTTATGATTGTATAGTAGTACTAACACCTCCAACTCTCAAAAATTCAAATGACCCATCACCTATTGAACTAACTAAAGAAGAAGTGTTGTCTAGCATAGAAGACGAATGCAAAAAAGTATATAAGTATTACCAACAAGAAAGTGCTAGCAACCAACCGACTTCCTTACCTCCTCCGCCTCCTCCTCCTCCTCCTCCTCCTCCGCCTCCTCCTCCTCCTCCTCCTCCTCCTCCTCCTCCTTCTTCTTCTTCTTCTTCTTCTTCTTCTTCTTCTTCTTCTTCTTCTTCTTCTTCTTCTATACAACCTCATAAAAGACATGCTGTTTCTGCGGCTAGTATTGAAAGCCTCAGAAATAAAATGTGCGGTGGTAACACTATTAACCAAATTAGCGAGTTTGATATTTTTGTTTTGCATGGTAGTATACCGTACCAAACAGTTGTCAATGAAGAAGGACGTGAAGACTTGCTGAAATACTGGAGAGGGAATGAGAAGACATTTCTGTCACTTTCAATGATGGCCCGAGATGTTTTGAACATTCCAACGTCATCAACAGCGTCTGAAAGCGCTTTTTCTGCTGACAGATATCAAATAGGAGAGCACATACACTCATTAGCCGGAGACAACTTGGAGATTGCAATATTATTCAGAGATTGGATACGAGCGGAGCGGAGAAGGTGCGGTCAACCGGAAATCAACGAAGAAGCAGACGAAAACTACAACATGTTATCCGAAGATGGTGAAAGCGACGTGGAGCAATTTGACCAACAAACACTAATTTTAACTGAAGAACCACTGGAAATTCTAAAGAAACTAGAACGGGTTTTTCAAAATGTAATTTCTTTAATTGCAATTTTAATATGTCATTTGCAATTTTTGAACAACACAAAGTTGCAATTTTGACAATTGTATTTGTATTACAAAAAAATCATATTTCTAGTAAATAATATAAGGCACAAAAACAATTTTGGGATGTTTTTATTACGCTATCTTATTCAATTATTGAGTTGTTTATATATATCTGTTATTTTTTAAAATTAAGTGCAATAAAATAAAATAAAAATAAAAAAAATAAAAGAAAAATTCCGATCCCGGCACGCTAGGACCGCTACACTTTTTCTGACGGGATCGGAACCGGGACGGGACAACAATTCGCCAGTCCCGACCCGCCAGTCCCACCGTGTACCGATCCCGCCCCGACCCATTGGCCACCCCTAGATTCAGCAAGACAATTTGGCCTCTGCATTTGTCAATGCTGGCTTTGGTCAGGTATATGATGTCCGTTGGTTTAGGTTATTTTATATATATATATATATTGCTCTGGATATTTCTATTCACATTATATTTCTGCTCCAGGATAAGTTGATGACAGTACCGTCAGAGGCGTCAAGTGGTTGTGCATCCACAAGCTGGCTTTTCAAAAATAAAGAACACGGAAAAGCTAGTGCCGCAGCAAGTCTGGTGTGCGAAGTTCTACTGGTCAGGTTTCGCTGTTCTTTTTTCATTATCTGTCAGGAGTTAATGATTGTTCCTGCCTAAACATTTAGGGTATGATCCTGCTTTTGGATGTTGATTCTGGTCTTGCACAAATTGACAAGTATTTCCATAGTACGGATACCCACGTCATCGCCGGTGCGCTGTTAGGAGTTGGGATTGTGAACTGTGGTATCAAGAACGAATGTGATCCTGTGAGCTCCTTGATGTTGTGTTTTACTTATTTTCTTCTGCAAAACTTGATAGACCTGTATCTTAATTTAATTGTTTTGAGCAGGCATTGGCACTTCTAGCTGAGTACATAGACAAAGAGGACCCTTCAATTAGAATCGGTGCTATAATGGGCCTTGGATTTGCTTATGCTGGTTCTCAGAATGAGCAGGTAGAGTTCCTAGTTGTCTTTTCATTTGTGTGGACGTGAAACTTACTTCTCTCTTTTGTAGCTTAGCAATAGGTTTACCGTGTAAAAACTTTATATTTGGTACTCCCTCCGTCCCAAAAAAAAAAAGATTGTCCTAGTTTGACTTGACACGAAATTTAAGAAATAAAGGAAGACTTTTGAAACGTGTGGTCCAAAAACAAGTCTTAGGTATTTGTTTGACTATAAATCATCTCATAAAGTTAAATTGTTTCTAAATGTAGAAATGTGTCAATCTTTTTTAGACAAACTAATAAGGAAAGTAAAACAATCTTTTTCGGACAGAGGGAGTACAACGAAAGGTTTTAGAGATTTATGACTATTTAATTGACTTCACTATTTTCAGATCCGTAGTAAATTGACCCCAATACTTGGAGATAGTAAGGCATCCCTTGATGTGCTTGCCTTTACTGCTATATCATTGGGGTTGGTATTTGTGGGTTCATGCAACGAAGAGATCGCTAAGGCGATCATATTTGCATTGATGGAACGAAGTGAGTCAGAATTAGGAGAGCCCTTTGCCCGCCTGTTGCCTCTTGGTCTTGGTCTCCTGTATCTTGGAAAGCAGGTAAGCAAATGTTTTGCATGTAGCTATCATTGACTTTGAGAGGGATAATATAATTAACTTCGGTTCTTACTTTAGAATTCCAATAGCCTAGATATTCTCTGATCAGTGTTCTTGCAGTGAACTGTGAGATCCTGCGGATCTTTTTTTTTCTAGCGATAATGATTTTGGATCCATCTGCCCTTTTTCTTTATAGGAAAGTGTTGAGGCTACAGCTGAGGTCTCAAAGACTTTCAACAAAAAGATTAGAAAGCATTGCGATCTGACCCTGCTTTCTTGTGCCTATGCTGGGACAGGCAATGTGCTCAAGGTAGAACGAGACTTGTGCTTCTAAGTGGTTTCATGAGGCTAACAGCAATAACTGAAAGTTCCAATGTCTCAGGTCCAACATTTTCTTGGTCAACGTGCCCAACATTTTGAGAAGGGTGAAACTTTCCAGGGACCGCTGTCCTTGGTATTGCAATGGTGGCAATGACTGAAGAACTGGGACTCGAAATGGCCATACGCTCGCTAGAACACCTTTTGCAGTATGGAGAGCAAAATATCAGAAGAGCAGTTCCTTTGGCTCTTGCCCTCCTCTGCATTTCAAACCCAAAGGTATACTGGAAACATCTATATCATTGACATCCTCCTTTTGTCCCTTTTCTGTTACTTCTTTTGAGTTGAGTTACTTAAAGTACTCTGGTTAGTTCTTTCACTCATAAGCAGTAGATGCCCAGGCTTTTTCCTCTTCTTTTGTTTGTCACGTGCCAGCATAACTTTTGTTCCTTGGTGGCTTGGATAGGTCAATGTGATGGACACCCTGAGCAGGCTTAGTCATGATTCAGACTCTGAAGTAGCCATGGTATGTTTGAAGAACAGCAGAATGTAATATTTCTGTTACTATAGATTTTCCCCCCCTTCAAATCTGAACTGCTTATCTAAATGCTGTATGTAGGCTGCTATCATTTCTTTGGGATTGATAGGTGCAGGAACAAACAATGCCAGAATAGCTGGCATACTGCGTAATCTGTCCAGTTACTACTACAAAGAAGCCAACCTTCTGTTCTGTGTAAGAAATAGTTTTCCTAGTTCTATTATGGCAACTCTATAACATTAAGTTTACGATCGGCTCTTATTGTTTGCATAACTATTTCTGCAGGTGCGGATTGCCCAAGGTCTTGTTCATTTGGGAAAGGGATTGTTAACTCTCTCACCATATCATTCTGAACACTTTCTATTATCTCCGTAAGCCCTCTCTTCTACGACTTGCATGTGGTTCTCCTTATTGATGTATGGAAGAGCAAGCATTATCTACAGTCTATGCTAAGCGTTTAAAAAGAGTGTCCACAACGAGTTGAAACTGATTTTTATTATTCAATAGAAACGAGTTCTCATCTTGATAACTAAAAGTGAATATTGGTGCATTAAACTGCAAACTGTAACACTAGTTTATGCTAATTATTTTGCAGTGTGTACAGTAGATTTATTCTTTAGAAACTGATTAAAAATAATATAATAATATTAAATACTACTTCCTCATTTTCAAAATGTTTGTCTGGTTTTGACTTGGCACAGAGTTTAAGAAAATATTAAAGAGATGTTGAAGGTACTAAAATGCCCTTTAATCTTGTGGTCTTAAACATGTCACATGGAAAGTAGTTGCCAAAAAAGGAAATTCTTTTTGAAACGGACTTAAAAAGGAAAGTAGGACAGATTTTAAAACGGATATATAGTAATTAAATCGTTAAAGAGCTAGTAGCGCTCTTTTGATCGTATGCAGAGTTTCATAGCTGGCCTCCTTTGAACCTTTTCAGGACTGCATTGGCTGGACTGATTACTATGCTGCATGCATGTCTTGATATGAAGGCCATTATCTTGGGAAAATATCACTATGTTTTGTATTTCCTGACTTTAGCTATGCAGGTTTGTTGTCTGTTGAACAAGCGTCCCTTTATCTTTTTCTTTTTGTCCTTTTCTGGTTTCCCCACTATAAGCTCCTAATTTTATGTTTTTTTACTCTGGCTTCACAGCCAAGGATGCTGCTGACTGTGGATGAAAATTTGAAACCCTTGTCGGTTCCTGTCCGTGTTGGCCAAGCTGTTGATGTTGTAGGTCAGGCAGGTCGACCCAAGACCATTACTGGTTTCCAAACCCACTCTACCCCGGTTCTCCTTGCTGCCGGCGATCGAGCTGAGCTCGCAACCGAGAAGTATACTTCTTCTTGTGCTTTGGAATTTGACATGTATTTTGCAGACATTTTAAAAAAAAATTGCCTTTCAGATGGTTGCTGTCATAATGTTTTAACAGTGTCATTCATGTAGCTTCTTGCCTTGTATTTATTGTCAATTCTCAGGTACATTCCGCTCTCGCCCATTCTTGAAGGCTTTGTCATCTTGAAGGAGAATCCCGATTACAGAGATGATCAATAGTGATCTCAATGAGGTGTATGAATGAAATGAGTCGAGAAGTTTTAGATGGCCTACGTTACTGGCAGGAGACAGTTGAATTTGCTGAAGTTGCTTTGGGGGTGAGATCCATATGCTAACATTTTGATGGCAATTGAGGCTATCGGGTCCATCTTTGCTTTCCAAGTTTGTTTTTCTGCGGCACGTCTTTACCTGATGTGTTCTTTCCTTTTGTCCCATTGAAGTGTTCCATGTAAAGTTGCAGATAGTTATTGATTGCTGAAGTTGAAATGGAAATCGTTGTTACATTATCTATTTAGGGTGCATCTAACAGCAAGATTTGGAATGGTTTTGGCATCAGACCTTATGTTTCAGGCATAGCTTAATGATGTTGCTCTATGCGGTGGGACTTTGGAGAGCTGAGTTATGTAAAAGCGAAAATGGCTATTTTCATCATGATATAATTTTTGCATAAAGTTGAGGAGAACTAGAATCTAAAAGGGTCTAATCTAATCAGACAAAATGTCGAGATTAGACAAGTTCAAACGAACTATATTTTCGTGTGATTTTTTTGCTCTTTCATGTGACCTTTACGAGCCACCATAGATGCGTGAAAGGTATCAAAGGCGAAATCTGACCTTTTAATCTTTGTTTATGGACTTGCCTTATCTCGCTAAATTAGAGGCTTGATTGATTGTCCCTATCTATCGTCGTAGAATAAATTTCAGAAACGCATAACAGCATGGACAAAATTTCTTAGCAGAGTTTATGGCCGAAAACATCCCTAAACTATACCTCAAACCTAAACTACATCTTCAAAGTTCAAACTAGTACATTGGACAACAAACATCCTCCAAGTATCCAATAGTTAACGCTTAACAAGACCCAACTCTCTTTTCTTGGGAGAACGAAAGAACAAAAGCTGAAAGAAACAAAGATATTGGCTCTTTTCTGAACAAGAAATTCAATGTTTGTATGTCAGTAGTTGTGGGTTCGGGCAATATTTTGACTCGTGTGTTATACAATTTTGATCAGTTTAGATCCAATTTGAAAAGAGCGTTGGAGTAACTGGTAAATTTGATGCCATGGGATAATGAGGTCATGGGTTCAAGCCGTGTAAACAACCTTTTGCAGAAATGTGAGGTAAAACTGCGTACAATACTCTTGTGGTCCGACCTTTCTACGGACCCTGCGCATAGCGAAATCTTTGTGCATCGGACTGCCCTTTTTTTTTTAGATCCAATTTGTAAAAAATGGATCTTGGGCCTAACTCATCCTTTTACGGACCCCGCGCATAGCGGAAGATTAGTGCACCGGGCTGACTTTTTTTAGATCCAATTTGTAAAAAATGGATCTTGGGCTTAACTTAACCTCAAAAGTTAGCTCAGGAGGGAGGATTGTTCAAGTCCATATAAAGACCCCACACGCCCAAACCTCGTTAACTGGAGCGTGGACAATATAATTTAGGGGCCCAACATCGACGAACAAACAATTGGAATGGTCGTGGCTCTGATACCATGTAAAGAATGAATTTTGGGCGTAACACAATCCCAAAAGCTAGTTTGTAGGGTGATGATTGTCTAAGTCCATATAAAAAGTCCATGTTTCCATTCCATTTTCGATGTGAGACTCTTAACATTCACCACTTTGTTTTCATCCGACATTTCTGCTTGCAATTGTTTCCTTCTCTTTTTGTCTCCCATTTAACTTACGACGGTGTCAAGTTAAATAGAGTAATTAAAATTCAATCAAGACGTTTAGAAGACATGAATTTACGTTGTAAAAAGCTAGTTGCTTCTGTAAAGAGTTCATCTCAAGCTTATCTTGAATTGTTCATGACGGTATCACAGAACTGACTAAGATCTGTTTTGATCTTCTGCCAGAGTAGCAATTACATTCGGAGTCGGACGTGCAAGTTCACAGACTGTTTGGCAACCTTGATCACGTTTACATAATTAGAATGGGTTTCCATAATGCTGCATTTTAGGCTAGACTTTTCTCGTCAAACATAGATTATTTGTAGGTATCATAGTGGATTTTGCGACTGAAAATCCACATTTGATTTTTCAATAGAAAGGTAAGAGAAAGTTTTCTACTTGAATCGAGGTTTTGAGCATAAAGATTCCATTGACCTGTAAAAAGTGGGCCTAATCCTTGGGGATGCGGTAATACATCTAAGAAATTATTCCACTTCGGCCTAACGGGAATGAGCAACGACGAAATGAGAAGATGAGGTGCCTCGAGCACCCTATTTAGAAAGAAGGGCTCTCACCTTGAAGGGAGGATTGGCTGGAAGAAGATCCGGAACGAGTGCGTTTCGCCACTCCTTGTCACGACTCAAAGGGGTTTTGAAGGTTGCTTGCAATGGTTTAGAACCAGAAGCCGTTGTGCGTGGGTCACTCTATCTTACGAGACCTTAACTGGTCTTCCCGCGCCTATGCCACTCAGACGTGAAGTGGATGTTAAATATACACGTGATATACACTTACCATAAGTAGTGTATATCACGGTTTTGTCTCTATATTGTACCCGTGATATACACTTACCATAATTAGTGTATATCACGGTTTTGTGGCCGATTTGTAATGTAAATAATTGTATTAATTAGTATTGTACACTTACCATAATTATAGGATTCTTGTACTACTAGAATAGGATTTTGGGAGTAGAATAGGAATATGATTTTCCTATTATGGAAAATTGTAAATTGTATATATATACTCTTTCATTAATGAAAATAATCAATGAATTATTTCTCTCAGTGGAGTACGTATCTTATTTCTTTCAAGCGACCAACCTAGCCCTTATTGCGCAACTAAACTCTCGCCTTATTGCGTTGCGACATTCATTCGAGCTAGGAAGCCTGGTAGTCGTACTAACAGCTTGAAGTCGTGTCTTGAAGTTTTTTGATCCTTTTTCTTTGTTGTGTACTTAACCTGAACCATATCTATGAGTATAGCAATCCTTTGAAACTTTCCTAATCCGATTTCTCTTTTTCTTATGCCTTGGGAGCCCAGTCTTTTTTTGTCAAACCCCAACCCCCTTATTAGTAGCCGAAGTAAAGGCCAACATGAGATCAAAGTCACTTGCCGCTTTATTATAAGTCGCTCTTTGTTCACAAAGGCCATCGATATTCCCTTACTTCTCAAATTTTGAATTTTATGAGCCCTTCAATTGTATCCCATAAAAAAATCTCTGATAAACATCTTGTCGATGATTCGATTTTCACATATAAGTATGTTAGCTTGTTTTTGTATCACAACGTGTTGAAATAGTTTTTGGCAATCCAATCTAAAAGTAAGGTTCCATGGATTTTGTTATTAAATAAAAAAAAGTGGGCTTCAGTCCCCTTGACCTGAAGTTTTGTCAAGGTTCGAATTTTGGAGAAGTAAGATATAATGTATAGGTTAAAGGTGCATGTTCATATATATATATATATATATAATATGTAATAGTTGATATGTGTCATAATTTTTCTGCGAAGGGTATTCAATCCTTGATGTTCTGTGGCTCCGCCACTATGCTTATACATTTTCCCTTGCCACATAACTAAGCTTGTGGGAAACTAATACTATGAGTTACTATTTGGGAGGCTGCCACGTCTTCCTTCTGTTGGAGGTTCCTGAAAATGATAGTAACAAACGAAAAAATTATTATGTTTCAATTAGCAGAGTATATATGAAAAACAAAAAAAATAGAATAGGAAAACCGGTCAAGCTAAAACTCTTTTTACAAATGTTCCCACTTCCCAGTGATGCAAAGCGAAAGAGAAATAGTTGATCTCAAAAGTCTCAGACTTAAGTACAAGTACAACCTAACGAATGTGAGCACTTGCAAATAATTCCAAGTCAAAAAATACATATATAGGTATCACACCACAAGTTGAGAAGTTATTATGTGGTTTTGGGCTGTTTATTCAAAAATCAATTGTTAGTAGTAAGTGTGTTTGGAAAAAAGGAGGTGTTTGAATTGGATATTTTTAGAATCAAAAATTTAAACTTGCAATATATTAGTATAGTACATAATTTGTTAAGCTTTCACGTAAAATCCCACAACGTCCATTATATGATTGATGATCAAAGCTATACCGTTGATGTCTGAGCCAACGAGAAAGTTGGTAGAGTTGCACAGATTCATTTGGAGCATGGCAAGTTAGCAGCATATGATTGCGAGGCCTTACCATCCATGCAAATCTCATACACAACATCGAAAATACACACAATACTGCATGCAGTCAAACACACAAAAGGTAAGTGAAAACTCTAAAGAGATTTTTTACACCATCAAGTAAAGAAATTAGCTTATAGTAAGCCTAATATGAAAACTTGAAAAACAAACATGCTATACCCTGTCAAACTGCACTATTAGTGTAAAAATGTCATTGCATTATCCGTGAATATAACTTCAATTCAATTTCAAGATGTAGAGGTGGAACTATTTTGAGAATGAGGCAATCATTCATGTACTTTGAATCAAAAGCATGAGTTGCTAGAAGGGGTTTAAGTATTTCAAAAGTTATGTCTCGCATATGGAGGCGGTGGATCTAGGATTTGAACAAGGGAGGAGTTACTTGTATTTAAAGAAATATTATACTGTGCATCTAGGACAAAATAATTCTCTTTTTAAAAAAAATATTTATATGAATCCTCTCGACGAAAAAGATGCTTTTAGTATAGTGACAAAGATTGCTCAAAGTTTGAATTTAACCGTATTGTATTCTTTTTTTCTCCTATTAATATTCTTAGTTCTGCTAAGCATTGCTATAGCTCACCTGCAGTCATGTTGCCAGATATTGTGTCTGGGGCTTATTTGCATCCATCATTCCCTAACAGAATCAATTTGTTAATATTTTAGTCCAACTTTATTATAGTGAGATGTGACATGAAAGAAGATGATGAAGGGAACCATGCATACAGAGATGACAAATCCCAATTGGCCATAGGACCCCCAAAAGTGAGTTGTTTTAGGACCCATAGGACTGTTCAAGTATGCCCGGATGGATTCCATGACTTTGTATCTGAATGCTCTTTCTCTCTGCATACAACGAAATAAAATACAAGCAATTCAAATTGTTCACCAAAAGAATATATAGGTGTAATCTAGTGCGAAAGATTATGGGAGATTAATATTCAAATTTCAGTACAACAACAACAACATACCCAGTGAAATCCCACAACGTGGGGTCTGGTAAAAGTAGAGTGTACGCAGACCTTACCTCTACCTTGGTAGGTAGAGCGGCTGTTTTCGGAAGACCTCTGCTCAAGAGAAAGCATAATCACAAGCAAAACAAGCAAATCAAAGATTAGGTAATTTCTTTTCATCTGTCTAAGCTGGGTGGACAGATCGTTACCTAATATTAGTCTATGATGGTGGAAGGTAGCAAATTTATAGTATGAGAACATACTTTCATTAGGAGTTGGTATACTGAGAAATGCAAACAGATCATTTTCATCCTAAAAAGTTCACCTGTGCACTTAAAGCATGACATATAAATGCAGGGCTGATTTGGGGTTAACAACTGAAGAAGAAAGCATAACGGCAAGTGTATGATTTTTGTTTTTATTAAGATTATTTATCCTCTAATTGAAAACTATTAGCGAATATTCTCAGAATATTCGTCGTATATTTTGTAATTATGATAAATGTATATTTAAGGTAACTTAGGATTCTAATTGTATTAGGAATCAACCTTTGTAAGGTAAGTTAGGATTCGTACCATATTAGGAATCAACCTTGTACAGCTATATATAGCTTTGATACCAGTAGCAGGTGTGATACCTCTCTCTTCACTTTTCACCGAGGTAGCAGCACTGCATATTTGCTATTATATGTCGACGATATTGTTCTTACTGCCTCATCTGACGGGTTGAAGAATGAAATCATTGCTCTACTCAAAACTGAATTTGCTATGTTGACTTGGGAAGCTAAGTTATTTTTTGGGTATATCGGTGACTAGATCTCACGCCAATATGTTCCTGTGTCAAAGTATGCAGAAGAGATAGTGTACAGGCCAAGATGACAAATTGTAAAATTATGCCAACTCAGGTGGACTCAAAATCCAAGCTTAGTGCCAATGACGGTCGCGCGCTTTACGATCCCACTCTATATCTGAGTCTAGCGGTGTGCTCTTCAAGATCTTACATTCACTAGGCACGATATTGCATATGCCGCTCGGCGGTGTGTCTGCTCATGCACGACCCCGAGAGTCCCATTTTGCCGCCCTCAAACGTATTATCGATATGTTAAGGGCACACTTGACTTTGGATTACATCTATACCCTCTGCCCCAACCAAATTGCTAGCCTACACGGATGCAGATTGGTGATGCCCGACACACGCCGCTCCACCTCTGGGTACTGTGGTATTTCTTGGGGATAATCTTATCTCATGGTCCGCCAAGCGGCAGCCACGCCGTCTCCGCTCGAAAGTCTCCGGGCGAATATCGCGGAGTTGCTAATGTCGTCGTGAGATCCGCTTGGCTCCAAATCTTCTTTTGGAGCTCCAGTGTCCATTACGCAAGGCGTCTATAGTTTATTGTGACAACATATCTGCTATCTATATGTCTCATAATCCACCCAACATCAACTAAGCATATTGAGATGGATATCCACTTTGTGCGAGAGAAGGTTGCTCGTGGTCAGTCAAAATTTTACATGTGCCTTCCTCGTATCGAGATGCAGATATTTTCACAAAGGGACTACCGCGACAGCTCTTCACCGACTTCCGATCCAGCCTTAGCATTCGGCCTCCTCCCGCTCCGTCTGAGGGGGAGTATTAGCGAATATTCTCAGAATATTCGTCGAATATTTTGTAATTATGATAAATGTATATTTAAGGTAACTTAGGATTCTAATTGTATTAGGAATCAACCTTTGTAAGGTAAGTTAGGATTCGTACCATATTAGGAATCAACCTTGTACAGCTATATATATTGTGAATAATGAAAGAAATTCCTAAGGGAAATTATTCTATCTTTCATTGAAAACCAAATATAAGCATGATTTTTCAACAGCTCATCTCTCGTTATTAATTACATATAGTTTCCAGAAAAAGAAAAATTAATTGGAAAATCTGGCAGGGAAAAGCGAGAAAGGCAACCATTTGTATCTTTCTTTAATACGCTAGTCCAGGTATATATGTTGTGATATGCAATCTAAGAGAACTTAAAGAACTCTAAGAGTCGTTGAAACTTGAATACAGAAAATGGTAGGAAGAAACTAAGGAAATGGAATTACCTTTTTTGTGAAGTACAAAAAACCAAGACATCTATTTTGTGGAAACTTAATTTTAATAAATAAAGCAATGCAAAATTAGATGAAAGGCCTTACCAGTTGTGTCATGCATATGGTGTGCAAGCAGAGCACTTGAAACGATGACTAGTATATTAGTGTATATATTGGAGATGGAGAAGCATAGAGGGTATGGATTTGTATGTTGAGAATTTGAGAAGATAGCTAGCTATATATACTCATTATTAGCAGGTTCCGAACTTAATATTGTGGGTTCTAAATTAAACTTGAATTTTTAAATATATATTTAATTTTACTTAAGTTAGGTTCATCCATCCATCTTCAAGAATTAAACCCAACAACTTAATCAATGCGCCACTCAGTCTTTTTTTTATCATGAGTCTTTTAAGATAATATTAGATATATTTTAAGAATTATACACATAATATATCGAGTTTAGTCGGGTGATCATGAGTTCACGTGACCCAATTTTTTCACTTAAATTCACCACTGATGAATGCATCATTCATTACCACAATAAATTGCTAATAAATTATTGTATCGGTTGAAGAATATTATCAGCCTACTTATGAGTTTATATGGAGGTATAAATTTGCAATATGCATAACCATCACCATAGAAGAAACAATGAAGGGAACTTCAGAATTATCAGGTAAATTTATTTTTCTTTGTGTAGTTTTTATGAGTATTCATGGAACTGTATTCTCTTGTTTATGCAAATTCTTAATAAGCAATTACACTCTCTACTGTTAATTAATCATTTTGTTCCGCTAAATGATTAGATAATGAAGCTCTTCTACTGAGATTAGAGGATAAGAAAGGGTGACGAAAAAGCTACAAAAATGTAGCATTACCACTGAAGACGATAACATCCTTTTTCCCACCCAAGGATTACTAAATAATAGTCTTTGGTGATATGTGACGATTTTGTAATTATAGCAGATATTTAAATTATGTGTTGTTGGTATATTAAAGAAGAAATTAATTTCAAGGTGAATACTTGATGTATTATAAGATTATTGCATAATATAAGTTGTTCGAATATTACTTTTGAAATTTACTTGAGAGCAAATTTTTGGTATTACTTGCAACGCACTAAGCCATCTGATGGAAAACTACTTTCACGTTCGGTTCAGAGATCACTTTTTTCGTTGAGAATTCTTCATTCCCTTTTGTGTGAATTCTCCAGCGGCGAATTCAAAACTTATGGGGCCTTCATCGGATTCGAATAAAAACCAAAGATCTTCTGCGACCGATCTGGCAGAACAACTCAAAGGATCCGCATAGCCCTCGATTTATGAGTTATTTATCCATTCCTAGCATTAGTATTTTTAAAAAAGTGAGTCTACACATATATGATTAGTATTTTTAAAAAAGTGAGTCTACACATATATCATATAAATCCTCACTCATGACTCTTCCATGCAATACATGGGTTTTTTCTTCCGGCATACACGGGTTCTATCTTAACTCAAAATTTATTGTTTTAAAAATGAAAAATTGGCGGATTAAAGGGGAAAAAATAATAAATAAGTTTGTTACAATTCTTAAGATAATTTAAGTCAATATAATATTAGGAATCAATGAATGTGAAAATTCATTTCAATTAAATATTTATTATACAAAAGATATTAAAAGGAAAAACAAGAGGAAATTGCAGATCTCATATTTCTTTTGCATTCAAATGGATGAAAAATTAGACTGAGGTGAGTAAAAGTTGCAAATATGTGCGTGCAAACTTGCTTTTGGACCGTAGGTAAAAAACATTAGTACTACTAGTTTAAACTAATCTCAACCTTCAAATGTAAACTGAACAGTTGGCAATCATCCACCACTCCATTTTTACGACAATTGACACGTATTTGTGCGCAGGCCCACTTGATGAGAAGCTTCAAGCAATTAGAACCGATTGCAATGGTGATATGCTTTGTACAAAGCTCTAGATAGAAAAATACACTTCAGATAATTTAGTGACACTCTTGACAAAATATATACCTTAGGATTCATGGTGCACATTAAGCCTGTCATGTGGGTCTAGTCAGCTCAGACCCAACCCGGTTAACTCGACTCGTCACAGACCAGCTAAGGGGTTAGGGATTGAGCTACGGGGATGTATTAGGGAGTTGGACCCAATGCGCCAGCCCGGACCGGTCGGGAAACTTTAAAGAAAAACAAAAATTTAAAAGGAACTGGCGATTGAGCTTCAAATAGGCAAATAGCCATTGGGCCGACGGCTCTTTGGTACGCGTATTACTTTCAAAGTCACTAGTCTTTAATTTTTGTTCTTTAAATTTAATTTTTTTAATTATTTTCATTTATTTAAAAATACATTGAGATTTCGGGTTCGAACCACTGTTCAGTAAAAAATAATTAAAAAAAATTATAAGATAGAGTTGAATTCGCAAGACATAATTTGTAAGGCAAACTTTGCCTTAAGGTAAGGTTTACCTACAAACTCTGCCGACCTTAAGATAGAGTTTTAAATCATCTTTAATTTTTCAAACTTAAAATTCAATCTTTAATTTTTTTTCTTCAAAAATTCAGTCCAATTTATAGTTAATGGATGTTTTGAATCAATTTTTTTAGAAAGGAAAAATAATAATCTTGTCCAAACTGCTCCTAACCAAACTCAACCTTAAACCTTGAAGGGCTTCCTGAAGCTTAACGCTTGCTTTTTGCCATTACCATCACCGTTAAGCTCCGAGCGATATCTTTCTCCGGAGAAATTGAAAATTTGCCGTTAATTTGCTTCTTAATAATGTATTTATTTACTAATTTGTTTTGATTTTTAATTATCAAATACTTAGACCTTTCGCTCAAAGAATAGGAAGAAAGAACAAACGATCAACTATTTATTACCTTGTTGTATGTCGGTGTATATAGAGAGAGTGTTAATGATCAAAGACATACTTTGTGGGATTTTACTGCGTATGTTGTTGTAGACACACTTGAACTGTCATTTTTTCGCGAATTTCACATTTCATCACCTATTTCTTTTTTCAATATGAACTATCATCATCTATATATTAAAACACACATCTAACTATAAGTTATTCCTTTTTCCTATCTCAACTCAACTGATAGTTGATGTTTGTTTTAATACATAGATGATGATAGTTCATGTAGGAAAAGGTAACATGTGATAGTTAGGATGTGAAACTCGAGAAAAAGAGATAGTTCATGTATTCTTTTGACCATTATCTCGTAATTATCTTAATTTAAGTATTAGAAATCAATTAATGTATATACCCAATGAAATCAGTTTATTCAAATGACCTTAAATTGAGGTTGATGGATGTGCTTAAGGTTAGTATGTTAGTGATAGTCAATATCTCCATTACTTAATTATATCTTTTGGGCTATTAAGATTATCCTACAAAGGTAGGGGTAAGGTATGTCGTGTTGTTGTTGAGCTATTAACATTATAAGTCGTCAGAGGGTAATTCTGGTTACTCTGTAGGTGAAGAGATCAATATGCGGTTGAAAGTGATATCTCGGCATACGGATGAATTTACTCGGGAACGTAGGTTTGGCAACTCTTTTCTTTTACAAATCACTTTTTTTAACTAGCATGTCCTCGTTGTCTTGAAAATATTAATTCGTATTGTGAGCTACTCTTATCAGAGAGTTTTTCGAAACTTCGATCCTAACTTTCTACCTCAAGAGAAGGCAGTGGAATATGTTCGCGCCCTGAATGCAGCAAAACTAGAGAAGGTTAGTCTTGTTGGCTGTTTCCATGTTTGATTTTTTATTGTTTATTTTGTTTGAGTATGGGGAAGAATTCTGCTGATAGATCTCGCCCAGTGTGTCGAATTAAGTTTTGTTTTTTTTTCCAGATATTTGCAAGGCCATTCGTTGGAGATATGGATGGGCACATTGATGTTGTCTCTTGCATGGCAAAAAATCCTAATCACTTGAAAGGAATATTTTCTGGCTCCATGGACGGTGGTATGATTTTTATAACGTCTTTTTTGTTTATAAGTTTCTTGCATAGCTTCAAATCGTGTTGCATTTTGATGATATATTTCGTTAAATATATAAATATTAAACTTTAACTTTGACAAATAATGCGTTGAGGTATTGATGCTGAGAATATTAAAATTATATTTGTTAATTACGTCAGGCTTCTGAAAATCTTTTGTGGTCTTGCAGATGTCTGGGATTTGGCAACCAGGTAGATATGTAATGCGATTGTTTTAGTTACTACTTGGTATTTTATTATAACAAACGTGGTCTTATATAACCTTTTAGGCAGTTCTATAAGGTAAGAATCTCTTAGACCAATATCATTGTTTTCAGTTAAAAGGCATTTGGAACTCAAAAATATGTTTTGATTACATTACCATAAAGTATGAATGTGATTTACTTGAAATTCTGATCTTGGATTAGTAAATTTAAGTGCTCCTATTTCTTTTCCCATTATTTCTACCGATTCACAATGCACTAGGGATTTTTTAATTACATGTTACTGCTGGTATATGACACAAGCTTTACGGGATATCTTTATCTTCAATTTTGTCACGCTTTGCACTTCTTTTAAATGTTTCATCCTTGGAGTATAAGGGGTTGAAATATGAAAACTAATTTTATTGGCTTTAGATCAATTTGATGGGGGGATACTTCTCTGTTTGCATTTTTTTTCCTTTTCTTTTATCTTTGAGGGGTACGGTAGTGTCCTATTTAAATTCTTAACTTGAATTTATATGCAGTTTTTCATCTGTAACCAGAAAATAAAAAGTATGTGAAAGAGAATAATCTCGTGATTATTTTTATTAATGTAAAAGGTATATATATATATATATATATATATATATATATATATATATATATATATATATATATATATATAAATATATCTAATTATAAAAAATAAATCTACCTTTTCCTAATACAAGACTAATACATTTTTCTAATACAAGACTACTACCATAATTACACGTGTACAAGAATTCTACAAATATGGTAATATTTTGAATCGTGTATACCGTGTATATTGAGTCCAATATATACGGTATTCTATCACACTCCCGCAGTCATAGCGGGCGGTTGTCGTACGCTAAGATTGTCCCTAAAATCTTCAAACAGAACTAAGGGAAGACCCTTAGTAAAGATGTCATCAATTTGGTACCGCGAAGGGACATGCAAGACACGTACTTGTCCACAAGCTACCTTTTCGCGAACAAAGTGAATATCCATCTCGATATGTTTAGTGTGCTGATGTTGGACCGGATTCCCAGAGAGATAGACCGACATGACTCGGACACCACATTGACTGCCTCTCGATACTCGGCATCCGTACTGGATCGCGATAAAGTAGTCTGACGTTTAGCCGATCAAGAGGCCAAGTTATCACCAAGAAACATACAATAACCAGATGTCAAATGTCTCATATTTGGACATCCACCCCAATCAACATCAGTATACGACACGAGAGTAGATACGAAGGATGGATATAAGTGCAGACCATAATGAAGAGTGCCATGAATGTAACGCACAATGCGTTTAAGAGCATGCATGTGCTCGTCCCTCAGATCATGCATAAATAAACAGACCTACTGCACTGCATATGTAATATCAGGCCTTGTGAAAGTAAGATATTGTAGAGCCCCTGCAAGATTGCGATAGTAAGAGGGATCCTCGTAAGGTGTGCTAGACGTAGCACTCAGCTTCGGTTTTGTGTCAACCGGAGTAGGAGAGGACTTACAGGATGACATGCCAGCTCAATAATCTCAGTCGCATACTTCATCAGTGATGAAAAGAGACCACATGCATGACGTGTCACAGCTATACCCAAAAAATAACTCAAGGGCCCCAAGTCTTTCATAGCAAATTCTGAACTGAGAAGAGACATGATAGACTTGCGCATGTTATCAGAAGAGGCAGTCAATATAATATCATCCACATATAACATAATGTATGCCAAAGAAGTACCCCGACGATAGATGAACAGAGAATGATCAGACTTGCTGTGAGAAAACCCAATAGTAGATACATAATCTGCAAACCTCTTAAGCTAAGCCCTTGGGGCATGTTTAAGCCCATACAAGGACTTCTTGAGCAAACAAACATGATCAGGATGATCGGGGTCCCTGAAACTCAAGGGTTGATGCATGTATACTGTATCCTTGAGATCACCGTGTAAGAAAATATTTTTCACATCCAATTGATGAATGAGACATGCTTTCGAGAGAGCCAGACTAAGAACAACACGAATGGTTGCCGGTTTGACCACCGGACTAAACGTCTCTTCACAATCCACGCCAACCTTCCGAGTTTGCCCATCACATACAAGACATGCCTTATGCCTCTCAAAACAACCGTCAGAATTTTCATTATGAGTAAGAATCCACATAGAACGAATAACATTTACGCCAGGAGAATGGGGCACCAACTCCCACATCTTATTTTGAATAAGAACATTATATGCATCATCCATGACCATTTTCCAATTCGGGTCGTGAAGGGCAGACACTGGGTTACGTGGTAAGAGTGATTTAGTGACATTCTAATTGAAATTAAAATGTCGCTTTGGTTTTAAAATATCCCGTTGGCTACGAGTAACGGGCTCGTGACTCGAAATAGAAGTGGACTGAACTTGGGAAGGTGTGGGATTGTCTCAGGACTGGCCAGCAGGCAGTGGCCCTGCTGGCAAAAGTGTTGGACCAATGACATGAGATAATGGGCTTGTAGGCTGTGGGCCTGCTCGCCGAGAGACTAGACCGGGATCTGGATGGAAATTATTTGGGCCAGCAGACAGTGGGCCTGCTAACCGAGATGTGGAAAGGGGAGGACACGATATTGGGCCAGGTGTGAAATTTAATGGCGGTGAGCATGCTGGCCGAGAACTGGGACTCGGGTAGAGAGCAGTTGGGCCAGCAGGATGTGGGCCTGCTGGCGGAGGTAGGTCACGGTAATGCTAGGCCCACTATTGGAGGATGTAGGGTGATAGCCCATCATCCAAAAAATTATAAGAACTAGACACAAAATTATATAATTTAGCAAACGGAAATTGGGTTTCATCAAAAATAATATGGCGACTAATTATGATTTTATTCGAGGATAAATCAAAATATTTGTAACCATGATGATTAGATGGATAAGCCAAAAATACACAAGCGGTAGAACGAGCTTGAAGTTTGTTAATTGTAGTGGACGGAAAAATTGGATAGCAAAAACACCCAAACACCCTAAGATCAGAATATGAAGGATCTTTATGATAAAGACTTTTTTAGGGGATATTGATATGCTAATCCATTGCTAGGGAGTATGTTAAGGAGGTAAGTAGTCATTTGTAGTGCATGATGCCAAAAAGAAGGTGGTAATGAAGCATGTGCAAGTAAAGTTCGAACAATATTATTAATGGTACGAATTTTTCTTTTGGTCATCCCATTTTATGAGGACGTATTAGGACAAGAGAACCAAAAATATATGCCATTAGTGTTATAAAATTTCTGAAACTGCCCATTATCAAATTCCCTTCCATTATCACATTGAATGTTTTTAATTTTCCATTCAAATTGGGTACAGATGAATGCTTTAAACGTTAGAAATGAAAAAACTTGAGACTTTTAGATAAAGGAAAGGTCCACAAAAAATTAGAATAATCATTCAAAAATAACACATAATAACGGTGGCCCAAATAACTTAAAATGGGAGATGTCCACAAATCACTATGAATAATATCAAATGCCACAAAGTACTAGAATTTGAGACTACAAATGGTAATTTAACATGTTTCCCAAGCGGACAAGAAGGACAAATATTAATACTACGCGTACTATTACATTCAATAAAATTATTGTTTTTAAGAGATGAGAGAACAGACGCCCCCGGATGACCCATACGCGCATGCCACAAGGAAGGTGCTAGAGCGGCAAACGTTAAGGGTATGGCTGGAGTGATGGAATCGGTGGTGGTGATTGGATAAAACTCTCCCCGACTATTATATCTCATTAGAGGTATTCCCGTCGTGAAATCCTTCACAAAAATCCAAAAAGGTCAAAGTCAACAGAAACTCAATTATCAGTTGTAAATTTTTGAACAGACACCAAATTTTTAATTAGCTGAGGATCATGAAGGACATTTTTCAAGGCTAAATGAGGGTTCGGGGGAGATAAATTTGCGTGACCATAACCACGAATTGGAATTGAATCACCATTACCAACAATAATGCCACGATTTTTGCTTAAATTGAAATAAGACGAGAGATTACCTGGCGCGGACGTCATATGAGAAGGTTCCCCGGTGTTCATATACCAGTTTGCGTTCGGAGGATTAATCCAAGTGTATGCATTGCTACCTTGATATCCGTGGGACTCGGGTGGGCTGGCTGCTGGGACGTGTAGGCTTGAGGAGGTCTCGGCCCAATGACTGAATTGGGCTGCCGCTGCTGGTTGTTGTTCTGCCTGGCCCAACTAGCCGTTAGGTCCGGCTGTGTCTGACTGTTGGGCCTGGCCCAATATGGTGCTGGGTAGGGGCAATAGGTCGTGGGCTAGTTGGGCCATTGCCAGGCCCACTGGCCATTGTGATCGGGTGGCCCATTACCTGTTCTTTGCCTCGTCATTTGCCACCAGCCTTCTTTGCCGCGCCACATGATCGCCACCTTTGCCGTCGAGATTCCAATTTTGACCCCGTTTTCCACCCCCGTTGTTCCGATTTTGAGTAGAATTACCCGAATATGATGGAGAGTAGGAAATCCTCCATGTTGATGTGGGAAATTCCTGCTCAAGGGTCACGACACGAGAATTTTTGTTATCCTGGAATATATCACGCATCTTATTCCAAGTGTTCATGGCCGTGGCATCGGGTTCAATAATAGTCTGCAAGATGTCCGTAGAGATAGTGGAATAAATCCACTAGAGTACCGAAGCATCAAGAGTTTCCCACAACTCTATGTCATCATCGGTGGTAGGCACCTTCTCCTTGCCAGTTGCCGAGGGGATGATGTGATGACTGACTCGATGAGACCGCGTGTGAACTTTAAATAGTTTTGCTCATGTCGCATATTGTACGATTTCTATCTCAAGAACAATAGGGATGTTGTTCTTGATGTTGGAGACTGTAAGGGCAAGATGAAACATGTTCTTTGTGGAAGACATGATGAAAGAACAAGAGGAGAATTAGGGATTTGGAATGAAATTTGAGAAGGAGGAGGTGTACGGCCGGTGGTCGATGCTCGAAACCGAGAAGAGGGCGGCCGAAGGGTGAGTTTTGGAGAAGGAAAATTTGCCCTAGAATTCTGATACCATGAAAAAGTATAATCCCCTGATTATTTTCATTAATGTATAAGGTATATAATAATGATATACAATATCTAATTATGAAAAATAAATCTAACTTTTCCTAATACAAAACTAATACCTTTTTCTAATACAAGATTACATATATACAAGAATTTTACAAATATGGTAATATTTTGAACCGCGTATACGGTGTATATTGAGTCCAATATACACGGTATTCTATCAGTATGTTAATTTCTTAAACGGCTCTGCTTTTTTCAGTTCCCATTACTTGATGACGGCTCGTGGGTGTTCTTTTGAAATTTATTTTGATTCCAGTCATGAACCTTATAATGATTGTGTACGCAATTTTCTTGCAAAATAATAGGCGGACATTACGTCAGTTTCCTGGTCACCAAGGTGCAGTACGTGGTTTGACAGTGTCCACGGATGGCCGTATCACATGGAACTGATTGCACATAAGGCTTCACAAGAACTATTGCACGCGTGTATACAAAATTTGTTATTGAAAATATTTCTGTACTATATCTGACCCACTGTGCTTTGGGCTACTTTGCTATAGTGTTAGGCTCTGGAAAGTTCCTACTCCTACTCTAATGGAGTCGGATGATGGATCTGATAACTCATCCCAGGTAAATGCATTTCAAGCTTTCTCTTATTTTCCTTGCATGAACTAGGTGTGCCGGATTGTCTGACAAACTGAATTCTTTTATTCTCAGCCATTGGCTGTTCATGTTTTGAAGAATGCATTCTGGTATGTTATTTGGTATTAACTTAAGTATATCATGATGACTTTATTTGTTTTTCTCTAGCTTCATATCTTCAAACTGATATTGACGTTGTCGTTTCACAGGGGTGTTGACCACCAATGGGATAGTGATCTTTTTGCCACAGCTGGTGCTCAAGTTGACATTTGGAACCATAACAGGTTTTTGTTGGAATATGCGTAAAGCAACAACGGAAATAGTAAATAACTATTACAGTGATCGAAAGGATAAACAACAATTAGGACAACAACAAGTTGTCAATATTTTGATCTTGAATGAAACTTCAAATATGGAACTTGTATTCGGAAATACAAGAACATGAACCGCTACACTTGTGGCTTGTAGATCCACTGAGAAGACGAACGGTTAGAGTCCTTCGTCTGTTAAGTTAACACCTGAAACACTTAGCAACCAATTAGATAAACACAACACCACCAGCTGAGTCGAGAGATGACTCTCTGTCTTTAAGACAAGATTGCCCACGTATATAGGCTTTACGGAAGTGTGGACAATAGTCTCCCAAGATGAAACAACAAAGTATCAAGTCTGCAAAGCCTACATAAATGATCTCAGCGAAGAACATGAATAATGAAGATTGCTAAGAGAATGGTTGCTTATCAAGAAAATCTGATCTCTTTGTAGTGTTGTATACTTGTATGTATATTGCCTTCTTCCTTTATAGAATTGAGCCAAAGCCTCAATTTATAGGTGTGCAAGATGACCTTTTCAAATGCCCCACAATGGCTATAAATTGTCATGTAATGGATGACATTTAACCCCCAACAAATGCAGCCAAATAATGGTCCAAGTAATGGCCATTATTGGGTGAATTCAATGTCATTGAAACCCCCTAAACAGCCAAACCTTTTGGGATTCCGTCGAGCAGTCACTGCCCATGAAGCGTCGCGGCTCTGCCACCTTAGCGCTGCAGTGCTAATTCATCACAAAACTTACTGCCACTCCGGCGCAACGGCGCTGCAAGGAGGCGCCGAGGCATTACGGCGCCGCGGCCCTTCTCGGCTCCACGGCCCTCTTTCGACCCGTTCCATCTTACACCTCGCACAATCCTTCCTTCGTTTAGCAACGTGGAACACTTGTCATTTATCAAATAATAATCCATCATTCTATGTCTCAAACATTTCACTTACGTACCAATATCTCTTTCATTAACGAAATTTACGATACTTGGCACTAAGATTGCACATGTGTGGAAACGATATTTCCGATGTGCGGGGCCCCAATTGTTCGAGTTATAAATAATGAGATAAACTTAATTCCACATTAGTAAATTTCCAACAATCCCCTCTTGAAAGATATTTTGGCGCACACACAACGTGCCTACTTTTAGCAATCTTTCAGCGAAAAGAAATTGCATCAGGAGAGGTAGCTTACACTTTGAACCTTCCCTAGTTGAATACCATCAGACTTACTTACTGCGCGGTGAATGTGATGTCTTGAACTGTCAGTGTTTAATGTAAGCCAAGACAACGGTACCAACACAATACCTCCCCTTTAAACGTTTCTTCTTTTGTTCTGTCCGTTGTGGCCGTGAACACACTTGGATTCTTAAGTGTGTTACTTTGAAGCGGCATGTCCTCGCACTTAGATAGGTGATCTCCTACAAGGTATCCTGCTATACCCCACTTCACAAGTGTTAAAAATCATAAAAAATTTCCCCAACCTTTACCTCAACCGTTTGAGGATCGTTAAAAATTTGGAAGCTTAACCTTTACCCACCATGCAGGTAGCACTTTAATGTCTATTGCGGGAACGGCTTTAGATTTATGTTCCTGAACATAAATCATAATCCGAAGTGATCTTGCTTCCACCGAAGCGTTCAACTGAACCTTTTGCAGCTTAGTTTTCCCATTGAACCAAATTCTTGGGATCTCCAGTCAGTATGGTTGGGTTACCACCGCAAAGGTTCGTATTTTTTGGATTTTAAAGCCCATTCCCCTAGACAGGCAGAACTCTTGATCTTCGAGTAGTCCCTTAGTTAAAGGGTCCGCTATATCATTTGATTATTAATCAAGGAAGTGACACCCGTGATGATTAACTGTCATATGGTCTTATACCCATATATTTCATATCGAGACTTTGTTTCAATATGACTTCCACTTTCAGACTGTTGATTTTCCAACTGTTGGCTTTCTAACTTCAGAGTCAATGTTTCTGTTGTCAGA
Source organism: Anisodus acutangulus (assembly GCA_029783415.1). Classification (NCBI taxonomy): domain Eukaryota; kingdom Viridiplantae; phylum Streptophyta; class Magnoliopsida; order Solanales; family Solanaceae; genus Anisodus; species Anisodus acutangulus. The sequence goes on along the minus strand of CM056491.1, from coordinate 47,610,568 downwards.
TTCATTATTTCTATTTTAACTGAAACTTCCAGGACCAAAATGAAAACATTTCAGGGACCAAAATGAAAGTTCAGGAATAAGCCCAACAGTCCAGTAAACTAACTCTAATCCTCCCCTTCCAACTCTCTGGTTAGGAAGGCTGTTTCAACATTTATGTCACGCAAGACTGCAATGGCCTTGGATGTTAAGCTACTCACAGGGGAGCACATGTATAAGTAGCCGAGGCCTTATACTCGTCAGTAGATCCATCTACTTTGTACTCACTTTTGAGTATCCACTTTTACAACCCAAAGGTTCTTTTTCCGGAGGAAGGTTAACCATTACACAAGTATGGTTCTATCTGATGGAATCTAGTTTTTTTTCTCTGTAACTTCTTTCCAAAGCAACTCTTCTAGAGATGATAATTCTTGGTTAATTGTCCATGGTTCATTCTCAACCATACAAGCTAGAAGGCTTAGAACAAGTCTTTGTCCCCTCTTTGCTCCGTCTCGGTTCAACATCTAGAATCCCTGAGTTCTGCAGATCAGGAATATTAAGTTTCGGATAGTCAGCAACTTCCGAGTCATGTAGCTCTAGAACGTCTCGTTCCAGATAATCAGGCACTCACGGGTTCTTGTTAACCTCGAGCAATTACTTCTTTTTTCCTTCTCAAGGAAAGTTATCCTCAAAGAATTCAACATTCTTTGACACCAAGAGGCGATAAGCACTACTGTTATTTAGAGATCCAATGGTTATGCAATCTACAGTCTTAGGTCCAACTTGACCTGTTTCGGTATTTCAACCTCTACCAAGTCACTCCGCAACACAACATTTGTAGGTGGGATACTTTTCATGTTTCACACGGAGATTTATCCTTATCCGTATACGTAGTTCTGTTGAGAATCGCATTAGCGGTAAGGATCGCCTTGCCCCACATAATTTGGGCGTATGGCTTTGCGCTTGGCTAGCACCGTTAGACTGAGGTGAGTAATGAACAGTCGTTTGATTAACGATGCTTCACATTCTCCCCCTCTATCACTATGAATTCCTCAATCCGTAGGCTTAGTTGATTTTCAACTTCTACTATGTAGCGCTTATCCGCTTTAACAACTTCATCTTTGCTTTTCAACAAACAAAGGAAGCAATACGTTGTACCGTCATCAATGAATGTCACAAAGTACTTGTTTCCCCCCTCTATTAAACTTTAAATCACCCATGTCGGTATGACTAAGTTCTAGAGGAGCGGTGCTTCTTTTGCTATTTCTTTGACTGAATGGAAAGGTGATTTTGCCTCTTCGCCTACCTCACATTCATTTTGAGGGTTTATGTCGACATAAGACAACAATCTCAACTTCGTTAGATTTTGAATGACTTTCTATTTAACGTGTCTTAATCTATGATGGCATAGATGCACGGATTACAAATATATCATTCATTTAGCTACATACATAATGTACCATTCTTAGTTATTACGGACATGTTGGACTAGTCTTAAACCATCTTGACCAACAGCGTCCCTTAAACCAAGTTTGGGACATGTATCACCTCCTTTTAGAGAGATCACATTCCCTGAAGTCCCATTGAGGACAACCTCTCCAACCCCTTCTACTTTAGAGGTGGCGTTGCTTCACATGAACAACCTCTTGCCCGTGGTTAGGGCGTAACCGGATCACATGTGATCTGGATACTCTGGCCCACTCCAGTTGCTTTGGCAAACTAGGTGTCCAATTTCTTTTCTGCCTTTCTTTTGGCCTTCAGATCATTTAAGATCTAGAAACCTTTGGTCCACCTCACTAGGTGTCCATTACTTTTCTGCCTTTCTTTTGGCCTTCAGATCATTTAAGACTTAGAAACTCTGGCCCACCTCACTAGGTGTCCATTACTTTTCTGCCTTTCTTTTGGCCTTCAGATCATTTAAGACTTGAAAACTCTGGCCCACCTCACTAGGTGTCCATTACTTTCTATCAAATGAATTCTGGCCCACTCCAGTCGCCCGTAGGCTTTGTACGACTGAGTGTCAAATCTTATCTTATCAAATGAATGATCTTCTGTCAGATAGTGTGACAGGTTCAACGTCTTAATATAAGCCATTATCTTTTAGTCTTCTTCCCTTGTGATTGGTGCCCAGGGAAATCCCTGGCGCTTACTTAAGAGTGGTAACAGTTTTCGCACAGTCAGTGGATCTCTATCCTTCGTATGTGCGAATATACTTTACACACTGGTCATATAAGTTTACATTTCTTCAGCAAAACACCAAAACACGTAGAATAATGAGTTATTAGAGTTTGTTAATTAGAATGCTGCAAGCATGTAGATGAAAAGGAGATTCCAAACTTAAAGAAAACTTTATGGTTCTTCATATAAATTGTTGCACAAATTAAGGGTGTGTTCGGTATGGAAGAAAATGTTTTCCTCCATACAAACCACACCCTAAGAGTATGATGAGTACTAAAAAAAGGAAAAGAAGGGAAAGAGAGAGAGCTGTAACTGCGTAGATGAAAAGGAAATCCTTAAAACATCCAAACATGACGATAAATAAATCCGTGTCAGTAAACAAATATTTGGAAGACAAGGAGAGAAAGATATAACCTGTGAAATGATTAACATTTGATTATGCAGGAATTGTTGTGTAAAAGAACTAAATACGATTGTCTTGGAACTTTTCTTGGAAGATTGACTTTCTGATATGTTTTATTGCCTTTATATTGAATTGTTCAGGTATAGCTTTCTGATTGTCCCAAAACTTCTTCTTGAAAGTTTGGTTTGTGACAATAATTAGGACAACTAGCCAATTGTCTCCACCTTTTCCCTTTGAAGCTTCTTAATGTACATAACTGTAATTTTGCCTTCAATAATTTACAAAATAATCTGGTTCTAATTATTTCTGGAGGGTGAATATGGTACTATTGTTTTGAAAGAAAATAGGAAAGAATGCTGATGTAAGCTTCCTTAATTGTTCTGTAATTCTGTTTCTGTTTTTTTCCCACATCAATCTGGATGTAAAGCTGAAATTATCTTCTTGCAGATTTTGCCAAGAAGAGCGGAAAAGACATGAATATTTGGAGGCCGTCAAGAATCATTACAAGCATCTTTCGAGATCAACCGCATTGTCAGGTAAAAGTTCAACTAATGTCTTGGATTCTTGTCTTAGGGCCTTAAACCATTGGTACCAAATCGTAGTTGGTCATTAGGGGCGGATCCAGCACATTGCGTGCAGGTTCACGGGAACCAGTAACTTTTGCTCGGTATAAAAATGTACTAAATGTCTATAAATTAACATTTACTATGAACCCAATTATACTCGTATATTAACTTGAAGTTGTTGTGGGAGCGCATAAACTTCAAATTCTGAGTCCGCCTCTGTTGATCATCTTGTTAACTGGCATGTAAGATCATGTTCACCCAGTGTGAAAAGCTTGTTACTCTGAGATCGATACAACTCACAAGCCTGAACAACAGCTGCATGGTTAAGCTAAAGTGAGAAGCTCAGAACCAAAGCTGCATGTTTAACCAAAGGTGGTTATCTTCATTCCCCTTTATTTTTTATTTTGCAGACACAAGCACTTGCCAAAATCAATCTACAAGGCAACTACACAAATACGTGAGATGATTGAATGTGAGAGGCGGAGAGAGGAGAGGAGGAAAGCTCACAGTGCACCAGGTAGCATTCAAAATAAGTCATTGCGAACGCGAAGAATTAGCAAAGAAGGTGAATGAAAAGTGTGGCTATCCTGATCTGCTAATGCATGTTAACCAGGTCAATTTGAACCATTTAGAAAGTTATTAGCTATTTTCACAGTTGTTGGCTGGCCTTGGGTAGTATAATTTTTATCATGGGGAAGAATTAAAGAGATAATTTTCCATGTGGTTTCTCTTTAGAAATATTTACTTCCTCTATGATCTTTGATACTACTATAAATAATATATTCCCTTGTTTTGAGTAATGTGTAACCAAATCTATTTTGTTAATATGAATGATCAATTCTCTGTTTTGGAAATGATGATAATTTTTTTACAATTTAGAGAATAAAGAAAATCACATATGAAAATGGATCATTGGTCTATGATACAAAAATGACAGGTACAAAAATGACAGGTCAATCAGTTCTAAGCTTGCCTTAGCCTAGTGCTACGTCCTACTCCTACTCTTTGTTGTACCACTGCGGGGAAAAGGGGTTTTGATGCGTGGATTGTTATTAATCTGTATTCCAAAAAATCAGTAAATAATAATAACTGAAAATAAACAGAATCAGTGTTGAAAAATAAGAATAATTTTTCAGAATATAATCGAGTCCACTTAGTTCAAAGTGTGTCCTTAAAGAAATTATTTTCCTCACAGTACTCGAGGTTGATGGAATATCCCCTCCCAGGATAGAACGATTATCTTACCAGAATAGTAGTACTCCAAATTCAGGTAGCAGCGAACCACTTAACGGCAGTATATCACACAAAATTTATTTGTGCAGAAGAAGAAGAAGTTTGTGTTTTTTTTCCAGAAAATTAGTGAGTAAAATTCTGAGGAAACAAACGAATTTATAGTCATGGAAGTACTGTTTCTGAAGGTTTGCAACCCTTCACAGCCACTAAAAACTGGTGAGAAATTTAAATATGGGAAAGAAACCGGGTCGCGGGTCAGACACACGGATCCGGGTCACTAACGGGTAGGATTGGATAAGTTAATTAATTTAATTAAATAATAAAAATTAAAGAAAATTTGGTCCAAAAAGATTATCAATCAAATCATTTGACCGAAGCCGAGCGAGCGACGACGACGGCGCGAGGGGTCCTTGCCCCCTCAACCCTTTTAGTGACTAGAGAAGATGTAATGTAATATATACACCTTTCTTTTCCTTTCTTTTTTCGATGTGGGACAACTGGTTTACCCAAGGCAAAAGGGACTTTTTACATTCCCTTCACTTTTCATCTCATCATTTCCCATTCACCAATATCAATACTCAACATGGATTCCCTTGTTACAGTAAAGCACTAAAGCTGCGCAGTCAAGCAGGAGAGGAAGAAAGTGCAGCCTAGTCTCTGTGGTATCTTTCTTTCTATCTTTTCTTCTTTCTATATTATATAGAGAAGAAATTTTTGAAGGTGAACTCACTTGGTGAGCTTTCTACCTTCATAGTTGCGGTGGAGTGTTTTTAAGTGTTATTACAGAGACTCCTCCTTTTTGTTCCCCTCCATCATTGGAATAACTATTTTCAAGCTTTGCCTGTTTAACGTGGCAGTAATTTTTTTCACTTTTCTTCTCAATAGTTTCAAGCTCACATTCCTCGTTAATAAATCTGAATAGTAACTTAAACAAAACTTGCAAGGATACTGTTAACAATAATTTAGAAGTCGTACCACCTTTAATTTTCTTTCAATTACAAAGCTAGCGATTTCTAAAAGAAGAAATAGTAACCATTTCATTGTATTTTGATGACATTGCATAAAACTTAGGTAACCATTGAACAATACTGGACCAACGGGTTAGAGCCGTAACCACAAAAGAGATGAACAAATAATACGTACGCTTTAATTCAAAACTAAAAGACAAACAGAAGATTTAAACACCTATTTAGTCTAAATAGTTCTTAATCATTAAGATTTTGAATAAAATCTATTTTTATGTGGATAATTTTCACCACCACTTTATCCGCAATTACCAGTTGTCCAGCCATCACCACTAACCACTTTGTCATCACAACCACCACCACCATCCACTTTGTCATTACAACCACCACCACCATTGTTAACCATTACTACCGTCGCCAACCACCGACCACCTCTGCTATCACAATCATCACTAGCAACACCATCGCTTCCAACTACTACTGTCAGTCACTACCACACCTATCACCTCCATCATTATGACTATATCTACTGCCACCGTCACTATCATCACCTTCGCTACCACTATCAGCCACTACCATCAGTGGAGCCAATCTCTATACCAACCACCTCCGCCACACAACTAGCATCGCCACCAACTATCATCAACACATCGTCAACCACCTCACATTCTTCAACCATCACTACCAACTACTAGCATCAATCAACTCTACCATCACAATCACCCCCAGGTATCGCGCCATTAACTACAACACCAATCATCTCCACCATCACAATTATCACCACCACCATCACAATTATCACCACCACCATTATTAGCCGCTAACACTAATCATCACCACCATCACTACCACTATAAATCATCTCCACTATCACCGGTGAATATGAATGTTTCATTATTTTTATCACATAATAAAATTTTATTTTATTTTTTATTTGAATTGTATGTTAATTATATTTACCGACAAAAAAATTATGCATATTCAAATATTGATAAATAAATAATTTTAATCATTTAGTGTTCAAATTTAAAAATAACATTTTAATAAATGTGTTCAGTTCAAACTATTAATCTTAATTAAAAAAAATGAGGGGTAAGAAACTAAATTAAATAGGTTAAAAAGGGAAAGGGGGGAAAAAAGAGAAGAGGAGCGCTAAGCCAAGCATTCCCGCTAGGGTTTTAGCCCTCTAATCTCGTTTCATCAGAACTACTCCATTTGCACACAATTCTCCTTTCCCGATGGCCATTGCCGCCGCTAGATCCATTTTCCGTTCACCGTCAGTGCGCAATGCCGCATCAAGGATCGCATCGGAGGCTAAAGCAGCTCGATCTCCCTTTCGCACGCCTTCTAGAACTCCTCTTTCTCATCGCATCTTCAGGTACTCATTTTTTTACTAGAAGTTTCTAGAATATTAAATTTCTTAATTAAAATGTGACTGAACAATTTATGCATAAAACAAAGATGTCCTGCTGAGATGAGCGCTTGTGTGGATTCACTGCAGCCATTCCACACTGCCACTGCTTCGGCTTTGATGACTTCCATGCTTACTGACTCTCTCCGTAGTTACAGTTGGCTCTCTGAAGGTACTTTTTCACTCTGTTATTGAGCTATCTTAGTGATTAGTTTTATTTCTGTTGGTACCTTACTGTATTTAGTTGACCTAATTAGAGCTGGTAATTTTATTTGTTAAGCGAATCAGCTTTGGAAAATGTGTTAATTAGGAGTGCTGCCTCATTAGTCGTTACTGATTAGTTTGATTTCTGTTGGTACCTTACTGTATTTAGTTGTCCTAATTAGAGCTGATAATTTTATTTGTTTAGCGAATCAGCTTTGGAAAATGTGTTAAATAGGAGTGCAACTTCAATAGTTGTGTTTTGTACCCACAAGGGTGGCTTAGTTGGTTGAGCATGGGGCTTTCATAATGGAGGTCTCAGGTTTGAAATCTCTTGCCTACAACAACAAGGGGTTTACCTTCTGGGTCGAGCTCGTCACACGGGGCTTGCCTAGTGCATGTTACCTCTCCTGTGTGGTTTGAAATACCAGCTGAGTTTACCCTGTGCACACCCAAAAGGGTAGCGGCTGCGGGTTCCCATGTCATAACGAAAAATTTGTGTTTTGTTTATATTGCTCATGTAAATGTTTTAGAATTGTGCAGAAGTAGTTATTAGTTGATGCAGACCAGAGTAATCAATCAGTTAACTATGCTTTAATTCCAAAATGAGTTTTATGAATCTTTTGTTTTATTCCGCTTGATTTATAGAATTAATATTCAGTGAATTCATTGTAGCCAGACTATTATTATTTTTCTATGATAATCGAGAAATTTCTGAGGACCAGTGGCACGTGGTCGAAACACAATGGGTAATGGGCCCTGCCCCTCCACGCTTCACTTAAAAACCATCCTTTTGTCTGGCGGGAGGGGGTTTCGAATTATGGCGTGCGCATAACCCACGCATCACTTGATGTGCTTTTACTTCGAGACCAAAGCCCCAGAGGCCAGACTATTATTATGCTAGTCGTCTTACCACAGTTCTCTTTTATTTGTGTTTAGATCTGCCATACTTTGCGAAACTTTCATAGCAAGAGTCACTAAGGGCAATAATATGGATGTAGAAATTCAAAATGGGGCTTCTTTTTCCCTCTCATAGGGAACAAATATGTAGTTGTCAGCTTTGCTGAGATTACACGTGATCAATTTTCTATGTTGCTCAGACTCTTCAAAAATGTCGCCAAGTGCGTTTCAGATCCTCCAAAAGTAGTTCACTTTGGAGGATTCGGTATGGGGGGGGGGGTGGCACATTTTTTGAGAGTCCGAGCAACATAGTCAATTTTTGCGACAAGTGGTTCTGAAAGGATGGAATTTATCTGTACTTCTGGGTTCAAGTTTTTGATCTTTTGTTATTTCTGTTATTGCTCTTCTAATTTTTTCATTTCTGGGGAAGGGAGTGGTGTTAATTGGAAGCAGGTGTATTAGATTATTAGCTGAAAGTATCAATCTAGTAATTTGCTGAACATATACTCCCTCCGTCCCAATTTGTTTGAAGGTTGATCAGTTTTGGAAGTCAAACAGTTTTTTCTTTGACTTAATTTTAAATATAGATTCTTCAAGTATTTTATAATAAAATTTACATATTTAAAAACTACATAAAAAGTACTATAAGTCTGTATAATTAATAATTTACAATATATGAAAAGAGTTGGAGAAAATCGTAGTCAAAGAAAGAGTTGTTTGACTCCCAAACTGGTCAACCTTCAAACAAATTGGGACGGAGGGAGTAACTGTTTTTAGTCCAGGAGGAGTTGTAGGCTCTCTTCGTCATCGAAACGTCCTGTACTGGCTGAAGATTTCATGATTTCAAGATGCTTGAAACTATTATCTAGTTGACTAGCACCTCTGCTGGCAACACCCTTCAATCTTGCCAATGATTCGATTTCAACTAGACTAGAAATCATTCTTTTCCACCTGACTGAATAAGCCAATTTAGATGGAACGACCTACCGTGTAATAACATCATTGCATATACTTTCTCCTCTTGATGTCTAGTTCCTTTTCCTTTATTTTCCTATAAACCATAACCATTTGGCGAGATTTTGTGGTTTTCGTGTATCCATCTTTTTATATTTCTCTGACCAACGGTTTTTTTTTCCGATATAGGTATCTAGCAAGACCTATAGGACCCTCATTTGATGTCCTTCCCTCATTTACTATTTTGGTAAGTCAATCAAGTATTTCTCTTTAGTGTCTTGGACATATCCAAAGTTTAACAGGGACCTTCTAATTTGTAGTTTTGAAATATCAAAAAAGTTTTGGAATAGAAGTTTTGTCTACTGAACATGATATATGGAACCTTCTTTTTGCCTCCTGGTACAATGGAAATACCCTTGAAATAATTTCATTGCCCTGAAAGAGTTTAGTGATGTCAAAGGAAATGTTATCCTCAGTAATTGTCATTAGTCTCCTGCATTCTCTTCATTTTTAGTGTTGCCCATCACCTATTTCCTGGTTCCTATTTCTGTCACTTTGATTAAGTGCTGGACGATTCATTCTTCCTGTTGTAGGCGTTGACAAGACTAGATGAAGAAGGAGAAGCTTAGAGAACTGAGTTGGATCCATTTATGTTTGGAAGCTTTCAATTAGAACTTGCTACTTACACAAAATTTGTTGATTACTTTTACTGGATTGGAAATAAAATATGATGGTTGTTAGGGAGTGTATAATGACAGGATATTCTGTAGATTTTGCCGATGAATTTTTGCAATGAGAGATGTTTATTTCATAATCTTTGTGTATCTCTAGCTCTTTTTCATGGATGCCCCTCACAAAATTGTCATTGGACTTAATTATATAATTATGTGGACAAGTACAAGCATGTTTTCTTTGTTTGGTTACCTCAGCAGTATTATTAGATCAGGATGTCTTTCTAGACTAAACTTGGTAGAATTGGTGCTTACAATTTATCTTTATTCAATCAGCTCAAAATGAAGATGTGTGATGTTTTTTGGAGAGCTGGAGCATAAATTACAAGTGTGTACTTTCGCACAATGTGGTGCTAAGTAAAGTCCAAAGAGATGCCCCTGGATTTCCTAAAATTTTAAGCTTAGAAGTGCTAGATCTCATCTTTTTTTAATACTACAAACATGGAACTCAACACTTGATGTAGCAATTGATACTGAAATAAGTTGATTTCTAACTTGTGCCTTCTCTTCAAGTCTTTTTTGTTATTGGACATAACTTGCGTATCTTTCCCTTTGTAACTTTGCTTTTGATGTTTCTAAGATGAGCTTTGTGGTAAACACCAACCTCTTGTTGATCAATCAGTTTCCAATAATGACACATGAACGATTGATTACCTGTCCTCGAGGGTTTGAAGCAAGGCTTTCGTTCAAACTTGCCATTTGAAGAGACTATTTCCAGGGTGTCATTATCTACGTTGGATCTAGATGGATATCTTCATCTGATAGTTGTAAATAAATTGGCAGCCAATTTTGTTGCTAAAACTTACTATCACAATAACCATGTGGTTTCTTAGCTTATAATAAATGTACAATTTGGCATTATATGTGGAGATGATTTAACTATCTGCTCAGGAAGTAATGCTCAACGTTGGCATTATGCATATTGCAATTCTAATAATTTGCTCATAACTTATGTTGCTTGGACCTTTTTAAAGATGTTGTGTATCAAGTCCTCCAAAATTAGTGCATGGACCTTTTTAAAAATGTTGTCGTGTATCGAATCCTTCAAAATTTAGTGCATTTTTGAAGGATTTGGCATGATATGGCAGTATTTTTGGAGTTCGAGCAATATAGCTCAAATCCCTTATGGATCCGATTCAACCACACCTCCTAATCAATAATAGTAGGAGTACAAAGAGAAACACAAGGTAGAAGGAAATTTTGGAAATGGATAACTGAAATTGCAATGTATAACGATTAACGAGTACCTACTAAACAGTGAAACGATGTTTGATACAGAACAGTCAGCTTCTTTTACATTGTGTGTTTGGATAGCATCAGTTATGTGTAACAGAGTTAGAAATACAAAGACAAATACTCATTCTTAGGAATTGGTTTTCACCTCTTACAACACGGGAAATGACTGAAAAGTAAGAAAAACCACGCCATAACTAGTTGACCAACCAAGTGAACAAAGCAACACCATCATATGATGTTGATGGCATTGGATCATGAGCTAAAAAATATGGGCATCTTTGCTCATTAATCCAATGATATTCCAGAGATGCATAATAATAATTCACATTAGGAACAAGAATTCAACTGTAACTTCAAACTATCATTTCACGTCTACTCTTCCACGTTCACCAATTCATACTCGACCAAAGAGAGGTTGTTCTCCTGGTTAACATCAAAGTCAGCTGGTTCAGTAACCTCAACACGACCCCATTTGTCTACTGCAAGTCGCATAGAACCCTTGAACATGTCTATCTTTGCATTTCGCAGAATGACAGTCGCCCCAGGCTTCATCATATCAACTGCATATGAAGAAATATGTGAATTCCAAAAGTACTCTCGTTCAGGCACAAAACCACATAAAATAGTAGTTCGAAGCATGACAAACTCCAATGGCAACAGATCTGCATATTTTGCAAGTAACCTCAAATCTCAATACATAAATGAATCATCAATCGTAGTCAAATATGCATGCCAAATAAATCAATAGCATAAACCAGTATTTCTCCATGAAAAGAGATTTTTTCAGTATTTGCCATCTTAAACGGGGGGTTGTTACTAGCTAATACATTTACAAGTGAGGATTGTCTAGCGGAAAGGACCCTTCACCTCCAACAAATAGGTTCGTGTTCGTCACAATGACATCAAATCAGGAAAGGGACCATTCCTAGCCTAAGCAAGGGGGTCCACGCAGAGGCGGATCCAATATTTAAGCTTTAGTGGTTCAACCTTTACAGTTTTTAGCATTGAACCCATGATAGTTATGGTTTCATATACTGTTTGTTGCAATTCTCATAAATTTTTATACATAATTTTATATTCTGCGTCGGAAGTATTGGGTTAGGATGAACCCGGTGACAATACTCTACATCTACCTCTGGGTCCGGGGGTGGAGTCTTAACTAAGCCGTTCAAAGGGAACCCACATCCTGTTTACTAAAGGCTAGAAAGATAGTCAAACAAGTCCAGATAACGAAATGCATTCCTATCCATTAAATGGTAAGCTCAACAAAGGGACGGTGGTGCTGTAGGGGGAACCAAAACGCTGTTAGATAGGAGCTTTCGTTCCACCTCATTGCTTCCTAACAAGACAAGCTGAACAGGTTCGATTCTAAAGCACAATGTTTACAGACCTACAAATCCAAACATCCTCTTCGCCATAATCATGATACTCAATGAAAATATACACGAGAAATGAGCTTATTATTTAGAGCTCTGAAGACAAGTTAGATTTTCCAATTACACAATTAAACTCAACTCAATTATATATACTAACATAAAATATGAAAACAGATCGACAAGTCCAATGAATGCTGAAAAATCTTCATAACATATAAATGCACCCATTTGTATTAGATCTCCCTAAATTCTTCAATTCTTCAATATACATTAAAGAGACAAGTGCCATTTGCAGGATTTCTCAAACAACCGTAACCTCCACTTCAGCTCATCACCAAAATCAGAGCATAAAAGAGTCAAAATTTCGAAAATTAAAGCCAAATACAAATGAAACCTAACAAATTATACTAAGAGAAAAAGTCATTTCCGTATACCTTGTTCATTACGTGCAGTGAAGAGGATGGACCCGGTTTCATCACCGACAAGGCACTCGGCGAGACGCGCCGGACCACGAGAATTTAGCGACGCCGATGATCGGCCACCTCGGCTGGCGCCGCCGGTGGCTTTGACGGTCTTCGAATCAACAACCTTAACAGTCAAGTTGTGTCCATGTGTACCTGGCTTTAAGCTTTCCGCTTTGACAAAAACAGGCTTCTTCTTCTCGGTAGTAGCTGCTGCCGTAGTACTTGTTGTTGCCGCCGCCGCCGCTGTTGTTGCCATTTTCCGGTATGAAATCTCAAACCCTAATTTCAGGATTTTTAAGAGCAATTTCGGTGGTGTGTGTGTGTGAAGAGAAACAAATGATTTTAGGGTCTTCAAGTGGGCCTGTTCTATTGACTTGGCTCCGCGTCGTCGCGTGTGCCCAAGAATAAATAATTTAATTAATTATTGGTGAAAAAAGTTGGAAAATGATTGGTACGGAAATACTTCCTACTCCATTCGTTACTATTTGTTTAGAGGTGAACCAGTTTTGAAAAGTTAAATAATTTTTTTTTTGATTTAATTTTAAATATAATTTTTTTAAATATTTTATAATAAAATTTATATATTTGAAAATTACATAAAAATACTATAAATCTGCATAATTAATAATTCACAATATATAAAAAGAGTAGGAGAAAATCGTAATAAAAAAAATAAAGTCTCCAAACTGATCAACCTTAAAACAAATTGGAACGGATGAAGTATTTGATTTTGTTTGGGCAAGAATATATTGCTTGCTGTCAAAAATAATATGTGTGCTAAATATAAGTATTATCCTTCGTCCCAATTTATGTAATATTATTTAGCTGAGTATGTGTTTTAAAAAAATAGAAACTTTTGATTTAAAACAAATTATAAATATGTATGTGGCATCAATTATCTTACTAAGATTAAAATGAAACTTTTAAAATTAAATTATTTCTAAGGAGGAATACGTCGATATTTCTTTAAACTTGTCAGTAAATTTTATTTAAGCACTCGCATTATGATATATTTCAATTGAGCACCTGAACACACGATTAATATTCATATTAGACACTTACAACTTAAATTTTCAAAAAAGCTTTTGCGCGTGTTTCAAAGTGCATATGACTTAGACAATATTGTTTGCATTCAACAAATTTAGCTGAATTATTGATAAGAAAAAGTTTAAGCATTTCCTGTTCACCTGATAAGAGTACTTCAATGAATATCAAAATGATTCAAAACATGCAAATGAACTCCTTTGTTATTAATCAAGGCATTTATGAAAATGCAGTCCTTTCTTTTTTGAAGTTATACTGACCGGAGTCATTAGGTATTAGATGAACTAATCATACTAGTATAAAATTTGATTCGACTTTATCCATTGTTTTCTTTGTATTTTGAATTATGCATAAATAATTCATATAAAATGGAATTGTCATATATGAATTAAGTAATACATGGATAAATCACTAAAACACTCTATCATCAACACCCTTGCAATATAATTAAGTTTTAAAAAGTAAATTCATATGTCATATGTTTCCCTCTATATATCAGTTTTAGTACAAGAACCAAACCCTTGATTAAAATAAATTTTTACATTACAATCCCTACATAATTTAGTTTCTAAACCACTTTGTGTTATACATGTGATAAGTGTTGGAATATGTAAAGCAACAACGGGAATAGTAAATAATTATTACAGTGATCGAAAGGATAAACAACAAAGAGGACAACAATAAGTTGTCAATATCTTGATCTTGAATTGAACCTTCAAATATGGATCTTGTATTCGGGATTACAAGAACATGAACTGCTACATTTGTGGCTTGTAGATCCGCTGAGAATACGAATGGTTAGAGTCCTTCTTCTATTAAGTTAACACCTGAAACACTTAGCAACCAATTAAATAAACACAACACCACCGACTGAGTCGAAAGATGACTCTCTGTCTTTAAGACAAGATTGCCCCCGTATATAGGCTTTACGGAAGTGTGGACAATAGTCTCCCAAGATGAAACAACAAACTATCAAGTGTGCAAAGCCTACACAAATGATCTCAGCGAAGAACACGAATAATGAAGATTGCTAAGAGAAGGATTGCTATCAGGAAAATCTGATATCTTTGTGGTGTTGGGAACTTATTTTTCTGTTCATATGTTCATATATGTTCTTCTATAGAATTGAGCCAAGGCCTCAATTTATAGGTGTGCAAGATGGCCTCTTCAAGTGCCCAAGTAATGGTCATTTAAATTCCATGTAATGGCCACCAACTAATGCAGCCAAATAATGGCTAAGTTATGGAGGAAAAAACTGACAAGTTAATGCTCCAAAACCTCTCCATAATCAGTCAAACTTTTGGACTACCGTCGAGCAAACACTGCATGGGAAGCGTCGCGGCGCTGCAGCATTTAGCGCCATGTCTCCAGAAACTAAAATGGGAATTAGCGTCGCGGCCCTTCTTGGCTCCGCGGCCCTTTCCGACCCGTTTCATCTTACACCTCGCACAATCCTTCCTTCGTTTACCAACGTGGCACACTCGTTATTTATTCAATAACCATCCATCATTCTATGTCTCAAACATTTCACTTACGTACCAATATCTGTTCATTAACGAAATTTACGATACTTGACACTAAGATTGCACGTGTGTGGAAATGATATTTCCGACGTGTGGGGTCCAATTGTTCGAGTCATAAATAATGGGATAAACTTAATTCCACATTAGTAAATTTCGAACAATCCCCTCTTGAAAGAGATTTTGGCGCACACACAAGGTGCAAACTTTCAGCAATCTTTCAGCAAAAAGATATTGTATCAGGAGAGGTAGCTTCCGCTTTGAACCTTCCCTAGTTGAATACCATCGGACTTACTTACTGATCGGTGAACGTGATGTATTGAACCATCAGTGTTTAATGTAAGCCAAGACAACGGTACCAACACAATACCTCCCCTTTATTCGTTTCTTCTTTTGTTCTGTACGTTGTGGCCGTGGACACACTTGGATTCTTAAGTGCATTCCTTTGAGGCGGCATGTCCTCGTACTTAAATAGGTGATCTCCTACAAGGTATCCTGCTATACCCCACTTCACAAGTGTTAAGAATCATTAAAAATTTCCTAAACCTTAACCTCAATTGTTTGAGGATTGTTAAAGGTTTGGAAGCTTAACCTTTACCCACCATGCAGGTAGCACTTTAATGTCTGTCGCGGGAACGACTTTGGATTCATGTTTCTTAAACAGAAATCATAATCCGAAGTGCTCTTGCTTCCACCGAAGCGCTCAACTGAACCTTTTGCAGCTTAATTTTCCCATTGAACCAAATTCTTGGGATCTCCAATCAGTATGATTGGGTTACCATCGCAAAGGTTTGTATTGTATGGGTTTTAAGCCCCTTCCCCTAGACAGACAGAACTCTTGATCTTCGGGTAGTCCCTTAGTTAAATGGTCCGTTATATCCTTTGATTAGTAATCAAGGAAGTGACACCCGTGATGATCAACTGCCATATAGTCTTATGTCTCTGACAGATCCGACAGATATGTCTAGATGCCATCATCCGTTCCCTTCCTGAAGCCAATCGGCTAGCTACAGTGTATAACTGTTGAAGGCACGAGTTTCTCCCAATAAACGACGTCCTCTAAGGAGTCGTGAAGTTACTCAACTTCCTGCATGCTTTATTTAAAGCGATAAACTCTGATTCCATCATGAATCGGCCGATGCAAGTTGGCTTAGAGGATTTTCCAAGACCCATCATACACATTTACTTGTGGCTTTGGTGTTCTTCATATCTGATGTCCAGTTTGCATCATTGTGTTCTCCCAGAACCGCTGGACATCCAGAATACCATAATCCATAGATAAACGAATATATCATATATCGTCATATCTGACTTAATGCCTTCTATCGATCATTTCTAGAATTACGAGTGAACCTTAGTTCAACTGATCTGTTTTGTAAGATGATACCAGGTCGGTTGTAGTATGTACAATACATTGAACTACATGTGACCTGCACATATTGCTCATTGTATATGGGTGCACCATGATTTCAATCAGTTCTATGATTCATATCCATTGGTGACTTCAACAAGACTGTCACAACTAAGTTTGGAGTTAGACCAGTCCTTTAGATATCTTAGAAATCTCAATTCCTAAGATGTCATATATGATACCCATATCTTTCATATCGAGACTTTTATTTCAATATGACTTTCACTTTCAGATGTTGACACCCAATTTTGTCTCATCTTTTATGATTTTTATTCGTAATTTTTAATATTTTTGACACTTTTAAAATAATTTTAAAATATAGGCATATATGTGTGTATCTTCATATTATTATTATTATTCGCATATTTTATATCATTTGCATTTTTTATCCGAAATGCTATATTATTTTATTCTCGCAAAATTGCATCGCATTTCCCCTTTTATTAAGCATTAAGCATTTCGCAAAAATTATATTTTATTATTATCACGTTGTTATGTTATTTTAAATAATTCACATCTTTTACAAAATATATATATATATATATAATATCTTTAATATTAAACCCCTTTTATATTTTCAATTCCTAACCCATTTTTATTTCCTAACCCAATACAATTTCTACCCAACCTAAATTAAACCCAACACCACAAGCCCAAACTCCCCAATTAAATTCCCTATACCCAAACCCAAAACAATTAAACCCAAAACCCAATTCCACAAGCCCAATCCCCAATTAAATTCCCTTATACCAAAACCCACAAAACAAAACCCAACACCCTTAAACCAAAGCCCCAAACCAAGCCCAATACCCATTTCCCTTTATTTCCCATCTTACACCCAAACCGAGCCCAAACCCGCCAGCCCATCACTCTTCTCTTTAACCCAAACCCTTACCCCCATTTCACAAAAACGAAAACCCCATTTCTCGAAAAAAACTCTCAAGCCGCCGACCACACCCCATACCGGCGACCCCACGCAGGTCACCTCGCCCTGCCACCACCACCAACCCCGACACCACCAACCCTCTCATTACGCCGACACCCCTAAGACCATGACCCATGCCCCTCAAATCCGCGATTTTCTTTACCTTTAATTCAATTCAAACTCGTTTTTGGGGGAATCCACCTATAAATACCCCATGATTGTTCTTCATTTGAGGAGGAGATTTTTCTGGGATTAAACAGATTTTGGGAGGATTTTTGGAGTTCTTTTCGGTCCAAAGAAAAACACAAAAAGGGGTCGATTTGTTCTTAATTTTCTTGTTATAAAATACTCCTTTTGGTTCTTAATTTCAATCCAAATCCCTTTGTTCTTCACATTTTGATTCGATTGGTCGGGTCGTCGTCATTAGGGCCGTCGGTTCAGTCGGTCGAAATTTTCGTAAGCAGAATTCTTTTCAATTATAAATTGAGTCGGTGATCAAAAATCAAAAAATCTGAATTCCAAACTTCTCCGAGCGTGTCGACGATTGAAACACGCCTCGGTTATTTACCGGAGAAGGTCGGTAAAACAAATTTCTCTCAGTGTATTTTACGTATTGTTGTGTGTTTTTGTTGTTGATTATGTGATAAGATAGTCATTTTTTCATCGATCGTTAATTGACTTATTAATGTTCGTAAATGCTTTGCTTGTATTATTAGATTTATATTTAATATGATAAGAGGCTTTGTGTGTGTGTTGACTTATGGACATTGTGTGATCATATTGGACTCGAATGTTGAATCACACTTATCTTGTTGAGTCTTGAATCGATTATACACTTGCCTTACCTGTTTAAGTGTTAAAGGCCTCCATATTAGTACATCACACCTCCAAAATTATCTTGTATCATGCCCTACCTTTTGAGTTTGTTTGAATGACATTTTGCATTAGTACTTTGCACTATTATGAATCTGTTCATACGAGCATGCCTATTTTCGCTTTATAGATATGTGGTGTGTTAGAAAGCCTAGATATGGGTTGCTCTTGTCCAGTTCTTCCTTCTATGTCCTTTAAATATCTGAAAAATTGAACTTTCTCTGTTGGTTTGTGTGTAAATTTAGGAGACCATGAAGCATGCTAGTTAGTCTAGTGTATGTGTCTTAGTCCTTTACATGTTAGCGTACCTGTTTTGGTTATTTCTTGTTTAAATTTAAGTCCTGAACATGCTAATGGAGTCTGTTTGGTTTAATATTGTTTGCTTTAAGTCATGTGGGATATCACTATATTTTCTTTTCTCTTATTGATGCATGAACTTGCTCACGTTGGTCCTTTTTCATTTCTTTGAACCCATGATGATATGCTTCAAAGTATACTGAGGTATATAAATTTCAAGATACACAAGGTGTATGTCGAAGTTGTCTATCTTTGTATACCTTCAAGCATATCCTATTACTCCAAATATTATATGTATATCAGCTCTTATGTATGTCATTTGGTTTATGAATAAAGCGGAGATAAATTAAGCAGTATTGAAACATGGCATGTTCCTGACAAGGTCTTGTGCCTAGTCTAACATGTTCTGGATATGTTTCTATTTGAAATATGATGGCAGGTGATATATCGTAAGCCATTAAGCTTGCTAGTTAGTTATGATATGTGTCTTGTCTCTTTCCCATGTTGGTATTCTCCAGTTTCCCTAAATGGTTATTTGGCTCATCCTTTTATCCTATTATTTGTTGATGCATTTCCCCTATATCATAATCTTGAATTGGTCATGCATTTCCCCTATATGATTAGGTGTTAAGTGCCTCCCTAACATCATGTAAAGTCTTTTAAGCTATCTTATATCATGCTATGTTTACTAAGTTGCTGAATGATATCTTAGTATTAGCATTTTTTGCGCGTATTTGAACCAGTTTGTGTCGTGTTATATTACTGCCCATGTCTGCATTCTATGTTTATTGCCGAATGTTTTCTTTCATAGTTGCCTTGTCAGAACTGTCCTTTTATCTTATTATGCTGGTTGAAAGCGAAGACAAGCTTCGGGTTGGGTTTAGCCTTCTTCGATAGCCTGCCATGCCTAAGGTTCAAGAAGCCTTTTGAATCTTGTTGCGGCATCGGAAATGAATGGTGGTAGCCCCCTTGGTCTTCTTGTCTTTCAAATTTGAAGTTTAGAGTGATTGGTCTTTAAGTTTACTCTCCCATTTGTCTTTGCTGTGCTACCAATAGTTGTAGTATCCAGTTGCACCTTGAGATTCTGGATACATGCCATCTTTAAATAGTTCGGGTTACGGGTTTTGTTGCATTTTGGCTGCTGATTCTGAGGCGCCAGTTCTTTTGCAATACTTGGGCCGATCTCGCACTTTTGAGCCATTATTCGATGTTGCGTTTGCTGCGCATAATGCTGCAATCTTGACCATTTACACTTCGTTCGGAAATATTTTATTGCTACATTTTGAGCATATTTGATGTCTTATCACTGCTTTGCATTTTTAGCACAATTGTCGCTGTTTTCTTGGCTAAAAGCACGCTACTTTAGGTCATTTTGGACAGCCCATCGCTTCTGCGTTTCGACCACTCTGCGTTATTTTAAAACCCATTTCTTCTTGTTTCTTGGCTAAAAGCGATCGCTTTAACTGCTTTTCTGTTTGATTCCTTTGCTCGATTTCATATTACTTTTCTACTATTTTTACTGTTTTGAACAAATACCCGGTCTGTTCGGGCACTGTTTTTCTGTTTCGATTGTCGCCGGTTTGGACATCGCATCTTGTCTTTACCGTTTTTCTTGTTTTAAACTAAACCCCGCACATTTCAAACATTGCTTTCTGTTCCAGTCCACGCTTGACATTCAAATTACCGTTCTCTTTGTTTCTTGTTTTTAAACTAGACACCGCGTCATTTTCTAAACTATTTTTTTTTCCTCTGCCTCTGTTTTTACGCTCTCGCTTCCTCGCTTCCTCGCTTCGCTTCTCGCTTCACGCTTCTCGCTTCTCGCTTCCCGCTTCGCTATCGCCTTCGCTTTAATTTCTTGATTTGAACACGATACTACATCGGCCGATGAAAAATATCCGCCGATTTTGAGGCCTACAGTTCAAAGACGGAAATATAACTTCCGGGCAAGGATGAAGACTTAAACCTTTTATCCGAGATCAACATGTTTAGTAGGCGAGGTGAATTATATATTCGCGACCACGGCGTGATTATAAGTGATCTTTTCTATTTCACCCGAGAGACCAACACGTTTAGTAGGCGAGGCAATCAAAATAAAACTACATTAGTCATATGTTTGCGACCACGACGTGATTGGAATGTTCTTTTCAAAATTTAAGTCTGAGCCCTCGCGATCAAAACATTCACTTTGTTTTGAATACGGACATGAAGTTATTTGTACTTAACTGTTTCTAACCGCTTGTTATTGATGACTTGCGAGGACTAAAGTAAATAAAGGCAGTTATCCCTCGGAGTTTATTTATTGTTATTTCTTTCTTTAATTCAGCTTTTATTTCGCTTTGTATTGTAATATTATTTATCGCACTTATGTAATTATTGAAATGCTTAGAATAGGCAAACTTAGGATTTATTCATAGGGTAGTTTAAGATTTGAAACCCGTCGCTAGCTTATTTATTTGTAGGCTCGCAAACTTAGAAATCCTTCGCTAGTTTATTTATTTTAGGCTCGTCACGCGAATTCAAGATTTTCAAAACAAACTTTTGTCATCTTTATTTGCTTTATTAATCATACCGAATAAGTTTATCTTTTGTCAATTTACAATTTCGTGATTCCCAAAATTTTGCTTCTTTGGTATTATAAAGAATTTATTGTCACAAATGCATGTTTTCTAAAAACTTTACATGTATCTTTCTTTTATGTCATCCGAATACGTACTTGTATAAAATGCATCATATTTACTTGTATAAAATGCATTATTTACCAATTATTTGCAAAACATCTTTTAATCTATTATACTTGTAAAACCTATATTTTTCTAACAATAATTAACCTGAGTTTGGTGGATAACATAAGTTAGCGGATCTTAAAGGATGCCTAACCCCTTCCCTTTAGGATAATAAAGAACCCTTACCTAGAATCTCACTAGTTTCAGACCTTAAAATTGGAGTTTACAACTGCGACACTTAGTTTAAATATTTAGGTGTCCTAATTCACCGTAAAAATAATTAGGTGGCGACTCCTCAATCCTTTACCCAGAATCACCGGATACGTCCGAAGCTCGCTTTGACCGGCGAGGTCGAAAGCAGGCGCGTCTGACATGGCGACTCAGCGGGAATATTCGGGTTCTTAACCATAGCAAAATCAGTTAATTATTATTGGCGCTTTACTTTTGTTCTTTATTTGATTTAATGCTTTGATTTGTTTCCTTCGTGAAATTTTGCGTGCATAAGCGCTTTAAAATTGCTATATGATTTTATCGCTTTCTTTAAATTGGCATTTCGCTCATATTTCTTCCACTGAAAATTGACACTATCACACATTACACGCGAGGTGTGTTTTGCGCACCATAAATTTCTTTCAATCTACCAAATTTTAGGAGAGTTGGCGTATGCGGCGAGTGACCGGACCATCGGTGGCGCGTAGCCTTCTCACTCGAGTAGTCCGCTCGGGAACCTTGTGTCTAGTCGACCAAATCTCAGAAAATTTAAGATAGAGCTATACCACCCTTTATTTTAAGTCATGCATGCATACACCTTAGTTGGGTCGATCCTTGGTATCGACTCCACAATTAAGAAATCCGCCAAAGATGTCTACGGGTCTCACAACCCAACGACCAATCATCATATTATGTGTAGCGTGATAAGGATAGACTAATCCAAGACTAATCATGACATCTTTGAAATTGGAAAATGTACATTCATTTTGTCTCATTTCCGACAAAGCATTGCAGTTTAGCAGCTTGGATCAAATCTGTCGTAATCCCGCATATCTGGCGTTTAGGCCCACCTCCGGCATAAGGGAGGCCCCATGCATATTAGGATGCGCATTTAATTGTCTTACAATCAGTTTGTTATTTTCTACTGCTTTCCACTATGTGTATATTATTTGAATCAATAATTACTCACCTTATACTAATTTGGTTTTCTTCATTTTTCAGGAGATTCATTTTGCCTTATTTATTTCCCCAAAAGTTGATTCGTGTTGACTAAAACTGGCGGAGCACCCCATCTGTTATTTCCCAATCATGCCTATCCAAACTGTATTAGTACTTAATGGAAAATGCGATTTAAATTGAGGCCTGAACCACATTTTATGCATTCTAATGTATTTTTGTCTCCATCTTTTGAAAGCTTAAATGACAAATCCACATTTCTTTTGCTATTTAAAAATTTGTTTTGTTTACTAATTTTCTTTTCTCTTTCAGCATGCAAACTAATAAATCTGTCGATAATGTGAATGTGACATGTAATGAAACAAACAAACAAAATCCAAACGATGAAACGAGGACTTGAAGAGTATGAAGACTCGCAACTTAAGAATTGATGAGAGGAATTGGAACATTTTGAGAATAAACCAAAGCCAAATTTAGAAGAAACTGAGGCAATAAATTTGGGGGATGCAGAAAATGTGAAAGAAACAAGAATCAGCGTCCATCTGAACGCCCCACAAAGGAAAGAACTGACGGATCTTTTGAGGCAATATATCGACGTATTTGCTTGGTCTTATGACGAGATGCCAGGATTGAGCACGGATATTGTTTCGCATAAATTGCCTATCGATCCATCTTACCCTCCGGTGAAACAAAAACCAAGGAAAATCAAGCCTGATTTGAGTTTAAGGGTCAAGGAAGAGGTGTCCAAGCAATTCGACGCAAAGGTCATTCGGTCACAAGATACCCGACTTGGTTGGCCAACATTGTACTGTGCCAAAGAAAGATGGAATGATACGAGTGTGCGTGGATTATCGGGATCTCAACAAGGCCAGCCCGAAGGATGACTTCCCTCTTCCAAATATTCACATACTCATTGACAACTGTGCAAAGCATGAGTTACAATCATTTGTTGATTGCTTTGCTGGTTACCACCAAATCTTGATGGATGAGGAAGATGCAGAGAAGACAGCATTCACTACACCTTGGGGGGTATACTGTTATCGAGTAATGTCGTTCGGACTCAAGAATGCAGTGCCACCTACATGAGGGCCATGACTACCATTTTTCATGATATGATCCACAAAGAAATAGAGGTCTACGTAGATGACGTTATTATCAAGTCGCGAAGGACTTCAGATCACTTGACAGATTTAGAGAAGTGTTTTGACCGAC
Source organism: Anisodus acutangulus (assembly GCA_029783415.1). Taxonomy (NCBI): domain Eukaryota; kingdom Viridiplantae; phylum Streptophyta; class Magnoliopsida; order Solanales; family Solanaceae; genus Anisodus; species Anisodus acutangulus. The sequence goes on along the minus strand of CM056491.1, from coordinate 47,586,802 downwards.
TGAGGCGGTATAACCTGAGAGTTAAATCCATAAAGTGCGCATTTGGTGTCCTATTTGGGAAGGCTGTTGGGTTTCATTGTAAGTAGAAGGGGTATTGAATTGGACCCCTCGAAGGTAAAAGCTATTCAAGACTTGCCTCCTACAAAGAGTCGAAAGGACGTAATGAGTTTCCTTGGTCGCCTCAACTACATCAGCAGGTTCATAGCACAATCAACAGTGATATGTGAGCCAATATTCAAGCTACTGAAGAAAGACGCTGCTACCAAGTGGACATCGGATTGCCAGCAAGCTTTCGATAGAATCAAAGAATACTTGTCTAACCCACTGTTTTGGTGCCTCCAGAACCGGAAGGCGTTCTTTGTTATATCTGTCGTGTTAGAAAATGCATTTGGAGTGCGTCTTTGGGACAACATGACGAAACAGGAAAGAAGGAGCAGGCCATATACTACTTAAGCAAGAAGTTCACACCGTATGAAGCTCGGTATACTTTCTTTGGAACGCACTTGTTGTGCCTTAACGTGGATTGCACAAAAGTTTAGACATTATCTGTCGCATATACCACTTATCTCATCTCAAGGATGGACCCGCTCAAATACATCTTCGAAGCCCATGCCCACCGGAAAGCTAGCAAAGTGGCAAATCTTGCTAAGTGAGTTCGATATCATATATGTCACCCAAAAGGCTATCAAAGGACAAGCACTAGCCGACCATCTTGCTGAAAATCCTGTGGATGAAGAATACATGCCTCTCCGGACTTATTTTCCGGACGAGGAGGTACTGGTTGTTGGAGAAGACATCTCAGAAGAATACCGGGTTGGAGAATGTTCTTGACTGAGCCGCAAACTTCAAAGGGGTTGGTATTGGAGCAGTTTTGATTTCAGAATCAGGTCAACACTACCCAATTTCGGCAAAACTCCGATTTCCATGCACCAACAATATGGCGGAATATGAAGCTTGTGTACTCGGACTTAGAATGGCCGTTGATATGAACATTCAGGAACTATTTGGTTATAGGTGATTGAGACTTATTGATTCATCAGTACAAGGCGAATGGGCGACCAAGAACGGGGAAGATACTTCCTTACCGCATTGCGTGAAAGAATTATGCAAAAAATTCAGCTAGAATTCAAGCATATCCCACGAACTCAAAACGAGTTCGCTGACGCTCTGGCAACACTGTCCTCCATGATTCAACATCCGGATAAGAACTACATTGATCCCATCAAGGTGAGCTTATCGGATCAGCGACATATTGTTTCAACATAGATGGAGAGTTGGATGGAAAGCCTTGGTACCCACGACATTAAGAGATATCTCAAGATAGGTGAATATCCGTAAGGCATAACCAGATACAAAGAGGACACTTAGGAGGTTAGCAAACCATTTCTTCCTAAACGGAGAAATCCTTTATCGGAGGACTCAGATCTCGGTTTGTTAAGATGTGTTGATGCTCGAGAGGCAAGCGATTTAGTTGAAGAGATACACGGAGGCACGTCGGGCCTCATATGAATAGCTTCACTTTGGCAAAGAAGATTCTAAGAGCGAGGATACTTTTGGATGACCATGGAAACAGATTGCATCCACTTCGTGCAAAGATGCCATCGATGTCGATTCATGGTGATCTAATCAAGGTACCCCTAACGAACTCAATGTGACGAGCTCTCCTTGGCCATTCGCGACTTGGGGCATGGATGTCATTGGCCCTATCGAACCTGCCGCATCAAATGGACACAGATTTATTCTAGTGGCAATTGACTATTTCACAAAGTGGGTAGAAGCATCGTCCCACAAGTCAGTAACAAAGAAAGTGGTAGTTGATTTTGTCCGCAATAACATCATTTGTCGATTTGGAATCCCTGAGTCGATTATAACAGACAATGGGGCTAATCTCAACAGTAATCTAATGAATGAGATATGCGAGAAGTTTAAGATCACTCACCGCAATTCCACTCCGTACCGACCTCAGATGAACGGAGCAGTCGAAGCAGCCAACAAAAACATCAAAAGAATACTACGAAAGATGATTGATAATTACCAAAGGCGTGAGCATCTGCCTTTTGCACTTTTGGGATATCGCACTACGATCGGGACTTCTCTTTGGGGCAACGCCCGTACCTATTGGTCTATGGAACAGCTGTGTTACCGGAAGTGGAAATACCATCTTTAAGAATTATCCAAGAAAAGCCGAGCGAAGCGAAATGGAATGATACAGAATCGGTACGAACAATTGATGCTGATTGATGAAAAGCGATTGAACGCGGTCTGCCACGGACAACTTTATCAAAACAGAATGGCCAAAGCTTTCAACAGGAAAGTAAAACCAAGGACTTTCGAACCGGGGCAATTGGTGCTAAAACGAATATTCCCGCACCAAAATGAAGCTAAAGGAAAATTCGCACCTAACTGGCAAGGGCCTTATATGGTTCACCGGGTGTGGACTGGAGGAGCGTTAATCTTAGCTGAAATGGACGGTGAAGTATGGCCAAAAGCTATCAACGCGGATGCAGTGAAAAGGTACTACATTTAGGATTTTTCTGTGTAATGCATTTCTTGTGTTGTAAAAAATTGCGCTCCCAGGCAGGATACGCAAAGAACCCATGTCGGATTCCGTTTCCTAGATTGCAAATTTCCCCAAAAACACATTTCTTTGAAATATGAACTACGTTATGACCTGATTCCCTCGGCGGGATACGTAGGCGGCCACATCGGCTTCGGTCCCATTTTAGAAAATCCTTACAATCCTCTTTTGCTTGTCATGAACTACGTTATGACCTGATTCCCTCGGCGGGATACGTAGGCGGCCACATCGGCTTCGGTCCCATTTTAGAAAATCCTTACAATCCCCTTTTGCTTGTAATGAACTACGTCACGACCTGATTCCCTCATGGGGATATGTAGGCGGCCTAAATCGGCTTCGGTCCCACCATTAGGAAATATTTTCTCCTTCATCTCACAAAAGACAAAATGCACCCATCGATCACCACGATAGAGGCGGGCAAGAAATCTACACAAGACTCGGTTGTCCATTCAAAAGATCGTCATTCTCATATATCGAGACAACGGGGCATTTTTAAGGGATCACTTTGCCAGGAAGGGCGCCGATAAACATGGAAAACCATCGGCAAACTAAGTCTTGACGGAAGAATTTTGGATAAGGCGTTTGCTTTGTTTCACCGCATGTCATCGCTCGACACATGTATATATATGTGCGATAATTTTTATAAGCAAATTATTTTCAACAAACCTTTTCATCAAAATTCGATATAATTTTTATGTTTCTATTTTTAAGATGCATTTCTACAAATTATTTTCGAATGTTTTCATTAACGGTGGCCAAGACTGGAAGCGAGAGGGCTACGGTCCGAGTTAGCGAGGACATGCAGATACCAAGACCGAAGCTACAAAGTCAACGCGAATCAACTCCCCTCCCAAAACTCATAAATTTATTTGAGTACAGGTTCTTCAGTCGAAACAAAGTGGAAGTCAGCATTTATGAGCGGATTCGCAAGAGGCCTCGCATCGCAACTCACTACAAGAATCACTTTCTGTTTGGAGATTGTACAAAGACGTCATGCTAAACTACATGTTCCCAACCGTGTTGTGTCCACGGAAAGATCGGTATTTCGACTTACAGGGTCGCATTCTCATCTACTCAACTTTTGCATCGCTTATGTCCACACATTAACTATCATGGCATGGCAATAAGGCCCCACTTTACACTACTTTTAAATCAGGCGCCCACCTTCTAATGCGGGTATGTTTTAAATCAGGCGCCCACCTTCTAATGCGGGTATGTTTTAAATCAGGCGCCCACCTTCTAATGCGGGTATGTTTTAAATCAGGCGCCCACCTTCTAATGCGGGTATTTAAATTTCAGTCAGGCGCCCACCTTCTAATGCGGGTATTTAAATTTCAGTCAGGCGCCCACCTTCTAATGCGGGTATGTTTTAAATCAGGCGCCCACCTTCTAATGCGGGTATGTTTTAAATCAGCGCCCACCTTCTAATGGGTATGTTTTAAATCAGCGCCCACCTTCTAATGCGGGTATTTAAATTTGATCAGCGCCCACCTTCTAATGGTATTTAAATTTGATCAGCGCCCACCTTCTAATGCGGGTATTTAAATTTGATCAGCGCCCACCTTCTAATGCGGGTATGTTTTAAATCAGGCGCCCACCTTCTAATCGCGGTATGTTTTAAATCAGCGCCCACCTTCTAATCTGGGTATGTTTTTAAATCGGTAGCCCACCTTCTAATCGCGGGTATGTTTTAAATCAGCGCCCACCTTCTAATCTGGGTATGTTTTAAATCAGCGCCACCTTCTAATGCGGTATTTAAATTTCAGTCAGCGCCCACCTTCTAATGCGGGTATGTTTTAAATCAGCGCCCACCTTCTAATCTGGGTATGTTTTAAATCAGCGCCCACCTTCTAATGCGGGTATATTTTAAATCGAGCGCCCACCTTCTAATGCGGGTATGTTTTAAATCAGCGCCCACCTTCTAATGCGGGTATGTTTTAAATCAGTAGCCCACCTTCTAATCTTGGGTATGTTTTAAATCAGCGCCCACCTTCTAATCTTGGTATGTTTTAAATCAGCGCCCACCTTCTAATGCGGGTATTTAAATTTCGGTCAGCCCACCTTCTAATCACGGGTATTTAAATTTGAGTCAGCCCACCTTCTAATGCGGTATTTAAATTTGATCAGCGCCCACCTCCTAATGCGGGTATTTAAATTTCAGTCAGCGCCCACCTCCTAATGTCTGGGTATTTAAATTTCAGTCAGCGCCCACCTCATAATGCGGGTATTTTATTTTAAACCAGCGCCCACCTCCTAATGTCTGGGTATTTTATTTTAAAACAGGCGCCCACCTTCTAATGCGGGTACTTTATTTTAAAGTGTAAACAGGCGCCCGCCAACGCCATCATCTGCACAACATTAAGCAACGACATCATTTCAACTTACAAAATCATATCCTCACATACATATCTTATGCAATCAAGTATACACTAACTTTTATCTTAGCTCTGGTCCACAGGAATTCGAATCGGCGGGAGCTTTCAGCATAACATGGAACTATATCTCACAGCGAACAAAGGCAATTTGGTCAAACGACCTACTTCGAACGTCGATCCGCTCTTTCCCATTAAACTTCTCGTGTCTGCGACCAGTGTCATCCTAAGTCGACACTGGGGCATTGTTTCTTGAATGTGCACCATCTTTTTTGCAACTTCTATACCCCTCGGGATTCTATTTCTTACCATGCAGTCCCGAGGATCAGGGCAAAATTGGCTACTCAGTCAACTTTCTTTGGCCGAAAACTCTTTCATCGTCTCCGTCCAAAGAGGGGCATCTGTTGACACCCAATTTTGTCTCATCTTTTATGATTTTTATTCGTAATTTTTAATATTTTTGACACTTTTAAAATAATTTTAAAATATAGGCATATATGTGTGTATCTTCATATTATTATTATTATTCGCATATTTTATATCATTTGCATTTTTTATCCGAAATGCTATATTATTTTATTCTCGCAAAATTGCATCGCATTTCCCCTTTTATTAAGCATTAAGCATTTCGCAAAAATTATATTTTATTATTATCACGTTGTTATGTTATTTTAAATAATTCACATCTTTTACAAAATATATATATATATATATATAATATCTTTAATATTAAACCCCTTTTATATTTTTCAATTCCTAACCCATTTTTATTTCCTAACCCAATACAATTTCTACCCAACCTAAATTAAACCCAACACCACAAGCCCAAACTCCCCCCAATTAAATTCCCCTATACCCAAACCCAAAACAATTAAACCCAAAACCCAATTCCCACAAGCCCAATCCCCAATTAAATTCCCTTATACCAAAACCCACAAAACAAAACCCAACACCCTTAAACCAAAGCCCCAAACCAAGCCCAATACCCATTTCCCTTTATTTCCCATCTTACACCCAAACCGAGCCCAAACCCGCCAGCCCATCACTCTTCTCTTTAACCCAAACCCTTACCCCATTTCACAAAACGAAAACCCCCCATTTCTCGAAAAAAACTCTCAAGCCGCCGACCCCACACCCCATACCGGCGACCCCACGTCGCCGGGCACCTCCCCCCTGCCACCACCAACCCCCGACACCACCAACCCCTCTGCATTCTGGGACACCCCTAAGACCCGCGACCCATGCCCCTCAAATCCGCGATTTTCTTTACCTTTAATTCGAATTCAAACTCGTTTTTTGGGGGGGAATCCACCTATAAATACCCCATGATTGTTCTTCATTTGAGGAGGAGATTTTTCGGGGGATTAAACAGATTTTGGGAGGATTTTTTGGAGTTCTTTTCGGGTCCAAAGAAAAACACAAAAAGTCGATTTGTTCTTAATTTTCTTGTTATAAAATACTCCTTTTGGTTCTTAATTTCAATCCGAAAATCCCTTTGTTCTTCACATTTTGATTCGATTCGAATTGAATTCGTCGGGTCACTTCTTGAGGCGAGATCAGTTCAGTCGGTCGAAATTTTCAGAAAGCAATTCTTTTTAATTATAAATTCAGTCGGTGATCAAAAATCAAAAAATCTGAATTCCAAACTTCTCCGAGCGTGTCGACGATTGAAACACGCCTCGGTTATTTACCGGAGAAGGTCAAGAAACAAATTTCTCTCGATTGTATTTTCTGTATTGTTGTGTGTTTTTGTTGTTGATTATGTGATAAGATAGTCATTTTTTCATCGATGCGTTAATTGACTTATTAATGTTCAGAAATGCTTTGCTTGTATTATTAGATTTATATTTAATATGATAAGAGGCTTTGTGTGTGTGTTGACTTATGGACATTGTGTGATCATATTGGACTCGAATGTTGAATCACACTTATCTTGTTGAGTCTACTGAACTGATTATACACTTGCCTTACCTGTTTAAGTGTTAAAAAGGCCTCCATATTAGTACATCACACCTCCAAAATTATCTTGTATCATGCCCTACCTTTTGAGTTTGTTTGAATGACATTTTGCATTAGTACTTTGCACTATTATGAATCTGTTCATACGAGCATGCCTATTTTCGCTTTATAGATATGTGGTGTGTTAGAAAGCCTAGATATGGGTTGCTACTTTGTCGATTCTTCCCTCTATCTCCTTTAAATATCTGAAAAATTGAACTTTCTCTGTTGGTTTGTGTGTAAATTTAGGAGACCATGAAGCATGCTAGTTAGTCTAGTGTATGTGTCTTAGTCCTTTACATGTTAGCGTACCCTGTTTTGGTTATTTCTTGTTTAAATTTAAGTCTGAACATGCTAATGGAGTCTGTTTGGTTTAATATTGTTTGCTTTAAGTCATGTGGGATATCACTATATTTTCTTTTCTCTTATTGATGCATGAACTTGCTCACGTTGGTCCTTTTTCATTTCTTTGAACCCATGATGATATGCTTCAAAGTATACTGAGGTATATATATTTCAGTATCCACAAGGTGTATGTCGAAGTTGTCTATCTTTGTATACCTTCAAGCATATCCTATTACTCCAAATATTATATGTATATCAGCTCTTATGTATGTCTGTTGGTTTATGAATAAAACTGGAGATAAATTAAGCAGTATTGAAACATGGCATGTTCCTGACAAGGTCTTGTGCCTAGTCTAACATGTTCTGGATATGTTTCTATTTGAAATATGATGGCAGGTGATATATCGTAAGCCATTAAGCTTGCTAGTTAGGTATGGTATGTGTCTTGTCTCTTTCCCATGTTGGTATTCTCCAGTTTCCTAAATGGTTATTTGGCTCATCCTTTTATCCTATTAATTGGTCATGCATTTCCCCTATATGATACTGAATTGGTCATGCATTTCCCCTATATGATTAGGTGTTAAGTGCCTCCCTAACATCATGTAAAGTCTTTTAAGCTATCTTATATCATGCTATGTTTACTAAGTTGCTGAATGATATCTTAGTATTAGCATTTTTTGCGCGTATTTGAACCAGTTTGTGTCGTGTTATATTACTGCCCATGTCTGCATTCTATGTTTATTGCCGAATGTTTTCTTTCATAGTTGCCTGTCAGAACTGTCCTTTTATCTTTATTATGCTGGTTGAAAGCGAAGACAAGCTTGGGTTGGGTTTAGCCTCCTTCGATAGCCTGCCATGCCTAAGGTTCAAGAAGCCTTTTGAATCTTGTTGCGGCATCGGAAATGAATGGTGGTAGCCCCCTTGGTCTTCTTGTCTTTCAAATTTGAAGTTTAGAGTGATTGGTCTTTAAGTTTACTCTCCCATTTGTCTTTGCTGTGCTTCCAATAGTTGTGGTATCAAATGCACCTTGAGATTCTGGATATATGTCATCTTTAAATAGTTACGGTTATGGGTTTTGTTGCATTTTGGCTCTTGATTACGAGGCTGCCGATTCTTTGCAATACTTGGGTGGTCTTGCACTTTTGAGCCATTATTACGATGTTGCGTTCTTTGCGCATAACTTCTTTGCAATCTTGACCATTTACACTTCTGTTGGAAATATTTCTTGCTACATTTTGAGCATATTTGATGTCTTATCACTGCTGCATTTTTAGCACAATTCTTCTTTGTTTTCTTGGCTAAAAGCACGCTACTTTAGGTCGTTGTTTGGACAGCCCATCGCTTCTGCGTTTCCAGCCCACTCTGCGTTATTTTAAAACCCATTTCTTTCTTTGTTTCTTGGCTAAAAGCGATCGCTTTAACACTGTTTTCTGTTTCATTCAACTGCTCGATTTCATATTACTTTTCTACTATTTTTCTTGTTTTGAACAAATCAGGTATGCATTGGGCACCGTTTTACATTTCAGTTTCTTTGCCAGTTTGATTCGCATTTCTTGTCTTTACCGTTTTTCTTGTTTTAAACTAAACCCGCGACATTTCAAACATTGCTTTCTGTTCAGTCCACTTTGCTTGACATTCAAATTACCGTTCTCTTGTTTCTTGTTTTTAAACTAGACACCGTCATTTTGAAACTATTTTTTTCCTCTGGCTCTGTTTTTACGCTCGCTCGCTTCACGCTTCACCTTCTGCTTCACGCTTCCTGCTTCTGCTCACCGCCTTCGCTTCTGCTTTAATTTTACTTGATTTGAACACGATACTACACCGGCGATGAAAAATATCCGTCGATTTTGAGGCCTACCACGATTGCAAAGACGGAAATATAACTTCTGGGCAAGGATGAAGACTTAAACCTTTTATCCGAGATCAACATGTTTAGTAGGCGAGGTGAATTATATATTCGCAGCCACGACGTGATTATAAGTGATCTTTTCTATTTCACCCGAGAGACCAACACGTTTAGTAGGCGAGGCAATCAAAATAAAACTACATTAGTCATATGTTTGCAGCCACGACGTGATTGGAATGTTCTTTTCAAAATTTAAGTCTGAGCCCTCCGCGATCAAAACATTCACTGTTTTGAATACGGACATGAAGTTATTTGTACTTAACTGTTTCTAACCGTTTGTTATTGACAGCTTGCAGGGACTAAAGTAAATAAAGGCAGTTATCCCTCGGAGTTTATTTATTGTTATTTCTTTCTTTAATTCAGCTTTTATTTCGCTTTGTATTGTAATATTATTTATCGCACTTATGTAATTATTGAAATGCTTAGAATAGGCAAACTTAGGATTTATTCATAGGGTAGTTTAAGATTTGAAACCCGTCGCTAGCTTATTTATTTGTAGGCTCGCAAACTTAGAAATCCTTCGCTAGTTTATTTATTTTAGGCTCGTCACGCGAATTCAAGATTTTCAAAACAAACTTTTGTCATCTTTATTTGCTTTATTAATCATACCGAATAAGTTTATCTTTTGTCAATTTACAATTTCGTGATTCCCAAAATTTTGCTTCTTTGGTATTATAAAGAATTTATTGTCACAAATGCATGTTTTCTAAAAACTTTACATGTATCTTTCTTTTATGTCATCCGAATACGTACTTGTATAAAATGCATCATATTTACTTGTATAAAATGCATTATTTACCAATTATTTGCAAAACATCTTTTAATCTATTATACTTGTAAAACCTATATTTTTCTAACAATAATTAACCTGAGTTTGACTGGATAACCGCAAGTTAGCGGATCTTAAAGGATGCCTAACCCCTTCCCTTTAGGATAATAAAGAACCCTTACCTAGAATCTCACTAGTTTCGCAGACCTTAAAATTGGAGTTTACACTGCAGCACTTAGTTTAAATATTTAGGTGTCCTAATTCACCGTAAAAATAATTAGGTGGCGACTCCTCAATCCTTTACCCAGGAATCACCGGATACGTCCGAGCTCCGCTTTGACCCGGGCGAGGTCGAAAACGGGCGCGTACATCAGACTGTTGGTTTTCCCAACTGTTGGCTTTCTAACTTCAGAGTCAATGTTTCTGTTGTCAGATTCATTATTTCTGTTTTAACTGAAACTTCCAGGACCAAAATGGAAGTTCAGGAAGAAGCCCAATAGTCCAACAAACCAACTCTAATCCTCTTCTTTCAACTCTCCGGTTATAAAGGTTGTTTCAACATCCATGCCACACAAGATTGCAATGGCCCTGGATGTCAAGCTATTCATAGGGGAGCACATGTACAAGTAGCCGAGGCCTTATACTCGTCAGTAGATTCATCTACTTTGTACTCACTTTTGAGTATCCACTTTCACAACCCAAAGGTTAGCCGAGGCCTTATACTCGTCAGTAGATTCATCTACTTTGTACTCAATTTTGAGTATCCACTTTCACAACCCAAAGGTTCTTTTTCCGGAGGAAGGTCAACCATTACACAAGTATGGTTCTATATAATGGAATCTATTTCTCTCTCTGTAGCTTCTTTCCAAAGCAACGCTTTTGGAGATGACAATTATTTGTTAATTATCCATGGTTCACTCTCAACCATACAAGCTAGAAGGCCTGGAACAAATATGTATCCCATATTTGCTCCGTTTCGATTCAACATCTAGAATCCATGAGTTCTGTAGATCTGGAATATTAAGTTTCGGATAATCAGCAACTTCCGAGTCCTGTAGATACGGAACGTCTAGTCCCGGACAGCCAGGCCCTCGCGGGTTCTTGTTAACGTCGAGCAATTACTTCTTTTTCCTTCTCAAGGAAAGTTATCCTCAAAGAATTCAGCATTCTTTGACACCATGAGGCGATAAGCACTATTGTTATTTGCAGATCCAGTGGATATGCAATCTAAAGTCTTATGTCCAACTTGACCTGTTTCGGTATTCCAACTTCTACCAAGTCACCCCACATCACAACATTTGTATGTGAGATCCTTTCCATGTTTCACACGGAGGGTTATCATTATCCTTATGCGTAGTTCTGTTGAGAATCACATTAGCGGTAAGGACCGTCTTGCCCCACATAATTTGGGCTTACGGCTTTACGCTTGGCTAACATCGTTAGACTGAGGTGAGTAATGAGAAGTCGTTTGATGAACAATGCTTCACATTCTCCCCCTCTATCACTACAAATTCTTCAATATGTAGGCTTAGTTGATTTCAACTTCTGTTTTGTAACGCTTACCCTCTTCAACAACTTCATCTTTGCTTTTCAACGAACAAAGGATACAATACATTGTACCATCATCAATGAAGGTCACAAAGTACTTGTCTCCCCCCTCTATCTTGTACAAACTTCAAATCACCCATGTAGGTGTGACTAAGTTCTAGAGGAGTGGTACTTCTTTCGCTATTCCTTTGACGGAATGGAAAGATGATTTTGCCTCTTCGCCTACCTCACATTCATTTTGAGGGTTCGTATCGATAGAAGACAACAATCTCAACTTTGTTAGCTTTTGAATGACTTTCTATTTAACGTGTCTTAATCTATGATGGCATAGATGCACGGATTACAAATATATCATTCATTTGGCTACAGACATACTGTACCATTCTTAGTTATTACAGACCTGTTAGACTAGCCTCAAACCAACTTGACCAACATCGTCCCTTAAACCAAGTTTGGGACATGTATCACCTCCTTTTAGAGTGATCTCATTCTATGAAGTCTTTTTGAGGACAACCTCTTCTACTTTAGAGGTGGCGTTGCTTCACATGAACAACCTCTTGCCCGTGGTTAAGGCGTAATCGGATCATATGTGATTTGAATACTCTGGCCCACTCCAGTTTCTTTGGCAAACTGAGTGTCCAATTTCTTTTCTGCCTTTCTTTTGGCCTTCAGATCATTTAAGACCTGAAAACTCTGACCCACCTCACTAGGCGTCCATTACTCTTCTGTCAAATGAATTCTGGCCCCACTCCAGGCGCTCGTAGGCTTTGTACGACTGAGTGTCCAATATCATATGTGATCTGGATACTCTGGCCCACTCCAGTTGCTTTGGCAAACTGAGTGTCCAATTTCTTTTCTGCCTTTCTTTTGGCCTTCAGATCATTTAAGATCTGGAAACTCTAACCCACCTCATTAGGCGTATATTACTCTTCTGTCAAATGAATTCTGGCCCCACTCCAGTCGCCCGTAGGCTTTGTACGACTGAGTGTCCAATATCATCCTATTAAATGAATTCTGGCCCACTCCAGTCGCCCGTAGGCTTTGTACGACTGAGTGTCCAATATCATCCTATCAAATTAAGGATCTTCTGTCAAGCAGTGTGACAGGTTCAACGTCTTAAGATAAGCCATTATCTTTTAGTCTTTTTCCCTTGATATTGATGCCTAAACAATTATTGGCACTTACTTTAAGAGTGGTAACAGTTTTCGCACAGTTAGTGGATCTCTATCCTTCGTATGTGCGAACATACTTTACACACTTTTAATAATTACACTCAAAAGAACGGATATTTAAAGTTTTGTTTACAATAGTCCAATCTTTCACCGGGAAGGAAGGAGATTCAATATCTGATTTTAAAATGTAGGGAATATAAGTTTTTAATGAAAACACTTTCATATTCTCATCCTTGATTTACACACTTTTATTCAGATATTTAAATAAACACATTATAGATAAGGAAGGATAATTAACTTAGACCTTTTGAATTCTGGCCCACTTCAGTTAGACTGAGTGTCCACATCCTCCTTACCATAATTTGAATCCTTTGTCTAGGACAAATATAGGCTTTTTGCTATATGACTGAACATCATCTTCAGCCTTCTCTTCTTGTCCCAGTTGACATCATCAGCCTCTCGTGAACGCTTGTTTTCACCACCCTCGGGAGCGGTGACACCAACTCGTCTTTGATCTTTAGCTGTACTAGCATGACTATCAGCAGTATCTTGAAACTCAACATCAGATCTAGAGATCCCACCTTTGATGAAAACAGTTTTGTAACTGTCGTCAAAGAGAGAACCAAAACAAGGACCAGATTTGAAACCACGGTTGTTGACAGAGACAGTGTTTGAACTATTAGCAGAACTGTCAACCGAACTGTTTTCAAGAAAAAAACCACAACCTGATTTGGTCACACACTTGTCGACCAACATCTTTCGAATCATTAATACAATCTTGTCTTAAAATTGTTGGAATATGTAAAGCAACAACGGGAATAGTAAATAACTATTACAGTGATCGAAAGAATAAACAACAAAGAAGACAACAACAAGTTGTCAATATCTTGGTCTTGAATTGAACATTCAAATATGGATCTTGTATTCGGGAATACAAGAACATGAACTACTACACTTGTGGCGTGTAGATCCACTGAGAATACGAACGGTTAAAGTCATTCGTCTGTTAAGTTAACACCTGAAACACTTGGCAACCAATTAATTAAACACAACACCACCGGCTGAGTCGAGAGATGACTCTCTGTCTTTAAGACAAGATTGCCCCCGTATATAGGCTTTACGGAAGTGTGGACAATAGTCTCCCAAGATGAAACAACAAACTATCAAGTGTGCAAAGTCTACACAAATGATCTCAGCGAATAACACGAATAATGAAGATTGCTAAGAGAAAGATTGCTATCAGGAAAATTTGATCTCTTTGTGGTGTTGGGAACTTGTTTTTCTGTTCATATGTTCATTTATGTTCTTCTATAGAATTGAGTCAAGGCCTCAAATTATAGGTGTGCAAGATGGCCTCTTCAAGAGCCCAAGTAATGGTCATTTAAATGCCATGTAATGGTCCTTTAAACCACCAACTAATGCAGCCAAATGATGGCTAAGTTAAGGAGGAAAAAACTGACAAGTTAATGCTCCAAAACATCTCCATAATCAGTCAAACTTTTGGACTACCATCGAGCAAACACTGCCTGGGAAGCACCGCTACGCTGCAGCATTTAGCGTCGCGGCGGCCCAGTCTGCGAGGCGTCGCGGCCCTTCTCGGCTCCGTGGCCCTTTCCGACCCGTTCCATCTTACATCTCGCACAATCCTTCCTTCGTTTACCAACGTGGAACACTTGTTATTTATCCAATAACCATCCATCATTCTATGTCTCAAACATTTCACTTACGTACCAATATCTCTTTCATTAACGAAATTTACGATACTTGGCACTAAGATTGTACGTGTGTGGAAACGATGTTTCCGATGTGCGGGGCCCAATTGTTCGAGTCATAAATAATGGATAAACTTAATTCCACATTAGTAAATTTCCAACAATAAGTAATGTCAACCCCGTCTTTTCTATGATAAGCTTTTAGAGTCAACGGAAATGCCTAAAAAATAAAAAATAATAATAATAACTATGCCTCATTCCTAAACAAGCCGATGTCAGCTAAATGAATACTCACTTCTTCGTTTGAGCTCATTTCATAACATCATCAAAAAAATAGATACTTAGTAAATAAGATAGTGGAAAAGTAAGATCAGATTTCTTTATTTCCAGAAGAGCAGTAGAAACACCTCTTCCTTGCTTTGATTGGATATACAAAACTACAAGGAAATACAACAATGTTCTCGTCTTCCTTGATAGATTGAGGAAAAATAACAAGAGGGGTTATATTATTATGTTAGTTAGATCACCTAGTATTACAGCAGTGATACATTGGCATAGTGCACAATTATTCCCCTTTTTTAACAGGTTCTAACACAACCAATGCCTGTTGCTGCTCTTCTTCTTCTTCCACCACTTCAAGCACTTCATCAACCGTTGCTACCTCTTCACGTTGTTTACAGTATCTGAATATTACTAGACATATGAACGCTGCCAAGAACCAATGTAAAAGTTCAATCAAAGGTAAGTAACTGCCATTTGTTAGGAGATGCTAATTTGTATAAATGGTTTAGGGAAAAGATCAGCTAAATCCAACAATATTGGACGAATTGGTTCACGACTTACCTGTGAAGATTCGTGTTCTGAGAGTGGTGAGGTTCCAAAATGCTGTCAATGCTGATACAGCTATCACCTTCTTGTGAGAGCAACCACCCCAAGTCTCCACCAACCGATTTTTCATATAGTTGGCTGTATATATATCAACAAAATATGCACTTAATTTCATTCAATTAGATGCAAAAAGTAGAAAAGCAACCAAATAAAATGTCTATCAAGCTGAAGCACCTATTTACCTTTATTAGATATCTGATAAGAATAAGATGAATAAAGTTTTGGGGCAGTAAAACTGATGAAAAACCCTGTCAAGATGTTCACCAACAAGTATTTATTAGTTTCAATTGTTTTGAGATTTCATACTAATGTGTATTTAGGACAATTGAATAGTGATCTTACCAAGGGCACAGAGCCTCCATACAGTTATCAAATGCCCATACTCAGCTCCCATTATCAGCACTGGCACTAACTATAAAACCACAGCCACATTTCCAATCAATTACAACAATTCAAAATGGACTAGTGCTAAAATATGGAAGTTTATAAACTTGATAATAAGATAACATACTTTGAGGGTCATAGCAGGTTCTCCTGAAAAAAGCTCTCTTGTTTTTGAAATTGCAAGATTTGCAGCTGGAAGTATCAATCTTCCCATTCTCAAAATATCATCTTCAGTCAGCTGAAATTCGCGCTTTACTTCTGTACCACCATCTCTGCAATTTAACAATTGATGAACAACAGTAGGAACATGCAGAAACTTAATAGTGTAAGGAACTTAAAAACTTTACCTTTGGCGAATCGAATGTGAGAAGAATGAAACAACTAAAAACAGTAACCCCAATTGCGATACCATAGAAAAAATGCTGCAATCAATAATCAACAAAAGTGTCACTCTTCTCAATAAAAAGAAAATGTGAGATATAGCAGAAGAAAATATGAGAAATTGTACCTAAAAGTAACACCTTTGGCAAAACAAGAAGATAGGAAACAGAGAGACCCCAAACCAAACCAAAGGCTTGACCTTGACACATCCCTCCACATCACCAGATCACTTAAAAGTATCTCAATTCTATTTATGAAATCACACCCTTCTCCTTCTTTTGATTCTATTAACCAAAAAAAAAAATTACCCATTAAGCACAAGAAATGAAATATGAATTTAAAAAATAGAAAGATTAGAATAATAAGAGACATACTTGTTGATGTACTTGAAGTAACCAAGCTAAGCTTATTATCCTTCTTGGATTTACCACTATTAGTCCTCTTCTTTCTTGGTTTAACCACCTCGTCAACTAACCCCAAATCCCTCTCTTCTCTCATTTCTTGCTCTAACCTTCTTCTTGATCTTCGATTATTGCGTGGTGAAGCACCCATAGGAGAATTTCTGCTCCTTCGCCTCCTACGAACCCCATTAGGGTCAACCCCATCATCAGCCAATTGATCAAGCATATCAGCAAGACGAGTCTTGGATCTTCGAAGACGAGAAGGCGAAAGAAGTAAAAGCTCGTGAAGAGGCTTAGGTGAAGGTGATGGAGAAGCTAGTAGTCTTGGTGAATGGACTATTTCAAGAGAGATTCTTGGTGTGAGGGGTTCACTTTCTTCATCGTAGCGGCGGAGTTTTGAGAGTCTTGAAGCTGATTTTGTTCGGCTTCGAGTCTCGGATCGATGAGATGGAGGAGTTGTATCCATTGTTTGAGATTCTTCTAAATTTTACAATGTTTTCGGAGGTTCTTGGTGCGATTTGAATAAAATGGAAGGAGCAAAGAGCCGTTGGAGGAGACATTATCTTTTTTCGGCGTGTGAATATTTTAAGTTTTATTGGGCTTTTGTTGGTAAGTCCTACACCTGTCCAAAGGTCGGGCCAGGTCAGGCCCAGATTGGATGACTTTTTTTTGTTTGCCCGATCCTGGTCCAACCCTGACCCTATTTTTTTTTTAAATTCTGACCCTGGCCTTGACCCTTCGGGGACCCTACGGGTCACGGGTCGGCCCTGACCCTTTGTGGCCTTTTGGTGCTAAGTACTTGCTAAGCGCGGGCTGACTCGGAGATCTGGTACCTGTGACTTCCCCGTAGTTGGGGGCAGGGGTTAAGCGTTCGATTCGACAATGAACACTAAATCGGAAAAAATACATTTACTGCCCCTAAAACCCAAATTATTTACGCATCCCTTTCCAAAATATTTTCACTTAATGCCCCCCTGCCCAGAATCTTTTTACCCGAGATGTCCATGTGGTGTCCTTCTGTACATAATTATATTATCCTTTTATGACTAGTTTCTCTTTCTTCTTTTTTTCTTTTTATTTGTGAGTTTGCACGTGGACTTGTGTGACATTTTCTTCACTTTGATTTTTGTCCTTTTTCTATTTTGTCCTTATCATTTTTATTGTTTCTCGTCTTTTTATTTTCCTTTTGAATAATAAAATAAAATATACAACAACAACATACCAGTGAAATTTCACAACGTGGGATGTGGAGAGGATAGATTGTACGCAAATCTTACCTCTACCTTGGTAGGTAGAGCGGCAGTTTCTGAGAGACCATCGGCTCAAGATAAAGCATAAGCATAAGCAAGACAAGCACAACAAGGAAAGACAAGAGAAACATTCAGACCCGGATAACAAATTTAAAGTAGTATGAAAATGCTGGTACGAAAAGCGAATAAGTTATGATAGCGCATTCTGGAAAAAAAAAAGCAGTAACTACCGCGGGTAAATTAGATAAACAAAGTACACTAAAGAACACATAACAGTAGAAATCAAACTACGAGGAACTATAAGGTAATACCGCGCCTATTAGTATGATAGGCGAATCGGGCCTACAATAACAACATTACACTACCAGTTTGTAAGCGTACGTAGGACTACACTCGACTAGCTACTACACTTCTACCCTAATATGCGTCCTCCACAACCCCCTATCTAAGGTTATGTCCTCAGTAAGCTGCACCTGCGCCATATCCCGTCTAATCACCTCTCCACAATACTTCTTCGGCCTATCTCTACCCCTCATGAATCTGTCCATAGTCAACCTCTCACACCTCTACACTGGAGCATTTGTGTCTCTCCTCTGCACATGCCCAAACCATCTCAACCTCGCTTCCCGCATCTTATCCTCCACCGAGGCCACTCCCACTCTATCCCGAATATCATTATTTCTAATCATATTCATCCTTGTATGCCTACACATCCATCTCAGCATCCTCATCTCCGCAACTTTTATCTTTTGGATGTGTGAAGTCTTAACTGGCCAACACTCCGCCCCATACAGCATAGTCGGTCTAACCACCACCCTATAGAACTTGCCTTTAAGTTTTTGTGGCACCATTTTATTGCACAAGACTCCAGATCTGAGCCTCCATCTCATCCACCCTGCTCTATTACGATGTGTGACATCGTCATCAATCTCTCCATTCCCTTGGATAATAGACCCGATGTACTTGAAGCTTTCTTTCTTTGGAATGACCTGAGTACCAAGCTTCACCTCCCCTCCTGTATCAAGGTCGCTCCCGTTACTGAACTTGCACTCTAAGTATTCTATCTTGGTCCTACTCAGCCTGAACCCTTTAGATTCCATTGTCTGTCTCCAAACCTCCAGCTTATCATTCACTCCACTGCGAGTCTCATCCATCAGGACTATGTCGTCTTCGAATAACATACACCATGGCACCTCCCCTTGGATTTGTCGTGTCAGTACATCCATCACCAAGACAAATAAGAATGGGCTAAGACCTGATCCCTGGTGCAGCCCCATCATCACTGGAAAGTGCTCCGAGTCTCCTCCTACTGTCCGTACCCTGGTCTTGGCTCTATCATACATATAATTGATCGTCCTAGTGTACGCCACAAGCACACATCTAACCTCCAAACATCTCCATAGAACCTCCATAGGGACTTTGTCGTATGCCTTCTCGAGGTCGATGAAAACCATATGTAAGTCTCTCTTACTCTCCTTATACTGCTCCACCAACCTCCTAATAAGATGAATGGATTCTATAGTCGAACGTCCTGGCATGAATCCAAACTGGTTCTCAAAAATAGACACGCCTATTCTCACCCTCATCTCCACGACCCTTTCCCAAACTTTCATAGTGTGGCTTAGCAGCTTGATACCTCTATAGTTGTTGCAACTTTAGATATAGCCTTTGTTCTTGTAAAAATGAATCATTGTACTCCACCTCCATTCTTCGGGGCATTCTTGTCGTCTTAAAAATGATGTTAAACAACTTAGTCAGTCACTTCAAACATGCCCTGCTTGCGTTCTTCCATAATTCAATTGGGATCTCATCAGGCCCAGTCGCTCGTCCCCTGCACATTCTGCGAACAACTCCCTTAACCTCCTCAACCTTAATGCTTCTATAATACTCAAAATCCTAGTACCTATCAGATTGCTCCAGACTCCCAGCACAATGTCTCTATCTCCTTTCTCGTTCAAGAGTTTATGAAAGTAAGACTGTCATCTCCGCGTAATATGCGCGTTCTCCACTAGTACTTTGTCGTCCTCATCCTGGATGCACCTCACGTGATCCAAGTCACTGGCCCTCATCTCCCTCGCCTTGCCTAGTCTGTAAATCTTCTTATCTTCGCTTTTTTTCTCTAATTCCACATACAGACATTCAAAAGCCGCCATTTTTGCCGCCGTAACTGCAAGTTTTGCCTCCTTCCTCGCCATCTTATAGAGTTCCCTATTCGTCCACTTCACCACATCATCCTTGTTTTTTACCAATTTTGCATACGCCGCTTTCTTCGCTTTCGTCTTCTCTTTAACTTCACCATTCCACCACCAGTCCCTTCGATGCCCACTACGGCTACCCCGCGAGACCCCTAACACTTCCCTAGCTACCTCTCGAATGTAGCTGGTTATATTATCCCACATATCGGTCGCATCCCCACCACTCTCCCACCCCACTTAGCCAACAACCTCTCCCCCATCTACTTTGTATTAGCTGTGGTCAAACCCCCCCCCCCCCTCATTTGATTCTTAACCTGTCGTCCACAACCCTCCTCTTCTTCTCTATCCTGATCTCCAAATCCATCACCAAAAGCTTATGTCAGGTTGTAAGATACTCTCTCGGAATAACCTTGCAGTCTTTACAAAGACTGTTGTCAACCTTCCTAAGGAGCAAGAACTCTATCTGAGTCTTAGCCACCGAACTCTAGAAAGTCACTAAGTGCTCCCCCTTCTTCAGGAATCTCGAGTTGGCTATCACTATCCCAGAAGCTCTAGCGAACTCCAAAAGTGAGACGCCTCCCCCGTTTCTGTCCCCGAGGCCAAAGCCTCTATGCATGTCGTCATAATCCCCGAAAGTAAGCCGATATGTCCGTTGAAATCCCCTTATATAAATAACTTCTCAGTGGGTGGTATACCTCCTACCACTTCGTCTAAATCCTCCCAAAAGCGCCTCTTCTCCTTCTCGTCCAAGCCCGTCTGCGGTGCGTAAGCACTAATAATGTTTATAGTGAACCCTCTAACTACCAATTTAATCGTCACCATCCTGCCATTGACCCTCCTAACCTCTATCACCTGGTCCCTTAGCTCGTTATCTACTAAAATGCCAACTCCATTTCTATACTTTGACCTACCCAAGAACCATAACTTATACCCGTCTACATCCTTAGGCTTAGGTCCTACCCATTTGGTCTCCTGAACACATGATATATTGATCATCCTCTTCTTAAGAATCTTCACTAGCTCTATGGACTTTTCCGTCAAAGTCCCAATGTTCCAAGACCCCATTCTCAACCTAGCATTTCTCTTACCCCATTTACCCCCTAACCCTCACCCTTACCCTCGTCCCCAACCGAAAATATGACCCTAGTCTACCATCAGTCACCAAAGCCACTAAAGCGGGTATAAACTAATAGTCTAATCCAAGGTTTACACATTCAGCAGGAACGCTAAGAATGATAAAATTAAAGGCAGGAAGAGTAAAATGCAAGAGCGTAATATATTAAGGGCGGGAATCAATATATTATGAAACGAATTTGACAGCCAAACAAAGATAAATTAGCAACAAGAATGAAGGCCAGAGAGATAGAACCCGGATGTTTGGCTGAAGACCGACAGTTGATGCTTTGGATATATCTCTGCTAGTACCTGCAAAAGCAAAGCCAAGAAAAACAAAAAGGGAGAAGGGAAGAAATATAGGGGCAGGGTCACCCGACAACCGAATCTTCAAATCCGAAGATGATTCAAATGGTCAATGTGGAGTGAGGAGGATGATGAAGTGGATCACAACTTTTTTTCAACAACTCAAGTAAATCAGTCAAACCAAAAGATTGGAGAAAAAATCCAGATGAAAAAAAGATTGAAGATTGGATCTTTAATGGGTTTTAGCCACAAAGACTTAAAACCCAGATGAAAAAAGCTTGGATCTTTAATGAGTTTCAGCTAATAAGAGTAAAAACCCAAAAAATCAGAGAGCTTTAAAGGAGTAAAGTTGTGGAAAATATTGGATTTTTAATGGATTTCAGCACCAAAGATCTAAAACCCAGATGAAAAAAATCTTGGATCTTTAATGGGTTTTAGCCACTAATATTAAAAACCCAAAAAATTAGAGCTTAAAAGAAGCAGAATTTGGGGTGAAATGGTTTTTTATGAACTAAAACCCCATAAATCAAAGCCTAAAAATGAGAGGTAGCAACTCGAAAAAGAAAAAGAAAGACGTTCAATAAAATAAAATATAAAGATAAAATATTAATTAAGTATTTTTATATTAATGATATTAATATAAAATTTATATTTAAAATATGATTTTACTTTTTGAAGAGCAAGCTTGAAAATAAATGGAGAGGTCATTCATTCATAGGAGAAAAAGCGCTCACTCACTCGTATCTGAAAAGGCAATGCTCACGTTCTACGGGGAACTTTTTTGACTATTTACCTTCGCCGGAAGCAAAGGGCGAAAACCCTCTATGACCCTGTAACTGCCCCACCTCGGCGGAAACAGATTCATGAAACAACAAAACCATAAATCATGATCAATAATTTTTAAAATTAAGCTTAAACTCTATTTTTTTATGATTTTCTTTTGAAGGAATTGATCGGTTATTTATGATACCTTGTCAGTATATGATATATACCATATGAGTATCAAAAAGGACAGATAATATTTTTGAATGAATCAGTTCTTTATGATACTATGTCAATATATGATATATACCATATGGGTATCATAGATGACTGATGAGTTTTTCTTGAAGGAATGAATCAGTCATTTGTGATACCATGTCAGTATATGATATATATCAGGTTGGTATCATAGAGGACTAGAATTATTTTCTAAGGAATGAACTAGTCTGAATGATACCATGTCAGTATAAAATATATACCATGTGAGTATCATATATGTTAGTATATGATATATCATGTGGGTCAGTCATCCATGATACCATGTCAGTAGATATACATACAATGTGAGTATCACAGAGGATTGAGCTATGTTTTTCTTTAAAGGAATGAACTAGTCCTCTATGATACACTGTCAACATATGATATATACTACGTGAGTATCATAGAGGACTGAGGATTGTTTTCTTTTTAAAGAATGAACTGGTCATTTATGATACCATGTGAGTATATGATATATACCGTATGAGCATTATATTGTAATGAATATGCCATCTATGATACCATATCACTATATGATATATATCAGGATGGTATCATAAAAGACTGATTGTTTTTTTCTTGAAAAATTAACTGTAAGTCCTCTATGATACCCTGCCAGTATATGATATACCGTGTAGGTATCATAGAGGATTGAGTAGTATTTTTTGAAGGAATAAATCAACTTTCTATGATACCCTATAAGTATATGATTTTATGCCATGTGAGTATCATAGAAGATTGAGTTGTATTTTTCTTAAAGGAATGAATCAGTCTCCTATGATAATATGTCAGTACATAATATATATCAGGTTGGTATCATTGAGGAGTGCGTGTTTTCCTTAAAAGAATGAATTGTCAGTCTTGTGTGATACCATGTGGGTAGCATTGTATACTGTAACTTTATACTTAAACTTCTATTGAAAAAGAAACTAGTAATAAAGAAATTTAAAAAATGAAAAAAGAAAGAAATTAGAATTAAAAATAGAATCAGAATTATGGTGAAAGGGAAAAGAAAATATAGTATGAAAAAAATAAATGAACAAAAAAAAGAATAAAAGAAAGAAAATAAGATAAGAAGTAGAGAAATAAAATAGAAAAGAAGAAAAAAGAGACAATTAAATAGAAAAGAAGAAATAAAGAATTTAAAAATAAAGAAAATAAAAAAAGAAATGAAAGGAGCTAGAATTAAATATGGGATTAGATTATGGTGAAAAAAGAAAATAAAGAATATTATGTTTGAAAAAAAAATGAAACAAAAAAGAGAAAACAATAAAGAAAAAAATGAGAGAAAATATAAGAAAAGAAATAAAAAAGAAAGGAAGAAAAAAGAGACAATTACCTACAAAAACTATAAGGGGTATTAAGGGTAAATAATTTTAGAGTATAAAAAGAAAAGGGTGCATGCAAGGGTAAATAGTTTGATTTTAGGGGCATCAATGTAGTTTCCCCCTTTATATTTCTTTATTTTCTTTGTTTATATATTTTTACATTTTTTAGGCATTCAGTTTTGGGCAAAGGTGTAAATATATCATTTAACTTTACAATATAGAGCAGATATATCCCTCGTTAAAAAACCACTATGTTAGCAATATTAAAGAGGCCACCTGAACGGGAAATACTCTTATTTTGGATGAATCAAGTTCCACAACACAACCAACAATATTAGATAGTAAATACAGTGAAGACGTTTATATACGAGCTATAAAGTTGGGGATGCAGCCCATCTTGATATTGTACTACTATCTACAACAACCTAATGAAACCTCATATTACAGTACTATATTACATTTGCTTCAATAATTTGACATTGACTTTCAATGAGCAGCTTCAGATCACCACATTTCACTCAGATATTAGATGAAATATGTTAACTTTTTCTCGATGGCATGCCTTTGACAGAATGCTTTTATCCTGTATAGACCATCATCGAGCTATGATGGCTTAACTGCACCAGTTATTATGAGCCAATTGTCACACCCATAGCTGCGACTATTTTTATTTGTCAAAGTTGACGAAAAAAGGCTTATTGTTGTTTAGCATTTCTGAAACAAAAAGTTTTGATCTTGCCAAGGCCATCCTCAAGAGCTGAAATTCCCACAGCAAAAGTTACTCTTACCCAATTCTTCAATCCAAGTGCTTCCCTGCAATACATTGAATTTATGAACATGCACAAATCCTGCTGCCTGCAGTTTACATCTCAATAATGTTGTATAGTAATAACAACAGCAACATACCCAGTAGTCCCGAGGGGGCGGCATCCTCCTATAATAGTTAGCAGTACTGAACAAGCGAGTCATCGGTCCGAGGAAAGAAAAGGACTGCATTTGAAAAAATAAAAAAGGAACTCGCTAGGCCTTCAGAACAAAGGCGATTTTGTTCATGCATGCCTAATCTATGCAGAGTGGGTGCTCTATTCAGCAATACATGATGTCCCTGCATAACTTCTTGAAGGATTTCCCACACAATCGGCTCTTTTTCTCGAATTTTACTCTTAGCAACTTCTATGTTCCACAGCGTGGGGTATGGGGAGGGTAGAGTTTACGCAGACCTTACCTCTACCTTGATAGGTAGAGCGGTTGTTTTCGAGAGACCCTCGACTCAAGACAAAGCATAAGGCCAAGCAAAGCAAGAATGTTGTACATTAATGCAACTTAAAAAATTATCGGGTAGAACTACAAATTCTTCAATAGCAAGCGCAGTGCAGAATTCCAAATCATTGTTGATGCCTTCAAGAAGTGACATGTTTAGTTCAGTGTTTTAAAATGCAGTTTTGGGACCCGCCTCGGGGCTCACCTAGGGGCGGGGTACTGTCAAAACGCCTCGGGGCTTACGTGTGGGGCTTAGTTATGTGAGGCTTACGCTCTAAGCATCCGATTGTACGCCCTAAACTTGCTTAACGTCCAACGCTCGGGGCTCGCTTAACAGTTCTTAAACAAATTAAGAGTCAAATTCCTTAGTTAAACCCTGTTGACCCACATAATTCTTTAATAAAATGATGTTTAATAATTTTTACATCTATAGAAATAAGAAGATTGAGAGTAACTCAAATAACAAGCCCTAGTATTGTATACTTACTAATTGAGAATATCCTGAGGGTGAATAGCAATTAACATTTGCTTTAGAAATAGATAGACAAACTTTAGGTGGATATGGCAGTCTTAATTCCATAGACTCTTGAACGAAAAAGGAGATAGAGACATTGTGCTTGGAGATCTGGAGCAATCTGGTAGGTACCGGGATTTTGGGTATTGTAGAAGCATTAAGGTTGAGAAGTCTAAGGGTGTTGTTCACAGGATGCGCATGGGACGAGCGACCGGGCCTAATGAGATCTTAGTTGAATTTTGGAAGAGCGCAGACAATGCAAGTTTGGAATGACTGGCTGGGTTGTTTAACGTCATTTTTAAGACGGTGAGAATGCCCGAAAAATGGAGGTGGAGTACAATGATTCCTTTGTACAAGAACAAAGGTGATACCCAGAGTTGCAACAACTATAGGGGTATCAAGCTGCTAAGCCACACTATGAAAGTTTGGGAAAGGGTCGTAGAGATGAGGGTGAGAAGAGGCGTGTCTATTTCCAAGAACCAGTTTGGATTCATGCTGGGGCGTTCGACTACTGAAATCATTCATCTTATTAGTAGGTTGGTAGATCAGTATATGGAGAGGAGGAGATACTTACATATGGTTTTCATTGACCTCGAGAAGGCATACGAACAAAGTCCCTAGGGAGGTTCTATGGAGATGTTTGGAGTGATTTCTGCTGCTATGTGTTCTCTTGTGTACTTTGTTTATCTTGTGTAGTGCTCCTTTTTTCAGAATGCGTTATCATAGCTTATTCGGCTTATTCACTTTTGATACCAGCATTTTTATACTGCTTTAAATTTATTGTCCGGGTCTGACCGTTTCTCTTACTTTGCTTGTGCATGTGCTTTGTCTTGAGCCGTTGGGTCTCTCGGATACAACCGCTCTACCTACCAAGGTAGATGTAAGGTCTGCGTACACTCTACACTCTAAATTTCACTGGGTATGTTGTTGTTGTTGTTGTATAGACAAACTTTACATCTTCACTTATCATTGGTCTTCATGTTTTTGTCTTATGTCTCAAAATTATCATATTTTATTATTTTACTAAAATAGTAATTTTTCTTTTATTTCTGAAGGAGTGTTGTTTTAATTATACAAAGTACAAATAAAGATTATCGATTATTTTTTTCAGGGAGGTAAAATTGCATAGTATAATACTCCATTAATGTATTTTAAGAAATTGTGATTCTTTTACTGTTTGAAAGTAAGATGTTATAGTTGTTTTGCATATCATAATAGCTTTTATATCATTGCATTATTTATATTTGTAAAATCATAGTAGGAATGATATTTTCTATGAGTTTCTTTAATATTTTAAATTTATTAAAAATATTAATGTATTTTTGATATATTATTTTTGTGTTATTATACTATTTTACTACATTATAAATTAAATATTTAAAGATCCATGGGGCTTACGCATCGCCCCGTGCTAAGTAAAGCGCCTCGTCTCACGCCTCGCCTTTTAAAACACTGGTTTAGTTTTGCCTGATAGAAATGATCGCAATAAGACTATTCAGATTCTTTTCCCAATTAAATCCTGAAAAATACGTATATTTTGACTAAGGTGTTCATAGTGATACCATAAGAAACATGGATCCTTGTGGCTTGTAAGGAGTAAAGCACGGAATCTCCCTTAGACCAGCATAGCAAATGTCTGCTACTTTTCTCAGTAGGTTTATGGTATTAGAGTAGAAATCTTCAGGTGTTTCAACAAGAATACGAGAAATGTCACCCTCAAGAATGAAAGAGAACAAGGTTAGATACTTAGATTTAGTTTCATTTCTTTGAAAGCAAATAAGCAATATAATCCAAATAGCATAAAAACACTTCATGAGAAATAATGTGCATCACTAAAAACACCACATGATAATTCAGAAATATGCATTTGTGTTGACACGAAAAAGTTTAGGCCAAGTATCATCATGACATTGCTAAAGTAGGAGGAGACTCAGAGCACTTTTCAGTAATGATAGGGTTGCACCATGGATCAACTCTTAGCCCATTCTTATTTGTCTTGGTGATGGATGGACTGACGCGACAAATCTAAGGGGAGGTGCCATGGTGTATGTTATTCGCAGACGACATAGTCCTGATTGATGAGACTCGCAGCAGAGTGAATGTTAAGCTGGAGGTTTGGAGACAGACTCTGGAGTCTAAAGGGTTTAGGCTGAGTAGGACCAAGACAGAATATTTGGAGTGCAAGTTCAGTAACAGCAGCGACCTTGAGACAGGCGTGGAGGTGAGGCTTGGTACTTAGGTCATTCCAAATAAAGGAAGCTTCAAGTACATCGGGTCTATTATCCAAGGGAATTGAGAGATTGATGACGATGTCACACATCGTATTGGGGTAGGGTGGATGAAATGGAGGCTCGCATCTGGAGTCTTGTGCGATAAAAAGGTGCCACCAAAACTTAAAGGCAAGTTCTATACGGTGATGGTTAGACCGACTATGTTGTATGGGACAGAGTGTTGGTCGGTCAAGACTTCGCACATCCAAAATATGAAAGTTGCGGAGATGAGGATGCTGAGATGGATGTGTGGGCATACAAGGAGGGATAGAATTAGAAATGATGATATCCGGGATAGAGTGGGAGTGGCCTCGGCGGAGGATAAGATGCGGGAAGCGAGGTTGAGATGGTTCGGGCACGTGCAGAGGAGAGACGCAAATGCCCCAGTGCGGAGGTGTGACAGGTTGGCTATGGACGGGTTCATGAGGGGTAGAGATAGGCCGAAGAAGTATTGGGGAGAGTTGATTAGACGGGATATGGCACATGTGCAACTTACTGAGGACATGACCTTAGATAGGGGTTGTGGAGGACACAGATTAAGGTAGAAGGGTAGTAGGTAGTCTTCCTACTTACGCTTACAAAACACATGTCAAGCATGTTACATTTTTATCAATTTTTCAAGAAAGACAAAAGAGAACCAATAGTTGCAGCACCGAGTAGAACTTTAACAGAATAAACTGCTAACAGAGTAGTTTTCCATGCTTTTAAGGTGATAACACTTTGCTTGGTTTAACATTTCAGTTAATGGCACACCATATCAAACGTTTTGCATAAATGCTTGTATAATGTACCAGAGTGAGTGTAGGAGGTACAACACCGATGTTGAGACAGAAAAAAAATGATGTTTAACTCTACAATGGATGTCTATTTGTGAAGTATGATAAGCAAGTAGATTTGCTGCTAGTGGGCTGTGTGGTTCAGGGTGTAAGTGATAGGCATGAATGGAAATCTAATACTTGCTATTTTGTTGTTGTTGTAGTCATATATTTTTCTCACTTAGAACAAGAAATATAAAGAAAAGGAAAAGTTCTTCCATCAGAATTCCCTCTTTGCTTTGCCTTTTGAGAGAGAGAGAGAGAGCGAACCCCATGTTTTTGAGGATGACATTGGGATCACATATCACGATCCAACCAAATCGCCAACCAGGAACCATCCATCTCTTTGATATGGAGCCGATTGTCAGAATAGGTGCAATTTCTCCAAAGACACCTATTGGCACAAATAAATTGTAACACCCCGTACTTTCGGGCTATGGTTTGAACATCCAGACATATGCAAGTAAAGAGCTTAGTTTATAAAAAGATGTGGTCCCGAACTAATTTAGGACTTACCAAGTGGGACAATAATGATCGGCTAATTGATAAATTAGAGTGGGGGACAATAAGGATCGGCTGATTAATAATTTATGGTGGGGGACAAGTTTAAGTGGAGATATTTACGTGTAACATTTTAATGAATTACCTAAGTGACTAAGTTAAATAGAATCAATTAGGTGTCATTAGGTAAAGTAGGGTGGCATTAAAATAAGCCGTAGCCTGCCTTTTCGTTAACTGGATCCCCTATCTCTACTTTTGAGGGAAGGTTGGTTAGCTCTATCGAACGAGGGTTAGGTTATTGGAGAAGACATGTGTTAAGGGGGAGCACAAAGACTATCCCGTTTCTTAACATTTAATGGGATGAAATCATTTGCTGCCAAAAATGTAATCCTATACCAAAACATTCAGCAAATGCCCCTTCTGTTCACAAAACTTAGAGCCAAAATTTGAGAAATTCTCTCATTAATTTTAGGCATAGCACAAGGCAAGGTGTACATGCAGCAACATCACTTTTCAATTGAGAAAAGCACGAAGTATTAAGTAGTACTAGAACACCTTTGCACCAGTGTATCCAAGCAATTCTTAAATGAACCAATAGAAAATAGTTGTCGAAACATGGGAATACCAACGTCAAACGGCGATAATTGATCATGGTAGTTAAATATCAAAATTTCACTTCGAGTTATTAAGCTTGGAATCGAGGTATGTTAAGGCAAATCATTTCTTTCTTTTGGCATGTTCTAAATACGAAATGTAACTGTAATATTATTCCATAAATTGTTCTACTCTTAGTAGTTAAGGAAGTTCATGTTATTCATTTCTATTGTCAAAGCATGTCTAAATATGTTCCTAAATCCTTATTGAAGTATATGAAAAAGATGTTAATATTCCCAATGTTAGCCGAAGGTACAAGGATATTATGTTACTCAGATGAATTTAGGATATTTTATTGTCATTCATGCATTTCATTCATGTATTACCCTGGACCCATATGTGTTATATACACTACTATATGGTATGCATTATATATATGCAAGGGATGGGAAAAGGGATACAGTGTTATATACGCACACCACCTGCAGCTAGTACAGGTATACACGAAAAAGATTATGCCCACAGAGGCCAATATGATATGATGCCCACAGAGGCTAAAGGGAGATGGTGTTATATACGCATATGTGCATGACCGCATTGTGCATGGAATTTAGGCATATTATGGCCCTCAAAGGCATTTACTACTGGTCGGTTGTTTCTGTCGGCTGTTGCTATCGGCTATTTTTGTCGGCTGTTTCTGTTTCAGTCTATTTTTGTATCTCTGTTATGCTATTTCTCATGCCTGACATACTCGGTACATCAGTCATACTGACGTCCCTTTTGTCGGGAAACGCTACGTTTCATGCCCGCAAGTTCACGTTGGCAAGGCGACTATCCGCATTAGTAGGTTGTTGACTCAGCGGATATTGGAGCACTCCCCTTGTTTCGGAGTGTCGGTCTAATCACGGTACTGTATTTTTGCATGTATATATGAGTATGGCGGGGCCCTATCCCGGCCTTATGATGTCATGTACTCTTTTAGAGGCTCGTAGACAGTGTCTTGTGTATAGCGGTTAGACATGGCCTTGTCGGCCTTGGTATGTATGTTTATAAGTTGGGCCTTTTGGTAAGATTTTACATGGCTTCTTCCCGGTTAATAATTCCTATGTGTCCGCAGGGTACTGGGTGGCGGCCCATGTGGCCCGTGTTTAATTATGATTAGAAATTTAATGTATGATTAGTGGTACTCGACATGTAAGGTCTGGGTGCCCGTCGCAGCCCTCCGGTTTGGGTCGTGACATAAACTACTACCAAACACTAGATGACCATATGCTTCGTCTAATATTACTAGCATTCCAAGCTTCCTTGCAGCCTCTGTAATCTGTTGAAACTGACAATTAATGAGCAAATCTAAACCACATTTAACAAAATAAACATGTCTAATGCAACGATGAAAGGACCTTCTTCAAATGTTCTCGCTTGTACACGTTCCCACATGGATTACCAGGGTTTATAACAACCATGGCAACAGTTCTATCATCAGCTAGAGCTTCAAGCCCATTAATGTCCTCCTCCCAATCCTGTTCAGGGAGAAGATCATAGTGCCTCATTTCGAGACGGTTAAATGAGGCAAGTGCTTCATAAGCTGGATACCCTGGTCTAGGAAGCAAAATATTAGCACCAGGAACAACGAGAGATGTAATTAGGACATCTACTGCTTGCTTTGCACCAGCTGTGACATGAACATCATTTGGTGACAATTCGTAAGATTGTTGCGAGACAGATATTCTGCAATTGACCTGGTAAATGTTTGAAACAATGAGGTCATATTTATAAATTTTACTAATAGTAATTAGTAACCAGGTTATGATGATTCTCACTTGCTATTACATGTTAAACTACACGAGTGTATATGACTTAAATCCTTTTAAAAAGGCGTGTAATTAATAATGTGGTGCAGTTTCCCAAACGTACAACCTAAAATAATACTCCTTCTGTCTCAAATTAGTCATGTTCCGCTTCACAAGAGTCAATTTGACTAATTTTCGAAGTTAAATTGGATCAGATCAACACAATATTTTAAAATTAAAATTTACATATTCAAAACTATAAGAAAAGTACTACAAGTTACAATTTTTGGCATATTAATATGCGAAAAGGATACATTTTAAAATATTGATAAAAGTTAACATAGTTTGACACTGAAAAGGCTAAACATGACAACTTATTTGAGCCACATTGATTGACAACACCAATATAATACTAGTCGAGGCCAATCCCATATTTTCGGTCAAGACTAGGTCAAAGTCAACAAAAAATCATCTCCCTGTAAAATAAAACTAGTCAAACCCCGAAACAAATTATAAAAATAGATCACCCATAAGCATACAATCACAGTTCAATAATCAAGTACTCCATCCATCCAAATTTATACGGAACTCTTTCCTTCTTCTTCTTTTTTGTAACAATTTAACCCTAAAATTCCTATTTGACCTAGTTTCTCATTTAGGAAATTATTCTTGGCATCTATTCAAAATAATCAGAACTTTAATTAAAACAAGTAGGAGAAAGAGTTTAGGATTACCTATTGGTTTGAAGAAGAGCGGATTTTTGGGGATATCCATTGTATTTACCAGAGTGGAGTGCATCAACAAGAGCATCCTCTGATAACTGTTGGGAAAAACCAAAGGCTCAAAACTAGTAAAAAGTAGCATTTTCAAAACCAGTAAAAATAGCCTTTAAAACCTGGAGTAAATAGCTTTTGTAACAGCTATATTTTTTATTTGTGTAACTGGTCAGTTTTTTATCCAGTTTTAATGGTCTTTATTTCATGTTTTAAAGTCTGAAAATTCATAGCATTTGAACCTTTAAATAGAGCTCCTTTGTGCTCATTTGGAGATACAACTTTTCAGAAATTCTTCCATACCTTTGAAGGCTTTCTCTTCAATCCCAAGTCTCTTTTGATACTCCATTTTTGGGCAGATCTTGTCAAGTTTCAACTCTACTTTCCGGGTGCAAAGTTAGTAGAGTGTTGTGTTAACCTTGGGGGGCGACACCGGTCAATTGATATCACTCATCACGGTGAAATCGCTTCTAAGGCAGTGGCCTCCATACCACGACGCAACGAAGCTCCGAGCTTTTGATTGCTTTGGTCTTTGTTTAAGTTTTCTGTTTCAATCTTATTTCCTTTAGTTTACATAGCAGTCTATTAATATTTTATAACAATTTAGAAGCGATTTTCCATTTCTGCTATTGTAATAGTTTACGGGAAAAAAAAGGAAAAAAAACATAAAAGAATATGGCTGGAATTCCAAATAGGTTTTTGGTTGATCTTTCCAAGATCGAGCCTTTAGATGGGGGGGAACTACAAGAGGTGGTCGCAAAAACTTCTAATTTTTTTGGAATAATTAGAAGTTGATTACGTCTTGTTCAAAGAAATTTCCAGCGACTCTTCCGAGGAGGAAAAGTCAAAGTTCGAAAAGGATAATAAGACGGTTAGAGGACACTTGCTTAGTCATATGACTAATCCTCTTTTCGATCTATTTATCACCCACAAGTCTTCAAAATTAATTTGGGAGACTTTGGAGAAAAAGTATGAGGCTGATGATGCTGGGAAAAAGAAATATATTGTGGGGAAATGGCTTGAATTTCATATGGTGGACAATAAACCAATTATTGATCAAGTCCATCATTATGAAAATCTTGTTGCAGACATGCTTCTTGAAGGCATGAAGATGTGTCAAGTTCTTCAAGCCAATTTTTTGATGGAGAAGCTTCCTAAGTCATGGTCCAACTACAGGAACCAATTAAAACATAAGAAAAATGACATGACTATAGAGGAGTTGATCGGACACCTCAAAGTAGAATAAGCAAATTGTGTCAAAGACAATGTTTTTCCTCGTCCAGTTGAAAATTCTATAAAAGCTAACCTTGTTGAATCTTTCAATGGAAAAATTGACAGGTCAAGAGGAGCAGGTGGTTCAAAGAAGAAAGAGAAGCAGCCCCATGGCATAAACAAGCGGGGAAAACCATTCAAGAAGGTTGGAAAAAATGAAAAATAACTCCCGATTTGCTACACTTGTGGGACGGTTGGACACAAATCCTTTCAATGCCAACGACGTCCAGGAAATCAAAGGAATAACTATGGTCGTCAACCCCAACAAGCTAATGTTGCTGAACAAGGGGACATTATCGCAACCATGATTTCCGAAGCCAACATAGTTAGCAGCAATTCGGAGTGGATTATTGACTCGGCAGCAACAAGACATTTTTGCGTAAATAGGAGTTTGCTCACAGAATTCGAAGAGGCGAATAATGATGAAGTGTTCTACATCGGCAACTCAAGCAAGTCGGAAGTACTCGAAAAAGAGAAGGTTTTTCTTAAACTCACTTATGACAAAACTTTACTTTTACAAAATGTCTTGTATGTCCCCTTCCTTTGTAAGAATTTAATTTCTATAGCACTACTTAATAAAGTCGAAATAAAAATAGCAACGGAGGCTAACAAAGTAGTGCTTAAGAGGAATGGGGAATTTGTGGGCAAGGGGTATCTGGACTCCAACCTTTTTGTGCTTGATGCTAAAATAAATAATGAATCTTCTTCTGCTTACGTCACTGAGTCTATTAATTTATGGCATGGAAGATTAGGACATGTGAATGTTAATTCAATTAAGAGACTAAAAGAAATATCCTTAATTCCTAATATGATTGGTGATGAGCCGAACAAATGTAAAATTTGTGTTGAGGCTAAACACCATAAAAAGGCTTTTAAATCAGTGACTAAAAGAGAAACGAAATTACTTGAATTAATTCATTCCGACTTAGCTGATTTCAAGAATACAAAAAGTAAATGAGGTAAAAGATACTATATAACCTTCGTAGATGATTACTCTAGATACACTCGAGTTTTTCTATTGAAATCAAAGGATGAAGCGGAAAAAATGTTTCTCATTTATAAAGCGGAAGTGGAAAATCAGTTAGACCGAACAATCAAACGATTTAGGTCCGATAGGGATGGTGAGTATGGTACAACTTCGCTAAAAGAATTTTGCGAGAAAGAATGTATCATACATGAATTCACATCCCCCTATACCCCACAACAAAATGGAATTACGGAAAGGAAAAATATAACGTTAAAAGAAATGATGAATGATATCCTTTTAAGTTCAGGACTTCCAAATAATACGTGGGGTGAAGCTGTATTATCGGTAAATTATATTCTCAATAGAGTACCCCATAAACATTTGGAGAAAACTCCTTTTGAACTTTGGAAGGGATATGCCCAAACTTGAAATATTTGAAAATGTGGGGGTGTCTCGCAAAGGTTGGTTTACCTTCCTTCAAACGTGAGAATATTGGGGCTAAAACTTTTGATGCTATTTGTGTGGGATACGCTGAAAATAGTGCAGCGTATAGATTTATGTGTTTGAATGATAAATCTATATGTGAATCTAGAGATGTTGAATTCTTTGAAAATATTTTTCCATTAAAGAATGTTGTTCGCTTGATATTCCCTCTTCAATTGTTGCATCTTCATATTCATCGTCTTTACTTAATGATATACATGTAGAAAATGAATTGCGAAGAAGTAAAAGACAAAGAACAGAAACTAGTTTTGGTCCTGATTTTTTAACCTCGTTTTTAACTGAAGTTGATGATTTGAATAAAGTTAGTGAAGAAATCACTAATATTTTTATGATTGAAGAGGACCCTAAAACTTATGAAGAAGCGGTAAAATCTGTAGATGCTAATTTCTGGAAAGATGTTATTAACAGTGAATTGGAATCGATAACCACTAATAAAATTTGGGAATTAGTAGACTTGCCAAATGGTTGTAAACCCATAGGTTGCAAATGGATTTTTAAAAGGAAACTCCGAACCGATGGTACCATTGAAAAGTTTAAAGCAAGACTAGTGGTAAAAGGATTTACGCAAAAATTTGGCATTGACTTCTTTTATATATATTCTCATGTAACAAAAAATACAACCATTCGTGATTTATTTTCTTTGGCTTCTATAAGGAACCTAATTGTACATCAAATGGATGTAAAAATGGCATTTTTGAATGATAATTTAGAAGAGGAGATATTTATGGAGCAACATCCAGGATTTGTTGTTTACGAACAAGAACACAATGTGTGTAGACTTGAAAAGTCCATTTATGGACTCAAGCAAGGTCCTAAATAATGGTATGAGAAGTTTCACAAAACTATCCTTGAATTTGATTTTGTTGCAAATGGTTCTGATGCATGTGTTTATTCAAAGATGTTTGATTTAGATTATGTAATCATATGCCTTTATGTAGATGATATATTCTTGATTGGTACTCATATGAATGTTATTAATGAGACCAAAAAGTTTTTATCATCTCATTTTGAAATTAAGGATATGGGTGAAGTGGACATCATCTTGGGTGTGAAAGTCATCCGGAAAGATAACAAATTCACTTTGTCACAATCACACTATGTGGAGAAGGTACTTAAAAAGTTCAACGGCTTTGATATAAGTCCAGTAAGAACTCCATCTGATGTATCTATCTCACTTAGCAAAAATACCGAAGTAAGTGTTTTGCAAACTGAGTATGCTAAAATAATTGGGAGTTTAATATTTTTAATGAATTGTACTCGGCCTGACATAGCTTATGCAGTTAGTAGACTAAGTCGGTATACCCATAACCCCAACGGTCAACATTGGAATGCCCTTAAGCATTTATTGAGGTATTTGAAATGTACCACGGACTGGAATTTGAGCTATGTTGGATATCCCGCAATGTTGGAGGGATATTGTAATGCCAACTGGATAACCGATAATGATGAGGTAAGCTCCACTAGTGGATATGTATTCACAATGGGTGGTGGTGCGATTTCTTGGAAATCTGCTAAACAAACATGCATAGCTAGATCGACTATTGAGTCGGAATTTATAGCACTTGATCTTGCAGGTAAAGAAAATGAGTGGTTGAGAAATTTACTGGCAGATGTATCATTGTGGGGGAATCCAACACATCCTGTCTCTCTACTATGTGATTCGCATGCCGCTATATGTGTTGCTAAGAATAAAGCATACAACGACAAGAAAAGGCATATTCGCATCAGACATGAAAATGTGAGATAGTTTATTAAAAATAGCGTGCTTTCAATGGAGTACGTGAGATCCGAGACCAATTTGACTGATCCATTGACAAAAGGACACAACAGAAGAATGATCCTTGAAACGTCGAGGGGGATGGGTCTTATACCCACTGATTGAGAATTGTGTACAATTTGATCATCCCTATGGCGCAGCTAAATGTACACAAGTTAGGATGAACTTTGCTCTTAATGAGTCCATAGCCCTATGCGTAGGGTGGTTCTTGTTGCTGTAAGGACTTGAAGGATTCACCAAAGCAGTTTTTACTGCGATAAGAATTTGAAGAAATCACCGATTGGTGTAAAGGTTGAGTTATAAACTCTTAATGATTCATATCCCTATGCGTAGGGTGGTTCATGTTGAGATGGACATAATGGATCACCTACGTGAGTGAGAAGGTTTGGCCTCCTTCTATGAAAGATAGTGGGTAATCTTTCTTATACACTCATAAGGTCCCAATGATTGGCCAAAATTATTGGGAGGGGGGGGACTATCGCGGAACTTGCACAAGACGAAGTATGATGCGTGTTATCGGGTCGACAACTCTTAATCTAGCAAGTTCAAGACTCATTCACTTAGCTAGATTGAGATTTTTCTCGACTCCAGCAAGTTCAAGATTCGTTCACTTGGCTGGATAGGGAATTGCTTCATTTCACTATGTACTAGTTCAAATCTTCGGATACTATGTGCTTAAGTGTCATACTTTAAAGAGTCTGCCCGAAAATATCTCTTTTGCTTTGAGTCTTTTAAACCTTTGCTTTGTGGGGGATTGTTGGGAAAAACCAAAGGCTGAAAACCAGTAAGAAGTAGCATTTTCAAAACCAGTAAAAAATAGCCTTTAAAACTTGGAGTAAATAACTTTTGTAACAGCTATATTTTTTATTTGTGTAACTGATTTTGGTCAGTTTTTTATCCAGTTTTAATGGTTTTCATTTCATGTTTTAAAGTCTGAAAATTCATAGCATTTGAACCAACCTTTAAATAGAGCTTCTTTGTGCTCATTTGGAGATATAACTTTTCAGAAATTCTTCCATCCTTTTGAAGGCTTTCTCTTCAATCATAAGTCTCTTTTGATACTCCATTTCCGTGCAGATCTTGTCAAGTTTCAACTCTACTTTCCGGGTGAAAAGTTAGTAGAGTGTTGTGTTAACCTTGGGGGGCGACACCGGTCAATTGATAGCACTCATCACGGTGAAATCGCTTCTAAGGCAGTGGCCTCCATACCACGGAGCAACGAAGTTCCGAGCTTTCGATTGCTTTGTTCTTTGTTTAAGTTTTCTGTTTCAATTTTATTTCCTTTAGTTTACATAGCAGTCTATTATTATTTTATAACAATAACTTAGTTGTTAGAAAATTAGGAAATCCACTGGGATCACCATGGCTAATAGGGATTACACTTCTGCTAGTATCATTTTTGTTGAGCTAACTTCCATTTCCACTTTGCTACTGTGATTTTGACTAGCAAGTTTAGTCAACGCAATTGTTGTTACTCCTAATTACTGAACTGAAATGCGCAATTGTTGTTACTCCTAATTACTGAACTGAAATGCGAGTCATTGTTACTCACTCATATGGTAAGCGCGGGTCCTTCACTCTTTTTTTTATCGAGTGTTTGGTATCCTATTTGGGTCCGATTAGTTTGAATTTACATCTATTTTGTTTTATAAGTTGATCCCGTTATACTTTTTTGGTTATTTATATCCCGTTTGTCCATCAAAGTTTTAAATATATCTCTCATTTTTATGGAATGTACACGTGGCAGCCTTTAATAAAAAAAACCAACCCACAACTTACAACAACAACAATGTATCCAGTGAAATCCCACACCGTGAGGTCTGGGGAGGGTAGAATGTACGCAGACCTTACCTCTACCTTGGCAAGTAGAGCGGCTGTTTCCGAGAGTCATTTGGCTCAAGACAAAGCACAAGCACAAGCAAAGTAAGACAAACAAAGCGAATAAGTCATGATATCTCATTCATAAAAAGAAGCAATAATTAATGCAGGTAAATAAGACAAACAAGGTACACTAGAAAACACATATCAACATAAATCAAACGACATGGGACTATAAAGCAACACTGCGCCTACTAGTATTATAGGTTAAGCGGGCCTACAGTAATAACACTACAACTACCAGTTTGTAAGCGTAGGTAGGACTACACTGTACTACCTACTACCATTCTACCCTAATATGTGTCCTCCGTACCTCCGATCTAAGGTCATGTTCTCAGTGAGTTGCACATGCTCCATATCCCGTCTAATCACCTCTCCCCAATACTTTTTCAGCCTATCTTTACCCCTCATGAACCCATCCTCACACCTCCGCACCGGGGCACTTGTTTCTCTCCTCTACACGTGCCCGAACCATCTCAGTCTCGTTTCCCGCATCTTATCCTCCACTGAGGCCACTCTCACCCTGTCCCGGATATAATCATTTCTAATTATATCCCTCATTGTATGCCCACACATCCATCTTAATATCCTCATCTTCACAACTTTCATTTTGTGGGTGTGCGAAGTCTTGACCGGCCAACACTCCGTCCCATACAACATAGTCGATCTGACCACCACCCTATAGAACTTGCCTTTAAGTTTTGGTGGCACATTTTTATCGCACAAGACTCCAGATGCGAGCCTCCATTTCATCCACTCTACCCCAATACAATGTGTGACATCGTCATCAGTCTCTCCATTCTCTTGGATAATAGACCCGAGGTACTTGAAGCTTCCTATATTTGGAATGACCTGAGTACCAAGCCTCACATCCACGTCTGTCTCAAGCTCGCTCCCGTTACTGAACTTGCACTCCAAGTATTCTGTCTTGATCCTACTCAACATAAACCCTTTAGACTCTGGGGTCTGTCTCTAAACCTTCAGCTTAGCGTTCACTCTGCTACGAGTCTCATCGATCAGGACTATGTCGTCTGCGAATAACATACAATATGACACCTCCCCTTGAATTTATCGCGTCAGTCCATCAATCACCGAGGCAAATAAGAATGGGCTAAGAGCTAATCCCTGGTACAACCCATCATCTCTGGAAAGTGCTCCATATTCATACCCGACCCATCTGTTCCCCATTCCTTCTCTCTGTTCTTTCTCTTTCTTCCCACACCTAATTCTACCACATCTCCTAGAAGAATTATAGTCCAAATAACCCTAGCTCATCATAAAATCAAGAATCCATTATTTCGTCGATTTCGAACTTGTCTCTAATTCTTGCTTACCCATTAAAGAACATCATTTTAACATGGCTGATTTTGAACACGATGTTGAAAGGGACATATAAACAAAATTTGAAATTAAAGCTTCAAGAGCTCCTTCAGTGGCATTAATGGTGTTTTTATACTAGGGGTGAGCACGGGTACATGGTACCCATATACTCGACCGAAATTGACACTACCAGGTAGGTTCCGCGTAGATATATTATAATAACGGGTAGGTTTCGGGTAGTAAAATTAGGAACCGATCAATGTCGGATCCAATTTCGGTTTCGACAAATAAAGACAGGGTACCCGGACTCGAAACCGTTACCCGGAATCTATGAAATATTAAATATTTTTACTTTTTAAATTCCAAACCTATCAAGATAACACTTCCCCTGCACGAGATGGTCCAAAAGTTAGTGAAGTCCTTGAGGCTTGAGGAGAACTGATATAGTTTTTCACTTTATATTGGTAGACAGTTCTTACTAGTTCGTACATTCATAGGAGCTTGTAAGATTCTTAATAGGAGTTCTTCAGGTACCATCAAATATAACGGTTAAAAGATGATATTCTGTATGTATTGTTGCAGAATCCTTTAAAAGCTTATCTGTCTATTATCAAGATAGTTGCTTGGGCAGAGGGTAAGGCAGTTGCTTATGTAGTGATTGATTAGTATGTTCTGTAGAATGTTAAGCATTGATGCTCAAATTTTAGTTCGTTGGTTCGTTGATAAAACTAGAGGGCCGTGAGTTATGTAGAATCCTGTAATATAGTTTGAACTATGAGTGAAATTGTTATTCTCGAGATTCGTATGTTGTGAAGACATTTAAGAAGTTATTTCTTTATCGGGTACCCACCTTCCGGGTAATGATTGTTACGGGTAGGTTCCGGATAGTAAATTTAGGAATCGATCTTTTATTGAGTGGGGTCCAGATAGTTCAAAAAAATTAGGGTACCCGGACCGCTCATCCCTATTTTATACCAACAAACACTCGAGCAGTGAGAAAATAAGCTTAGAATCAGTTGCACAAATGCATTTATCAATGAAAAAAGGCCGCTATTATTGGATTTTATCAAACCAATTGTTTCAATCCCAAACCTGACATCAACCTCCACAAATCAGTAGCTAAAACCTAAAACTGATTTTTTTACAGTTTCA
This sequence comes from Anisodus acutangulus, assembly GCA_029783415.1. Taxonomy (NCBI): domain Eukaryota; kingdom Viridiplantae; phylum Streptophyta; class Magnoliopsida; order Solanales; family Solanaceae; genus Anisodus; species Anisodus acutangulus. Next base: position 47,545,749 of record CM056491.1, on the reverse strand, counting down.
TACAAGAACTTCCATATCCAATCGAGCTCTAATTAAATTTTCACGCATAAATCTTGACCTTGGAAAACCCAAATAGCCGCACACTTGAATCTCAAATTCACACCCCAAAACCCAGCAATTAGTACTTGACAATGACAGTATTAAAGTAAGTAACCAAAACCCAATTAAAATTCAAACTGATGCAACTATTACTTCAATGTCGAAAAGTTATGGCAGAAATGTGACCCAATTATATTTATTGAAGATGAAGGAGATTGACTACTGCTTATTGGAAGAATTTAGTGCTAAATTTGAGCACCACGGTTATTTAGTGTTGTGGGTTGGGTCTTTCGCTCATACGCTGCCACGTGTCCATTCCATTAAAATGATGGATATATTTAGAATTTTGATGGACCGCATGGGTATAAATAGTGAAAAAGTATAATAGTGGATTAACTTCAACAATAAAACAAAGTAGAGGGTATATCCGATCCTTTTTCAAAAAACTAGTCCCTTAACTATTACTTGAGGAATTTTTATCATTTAAGTTTGTCAAAAGTGAACATTTTTTATCTCAATTTAATCAAAACTGTGGATATATAAGAAGTATTTAATGGAAATTCACATTTGAGAGTACATATTTTGTAGTTTATGTTATTTCTAATCTATTTAAAGAGTTTGGTATAACTTTTTGAGGTGTAATTTTTATTATCTTTCTAAAAAAATGTTGTGTCCAATGTAGTTTTTTATGTTGCAATTTCTAAAATTTTGACGAAAATTTTTAATGTCTCTAATTAACTCTTTTGACAATTCCATCAAATTTAACCGCCAAAATTTGATAAATATTTGACAAAAACTAAAAGTGCTCACTTTTGATAAATTTAAAGACCAAAATTACCCAAAAGGAACTATTTTGAATCTACTGTCAAAGATAAGAGACCATTTTTGTCCTTTCTCAAAAATGACAAACTAGTTTGACAATTTTAAGTTAACACGAAATAATAAATAACAAGTGAATAAAAATAAGGGACACTTTCTTTTATAATACTCCATCCGTTCCCTTTTACTTGTTCACTTTTAACTTTACACTCCCCTTAAGAATTAATAAATGAAGTGCATATTTTACCATGATACTCATATTAATCAGTGTATAGTCTTAATGAGACTTAGAAAATAATTTAAAATAAGTAATTAATTCTATGGGAAAACATGAAAAGTAAATTATTTTTTTCACTAAAATTGACAAGCAAAAGTGAAAATCTATTTTTAAAATAGTGGACAAGTAAAAGTAAACGGAGTGAGTACCACTAGTCACTACTTTCCAACATCCACAACATAGGACAATGAATCTGCACATTTCACAAACACTTGTTCTAGCTTAGCCAGTATAAGGTTATCTTACAAACACATGCACTGGTAATGGTGCATTATGGATGTTCTGTAGCAGGAATTTGGAGATACTCCTCAGAATGATATTGTATATGATATTACGAAACCAGATACCATTTCGAATCACATATTACAATCCTCTGATGACTGGAGGAAATTGTTGAAAACCTGGCCAACTTATCAATGAGCTATCATACATACACCAAACGAGATACAACGACTAGTTGAAGATCACATTTGCCACTCCATAATGCAGAGATATCAAGGTTGCTTCTCAGAGTAGCTTATTGTTTCTTGGCATGCCTTTGATAGAAAGCATTTAGTCTCTGGAAGCCATCTTCCAGAGATGATGGCTCACATGCAAAGGTTATCCTGAGCCAATTCTTGAGTCCCACAGCAACACCTGCACCAGGCTTTATTGTCAGATATCCATACAACATAGCATCGCACCAGTTCGAGTGCATACAGATCACACATACTTCATATTCATATACTTGCTCTTTCGAGTGAAAGTCTACTTCCATGCACCGAATTAATGCACCATTCATATGACATGGTTACATTCATGGAGTCTAATAAAATTTGACGAATGCCTGCCTTCATTACCAGCCAATTATACCCCAACATGTATGTACCTCAGTGTTTATGGGTTGAACTGAACTACATATCAACATAAGTGATCACTAGCATGGCATATTTTTATGTATGGTGATTTCGGTTCGTATTGCAGGAACTTTCTGAACTGGACCCAATTAAAGGCTTGTATGGCTTAATAAAAGAATCAAAATTCCATTGCAACCCGTGAATACAAAAGCTCTAACGATTAAAAGCGTAGGCGAAACATTCCAAGACATCGAAAAGAAATAAGGAATTTGAAACGAAACTCCTCCAAGAAAGAGACATTTGTTCAAGTAAGAAAACCTATCTACTGTTTCCCCCAGAGTTAGATTAGCTTAAGAAGAACTTTGTTTTCTTTTACCTGGTAAAATTATCAAAGATTCTTCCTTAGCAAGCTTGTCGCAAAAGTCCAAGTCATCTTCGATGTCCTCTAGAAGGTCCAAAAGAAGTTTGACCTACAAGGGGGAAAAGTGCCCCATTAGACTATTGATTACATCTTCTAATCCCAAGCTAATGGCTAATAAAGCTTCTATGTTTATCTTACCATCACGAACATGGATCCTTCAGGTTTACTTGGGCAAGTGATGCAAGGAATATCCTTGATTCTGTCGTAAACGATATTTGCATCTTCTCTTAACATATTTACTATTTTAGAGAAGAAATCATCTTTTGTTTTCTGAAGGATCTGAGGAATTGCTCCCTGTCAAAGTAAGAACAAAAAGGAACCAGATACCTCAGTAGGAGATGTGGAAAATTACACCTATTCTACTAAATTCTTAAATAACTATTTCATTAGCTTATAAGAATAAGATCGTAAAATATGTTAACATAATACAAAGAGCTGTTAGACCAAACAAGATCCAATATTTAGCAACTTCATTTCATATATCAGGGGGACGATACTACCAAATGTTTGGCTAACTGGACGAACCGGCATTAAAAATTTTAGAAGAACACAAGCAGAACAGAGCACTATAAAGAGCAAACCTGAATAAACGTTGCAGGGTCAGAAGATATATTGAGATAACCTGTGATGGAATCTATGACCTGAAAATAAGAAGAAAAAAAACAAGATGACACCATGCAGATATTTTTATAGAAAATAATCTTATTCTCCTTTCTAAAGAACGCTAGTCAGTCTCAATCAAAGATTTTATAAGATACATGTAATAAAGCCCCCTATAACATAGTTCTATTGTTCTATTTCTCTAATTTACCCTAATCTACTCTTAATGCATGAGAACCTTCCACAGATTACACTTTTTCTCATTTTTTTATCAACAGCTCCACGGATTTTGATGCTAAAAGGAAATTCATCAGAATCTCCTTAGTTACCTTTCATATTGCTTGTTACTCCTCCAAGCAACTGTATCCCGTTATCTCAACTCCCAATGCATAACAGATGTCATTCACTCAAGCACAGTCCATGAACAAAAACACAACAGAATAAAATATAGGCCTTGGAACATTCACCAGTGAAGTGGCTTGCATCAAGTTCTATGATTGATTTATGTGTTTCTCGCTCTTATGGAAATTCTCTGTCATTCTGTTCAAACTTTAGCATTAGAGAATCAAGTGTCAGTCGCTTCATTATTATCTAATGCCAGTCTGATTGGTTTTCTTTTGATGAAGAAAACTATTGCAAAAGGCACACCAATTGTAAAAGTTACCACAGAAAAGAGCTTAGGGGATAAACAACAGTTCACAGGTGCTGATGTACTCTTCAACACCTAAATTTGACTTTATAAGTAAAGCTAAAATTACTTTTTCCAGAAAAATAAACATATGTTTAAGTAGTAGAGAATGACCATCTTTAAAAAGAAAGTACCCCGTGTTCTTTTAGTATGCCGTTTGGATCATTTGTAACAAGCCAACCAAGTCGCCAACCAGGGACAATCCACCTCTTTGATATGGATCCGAGTGTAATAACAGGAGAAATCGATCCAAAGATTCCCATAGGAACAAATGGTTTACTTCCGAAAGTGAGATGAGCATAAACTTCATCAGCAATAACTAAAATTCTAAGTTTTCTTGCCATCTCTGCCACCTGATAGAAATTAAACCACCTCTTTATATTCATATTGACTTAGGATATCAATATACTACAGCAAAACAAAGTACACGTACCTTCTTCAAGTGTTGGTCTGTGTAGACATTTCCACAAGGATTCCCAGGATTAATAATGACTATAGCCACAGTATTTTCATCTGCCAAAGACTCAACCATGTTAAGGTCCACCTCCCACTCCTTTTCTGGTAGAAGATTAAAGTGACGCATCTCAAGATGGCTAAATCCCGCCCACGCCTCATAATAAGGAAATCCAGGAGTTGGAAGTAGAATATTTGCATTTGGGCGTGCAAGAGCATTCAAAAGTACTTCAATTGCTTGATTACATCCAATTGTCAAGTAAACATCATCAGGGGACAACTTGTATGGGAGATCTTGAGAAAGGTATTCTGCTACAGCCCTTTTCAGAGAACAAAAATGAAATCAATTATTCCGAATTTGAAGATCATGAATGATGTTTCCAAGAATCAAGAAGCCATATTCCCTTTTGAAATAGCTCTAATATTGCTTCAAATTCTTGTATGCCATAAGTGTAGACACAATGGAAATGCAGTTAAGATTAATATTCACAACTGAGACAGGGTGCAGGAACTATATGACAAACAAAAGTGGAAAGTTATCTCAAAATAAGCTGGTGATCTAGCAAACACCAATCAAAGAAAATAAAGATAATGAACACTTACATTCAATAAAGGATAAAGTATACTCATCAACCGTACAGTATCAGTATGAAGAGAAAAGCACCTAGAAGTAGTATAAACAGAAAGTTACCCTTAATTATTGGAACAACATTAGCTTTAGACTAGCTAACCTAACCTCGTAGGCTCGTAGTACACTTAAATGTGATACATATGCCGGAAAAAATCAAAGAATATCCTATGCATCTATGCAAGATATTTTACAATTAAACAGATTAATGGAAGAATGCAAAGAGTAACGAATGTAACCAAACACTTTCAAATGAGAAACACTAATATGCTATCAGTGGCAGAGACACCTGAACCAAGTGATGTCAAAAATCAAAATATTAACCTGCTGTCAATTTTAATTTGAAACAAAAACTGAAGCCTTATAAGTTAGAACTCGACGGTCCCTAATCCAAGCAATTACAAGACGAATTGCGACATTAGATTGACACTGTTTGAGTAAAATTTTGAGTAGGCAATGCCAGTGGATGCTACTCCCTCCATCCCAACTAGTCCCAATTTATGTGACATTTGCTTATTGAGAGTCAATTTGACTAATTTTTAAAGCTAAATTGAATCAGACAACTCAATATTTTAAAATTAAAATTTAGATATTAAAAAAATATACTAAAAGTACTATTGGTTCCAACTCTTGTCGCATCAATCAATATAATCAAAAAAATCATTTTTCAACGTTATCAAAGTTCCTGAAAGAAATAATCCCTTGATTATTTTCATTAATTGAAAGGCTATATATACAAGTTACATATTTCCATAATAGGAGAATCTTATTCTTATTCTATTCCTAAAACCTTATTCTATACATTTATGGTAATACACTACTAATTATATTACAACATTACCTAAACTAGGATACTAAATATTTACCATAAATTACATTGACTAAACAGCCAATTCCGAGTCTAAATAGGAGCAAATCCGAGACCAAATATACACAATATACACATGTACATTGTGTGTATATTGTGTATATTTAACACACCCCCGTAGTCATAACGGGCGGTCTTCGAACACTGAGACTGTCCCTAAAATCTTCAAAAAGGACCGAGGGAAGACCCTTCGTAAAGATGTCTGCAATCTGATATCTTGACGGGACATGACATACGCGTACCTGACCCCGAGCAACCTTTTCACGGACAAAGTGAATGTCCATCTCGATATGTTTAGTGCGTTGGTGCTGAACCGGATTACCAGAAAGGTAAATGGCACTAATATTATCGCAATAAACCAAGGTTGCCTTTTGAATTGGACAATGAAGCTCTAAAAGCAAATTACGTAACCAACAAGATTCTGAGACCACATTGGCTACCCCTCGATATTCAGCCTCGACACTTGAGTGGGATAGAGTCGCCTGACGCTTCGCAGACCAGGAGACCAAGTTGTTGCCAAGGCACATACAGTAGCCAGACGTAGACCGTCTGGTGTCTGGACACCCACCCCAATCAGCATCTGTGTATGAGACGAGTGTGGATGTCGATGAAGGATACAAATGCAAATCATAGTCCAGTGTACCCTGAATACACTGTTTGAGTGCATTCATGTGCTCAATTCGGGGATCATGCATAAATAAACACACATGCTGGACAGCATACGTAATATCCGGTCCGGTAAAGGTAAGATACTGAAGGGCCCCTGCAAGACTGCGATAGCGGGTCGGATCCTCGTAAGGGACGCCGGCCGCAGAACCAAGCTTGGGCTTGGTATCAACTGGAGTGGAAGTGGACTTACAGGATGACATCCCAGCCCTCTCGATGATCTCGGCTGCATACTTCCGTTGTGACAAGAACAACCCATCAGAATGACGAGTGACAGCAATCCCAAAAAATAACTCAAGGGCCCCAAGTATTTCATAGCAAACTCGGAGCTGAGCATGGTCATGATAGACTGGCGCAAGGCATCGGAAGAGGCAGTCAAGATAATATCGTCCACATATAACAGAATGTAGGCTACGGACGAACCACGACGGTAGATGAACAAGGAATTATCCGACCTGCTGTGAGTGAACTCAATAGTTGAAACATAGTCAGCAAACCTTGTATATCAGGCCCGTAGAGACTGCTTAAGCCCATATAAGGACTTCTTCAACAAACAGACATGATGAGGATGGTTGGGATCCCTGAATCCCATCGGCTGATGCATATAGACTGTTTCCTTAAGATCACCATGTAGGAAAGCATTCTTGACATCCAACTGATGAATTGGCCATGCCTTCGAAAGAGTCAAGCTAAGCACAGTGTGAATGGTAGCCGGCTTGACCACCGGGCTAAACGTCTCCCCACAATCTATACCAACCTACTGAGTCTTACCATCACCCACAAGCTGCGCCTTATGTCGAGCAAATGAACCATCTGAATTCTCTTTATGAGCAAAAATCCACATAGACCTGATAACATTAATACCAGATGGACGGGGCACCAACTCCCACGTCTTATTATCAATAAGAGCATTATATTCATCAGTCATAACAATTTTTCAATTCGGATCGTTTAAGGCAGACACAGGATTACGGGGCAAAGGGGATTTAGAGACATTAGAATGTAAATTAAAATGTCTTTTAGGTGTAATAATACCCCGCTGACTCTGAGTGACCGGTCTATGACTCGAGGAAGAATTGAGTGGATTTTGAGAATTTGCTGAGCTCGGGACGAACTGGCCAGCAGGCAGTGGACCTACTGGCCCAACTCGGGAAGCAATACCATTGTTGGAACCAGAAACTGGACCAGTTCGGTGTTGGTGGATCGCCCAATTGTTGGCGCCCGATGATAAAAGCGGGTAGAAAGGGCGTGACGGAGCTAGTGGGACCGGGCGCGATGGGCCATTGGAGAATTTTGGGTGCGGGAGATGTCCGAAAAATGCTGAATAATATACAGGGATATTTGTTCATCCAAAAAATTATACAAACTAGACACGGAGAATGACTTTTAGCAAATGGAAATTGGGATTCATCAAAAATTACATAGCGATTAATGATGATTTTATTGGAGGATAAATCAAAACATTTGTAGCCACGATGATTAGATGGAATCCAAAAACACACACGGAGTCGACCGGACCTGATGTTTGTTAATTGTGGTGGATATAACGGATAACACATACACCCAAAAACTCGAAGATGTGAATATGAAGAAATTTTATTATATAAAATTTGAAGAGGGAAGAATATATCAAACCTTTGGAATGAGTTATGTTAAGTAGATATGTAGCCATTTGAAGAGCATGATATCAAAAATATGGGGGTACGGAAGCATGAATTAATAGAGTGCAGATAATGTTATTTATGGAACGAATTTTACGTTCGGCTTTACCATTTTGTGAAGATGTATGAGGACAAGAGAAACGAAAATTTATTCCAATAGTAGCACAGAATTCCCGAAACACCCCATTGTCATACCCTTTTTCATTATCACACTGAATATTTTTTATTTCACGGTCGAATTGAGTTCTGATGAATGCTTTAAATTTTAGAAAGACGGAAAAAACTTGAGATTTCTTCGCTATTGGAAACGTCCATAGAAATTTAGAATAATCATCCAAAAACAGAACATAATACCGATGACCCACAGAACTAGGAACAGGAGACGTCCATAAGTCGCTATGAATAATATCAAATGACATTAAAATATGAGATTTTGAGTCTACAAACGGCAACTTAACAATTTTTCCTAAAGAACAAGATTGACAAATTGGAGTACCACTCATACCCTTACATGAAATAAAACTATTTTTATCTAAAGATGACAAAATAGAGAACCCCGGATGACCAAGACGAGTATGCCACAAGGAAGGAGAAATGACTGCAAAAGCTGATGGCAAGGTTTGACTCGATGGACCGGAACTGGGTGTGATAGGATAAAGATCTCCCCTACTATCACACCTCATGACTGGACTCCCAGTCTTGAAATCCTTCACAGAGAAACCAAATGAATCAAATTCAATAGAAACAGAATTGTCAGTAGAGAATTTACGGACAAACACTAAATTTTTAATCAATTTGGGAGCATGAAGGGTATTTTTCAAGATAAGGGTTGGATGGAGGGAGACAACGTTTTATGACCATACCCACAAATCGGAATAGAATTACCAATACCAACAATTATACAGCGGGGGTTGCTCAAATTGGAATAAGACGAGAGCGTACCTGAATCGGATGTCATGTGGGTAGTGACCCCGGTGTCCATATATCAATTTTGGTCCGGTGGATTTAAACCAAGCGTGTGCATTGCGGCTTCGATGTCGGTATGTGTTGGTGTCGCTACGTGATGGGCTTGCGGGGGCCGAGGCCCAAGCACCCTTGCTTGCGGTCTCGCCAAACTGGCCGATGGTCAGAATTCAGACCAGCCGACCGGGCCTAGATCGCCGGCCGATGGCCACTGCCGCTGGGAGGTAAACTGGCTGGGCCCAAAATGTTGTTGTGGGGCCCACTGCCACTGCATAGGAGCACACTGTGGGCCCCAGAACTGTTGTTGCTGTTGTTGACCACCGCGAGGACCCCCACCGCCACCACCATTCTGCCGGTTGCCACCGTTGTTGCCGCCTCGGTTTTTGCCAATTTTCTTATTTCCACCCTTTTTGCCGCCACCGTTGTTTCGGTTTTGGCCCGAATTGTTCGAAACGGTAGGATACACCATGGACTCAGTCATCATGACTACGGGACTAGTACCGGTAGCCGCTCGTTTCGCCATGCCTGCTTCTTCTAGTGTAAGTATAGAACGCGCCTGATAAAATTGCGGAAGCGAATTGCTTTGCCGAATAAGCGTTCCCACACCACTATAGGCCTCAGAGAGGTCGGAAATCATTTGGAGGACCAAACGATCGTTCGAAACCGGCGCGCCAACATTGCGAAGTTGGTCCGCCAATTCCTTTAATTTTTTGCAATAAGCCGAAACATTAGGGAAATCTTCCATATTGACGTGGGAGAAATCCTGCTCAAGGGTAATGGCTCTAAAATTTTGATTATCTTGAAATATATCACGCAGTCTATCCCAAGTCGCATGTGTCGTAGCGTCAGGCTCAATAATTGTTTGCAAAAGATCGGTAGATTTGGTGGAATATATCCACTGAAGAACGGAAGCATCAATAGTCGTCCACAACTTAGGATCATCCTCACATTTTGGCACCTCCGTATCCTCAGGAGCCGTGGGGATTATGTGATGGATGACTTGATGCGAGCGTGCGTGAATTTTGAAAAGTTCGGCCCACGTCGCATATTGGACGTTTTCTATTTCAAGAACGAGAGGGATGTTATTCTTGATGTTAGAAATTGTAAGGGTCAGATGAAACATGTTCCGAGATGTAGACATATTGATAGAACAATATGTGATTGAGGGATTAGGGAGAAAATTTTTGGAAGAAGGAGGTTCTCGTCGGCACGAAACCCGAGAGCAAGGTCTCGGATTTTGGCTAGGGATTTCGACGGAATTTGGGAGAATTTGGGAGAGAAAATAAACCTAGACTCTTGATACCATGAAAGAAATAATCACTTGATTATTTTCATTAATTGAAAGACTATATATACAAGTTACATATTTCCATAATAGGAGAATCTTATTTCTATTCTATTCCTAAAACCTTATTCTATACATTTATGGTAATACACTAATTATGGTAATACACTACTAATTATATTACAACATTACCTAAACTATGATATTAAATATTTACCATAAATTACATTGACTAAACAGCCAATTCCAAGAGTCTAAATAGGAGCAAATCCGAGACCAAATATACACAATATACACATGTATATTGTGTGTATATTATGTATATTTAACAGTTCCTATAGATTGAATCTCGAGAAGCGAAAAATAACCCATAAGTTGGAACGAAAGGAGTACCTTCTAGTGGGAAGGATGCCCACTGTGGATGAATAACTGTTTTAGTCTCTCCCAAAAGAGTAACATAGATTTTCAGCCACACAAATACTTATAACAAATTTTAGCCCACAAGTTTCAAAAATATTATTTTATTTTTTAAACTCCGTGTTAAGTCAAATTGAGACGGGGGAGTAGCATTTTTAAAGGTAGGTCAAAGTTCCTATAGACTGAATGCAAAAAGTATCACATAAATTCGTACCTTCTGGCGGGAAGGATGCCGACAGTGGATGAATAACCGTTGAATTTAGCAGAGCGAACAGCATCAGAAATAGCATCTTCAGCAACGGGAGTGGTTCGAAAACAAGGGAAAGCAGAAGGATCGCCGTGGCCGAGAGGGATAACGGGTCGGGTATCAGCCGGGTCAACGCCAGACATCAACTTGTTAAGAACACTTCTTACAGTGAGACCCGATACACTCACCAATTTCTCGTTCTCTTTGAAATTCCATTTACTTGTTCTAGTACCATTCTCCATATTTGATGCTATTTTCCTCTCTCTCATAATGAATTTCAGCAGATATGGAGGAAATTGGAGATGGAATTCTAGTACTTAACACTCCGCTCCCCTATTATTTGGCTACTTTAATTTTTAATCATAAATGAGAAAAGTTATCTTTATTTATTTTTAATTAATTGTACTCTAATAAAATAATTAATATTAAAATAGGAAAAATTCATTAATTCTATCATATTTTAAAAAAGTGATCAAATAATTTAGAACTATACTTTTAATAATATGATCCAGAGGGAGTATAAAACAGGTGGGAAAATGGCCCTACCAGTTTTGCTTGCTCATAATTGGGTACAGTTTCTACATTTTTGATGCATTAATAATGTTTAATGTAATTTTTTGAAAGTGTAATTTTTATTACTTTTCCGGCTCAATTTATATATTATAGTTTGATTGAGAGTTTAAAAAAAAAATATAATCATATGGTCTTATGAAAAGTAAAGTCTAAATGTTAATTATTGTAAAATAAGGAAATGTATCATTTTTTTTTATATAGAGGAAGTACTTCCTTCGTCTCAAATTATTAGTCGTGGTTACTAAAAATAGTTGTCTCAAATTATTTATTATTTTAGAAGCTTAAAACATAATTAATGATCCTTTTCTTCATTTTATTCTTGGTAGAATTTTGTTATTAATGAAGATGACACATAAAATAGATTAAACATTTAATAGAGAGAGAATTTATAACTTAGATATAAATAAGAGTAAAGTAGGTCAAATACTTCTTTTGATTAATACTATATTTTAAGAAGATGCAATAGATAATTTGAGACGAGGAAGGAGTATGTTTTATCTATTCATATGGTTAGTTTTTGCTGTAGAGTTTTTAAAAGTTAACATTTTCTTGGTACTTTATAATTAATTTTTTTCCTAATTTATATTAAGATTTATTAAAATATTTGATAGAATTCAAACGTGTTCAATTTGGACAACACAAAAAGCTAAAATATATATATATAAAAGGGACGACTTTTGTCATTTTCTGGAAAAGAGATAGTTGTGGTGGAGCATCAAGCTGGTGTCATGCTCAGTGGAATATACTTTTGTGATCGTGTGGTTTTTTTATGGTGTGATTTATTGAATAAGGTGGGATATTTTATAATTAAATTTTAAAACTATATATATATATATATATATATTATTTGGTTTAAAGTATAATTATTTTCAAGATAATTATATATTTAATTAAATAAAGTATAAAATTGATCTCATACTTAATTCTGAAATATTTTATTTCCATCAAATTTTGGTATAATTTTATCTCTCTGTCGGGTGAAATAAATTAGTCACAAATTTTAATTCTAAATTATAATTAGGAGATAACTTAATTCACGACCAAAAACCCCCTTTGGTACAAAATTTAAAAGTACCATCAAATTGAACTGAAACAATAACGAAATGGACAATTCATGTATCTCTTCACAGATGTGTCTGATTATGACGCAGAACTAACTTATTTGGCCAAATTTCTGGAAAAGCAAAATTACTTATTTTTAACAAACAAAATGTTCTAAAGAAATAAGGTATTTAGCTAGTTTTAAAATTCTAAGTAGCAATTAAGTTATTTCCCAACTATGAGAAAAACAAAAACTCTGTAACTTCACTTTAAAAATAGAAAATTAATAATTAAAAGACAAACATAGTCCTACCAAAAATTTATGGTTACCAAACTAATCTATTACCTAATACCTATAAATATTTATCAAACTATTCCTCCTTAATATTACTGTTATGTACTGCATTTTGATATACTTAAAGCATCATACTGACATTAACTAATTATATAAGAGTCTAATATTCTTCCTTCAATTTAACTATATCGATGTTAATTCAAATTTTTTATGTAAATTGTAATCTTTATTTATACTTTAATTAAATAAATTTAAAACACTTAATTAAATTCATGCGCTATTAGACGTTAACTCATTCTTATATAGTACATGAATACGCTATAGATAGTCTGATTTCAACTTTTTACCTTACCTCAATTCACCTGGAGTTTTTTTATTTCTCGTCATTTAGGTTCCAGATTCTTTTAGATAATTGAGCTCTTTTGTACAAAGTGAAATTGGTTCTCGTTAATAAAATATCAGTAGCAAGAGTTTAAACTCCAGAATTTTAGTGAGTTCAAATTGTTGTTGTGCCTGTGTTCAAAAATCAGGAAAAACAGAAACCAAACGGAAAGACAAAAACCAGAAAAAACAGAAACTGGAAAATAATACAGAAGTAAGAAAATATCCGAGACCACAGAATTCACTGTGTGTCCTTAAGGAATTTAATCCCCTCACTGTACCCGAGGTTATGGATTACTTCCTCCCAGGATAAAACGGATATACCTGTCGCAGGAGTAGCGGTACGTCAAACGCCTTCGACTTCGACGAACTCAAAGTTGGCAATGAAACACAGTAAGACTCGATAGTTTTATTTGTGAAAAAGAATGCAGAATTTTAGATGCAGAAATTTTTGGTTTTTTGGTATCTTTAAAATGAGGCATTGCCTTAGTTTATATAGCCTTGAAGGTGCCTCTTCTAATAGGTTGGTATTCTGGAAGGTTGCCTTCCATTTCTCATTCACACCAACTTGGCTAGTGTTATTCATTAACTAGCTTTAACACAACTTTCTTGGTGGGGGTGGGTGGGGGATACTGGAGTTTGAAAGTGTGGCAGTCAGTTCAAATTTCAAACTCCACGAAAAATTCCTAAAGCACTGTATACTGTGTAGTTCAAATTCAGAAGAAAAACAAAGAAGAAAAAGTGTATATGTTGTTGAAGATGGCAAAATTAGCCCAAGTCCAGATGATCTGTCCAACCTGCCCAGGGTTTGATGGGTTTGGGCAAGAGTGATTTTGATGATGGACTGGTTTGGGTTAGACCAAATTGATCAGCACAAATCAGCAGCTCAAATGAACCCGTGAGGATAATCAAATATGACACATGAAAATGCTTAATCTTAACTATTAGAACTCCACTCTAGATTAAATTTTTTGTCTATAAATAATTAATTATAATATATCATTTACTATTATGCTTGTCACTTATAATTATTAGTAGAGCTGGTAATTTTAGCCCATATTTATAAAATCAGCCCATTTAACTCATATTTTAATGAATTTGATTACATATATTTCAATTGGATATATATCGGTTTCAATCTATTTTTAACCCATAAAATATAAATAAATATGAATAAATTATGGATATTTGATATAGAAATTCACTTTTGTAATACTGAAAATCAGAGGGTGTGTTTGATATGACGAATAATACTTTTCGTCAAATATATTTCCTATTTTTCCTTGTTCGATTGCACTAAAATCTTAGAAAATATTTTCCTTAAAAATTTGAGAAAAATATTTTTCGGAACAACAAAAATAAACCAACACCCCCCCCACCTCACTACTTCACTACTCCACCCCTGTGCCCCTCTACCATACCTATTCCACCCCAGTCCACCCCCTGCCCTCCCGCCTCCGAAATTTTCTACTTTATATATTTATTTATTTATTATAAAAATGAGAAATTTTTTCTTACCCCCACCGCCCAGCCCCCACCCCTCCTTCCTCAAATTTCTATTTCAATTTTTTACTTTTATAAAAAATTATATAAAACATGAATTTTTTTCTTACCAACCCCACCCCACCCCCCACACACACACAACACACACCGCACCCCCTGCCCGCCCACCACCAAAAAATTTTACTTTAAATGTTTTATTTTACTTTTATAAATTTTTTATAAAAAATGAGAAAAATTTCCTCCCACGCCCTCCTGCAAGAGAACCTTTCTAATATTTATTTGATGAAGTTTTGCCTCTTATTATATGCAACTACTTATTTTATAAATTAACTGTTACACGTTAATTTTTCTTTCTAGAATTTGAATACAAAGTAAAGTAATAACTAAATCTTGAAAGTTGCACTAAAATAATAAGAGAAATTTTAAATATATAAAGCAATTACCAAATCCTATTCACAATTATAAAAATAAATATGTGTAAAAACTAAATATCAGACAAAACAAAATAACATCATAGAATGTAAGTTTGAAATTTATAAAAGTAATGGATGAAGTTGAACAAATTGGATTATGACCCATCATTTAGCCCATTTTAATCCATTTATTTTAGCTCAAGTAAACTTTGAACGGGATTGGGCATCCATCTATTGTGGTAGTTGGTTCAAATTTCAAATTCCACGAAAAATTCCTAGAGCACTATATAGTGTGTAGTTCAAATTCAGAAGAACAACAAAGAAGAAGAAATGTATATGTTGTTGAAGCTGACAAAATTAACTCAAGTTCAAATGATCCACCCAACTCACTCAAGATTTGATGGGTTTGGACAAGAGTAATTTTTATGATGAGTTGGTTTGGGCTAGCCCAAGTTGACTCATCACAAATCAACAGCTCAAATAAACTCATGAGAATAACCAAACATGACCCAGAAAAATGCTCAATCTTAACCATTAGAACTCCACTCTAGATTAAGATTTTTATCTATAAATAATTAATTCTAATATATCATTTATAATTATGCTTGTCACTTATAATTATTAGTAGAGCCGGTAATTTTAGACCATATTATAAAATTAACCAATTTAACTCATATTTTATGAATTTGATTACTTATATTTCAATTGGGTATAATATGGATTTCAGTCTATTTTTAACCCATATGAATAAATTATGGATATTCAATATAGAAACTCACTTTTGTAGTACACAAAATCAGAGGGTGTCTTTTATATGACGGATAATACTTTCCGGCAAATATATTTTTTATTTTTCCTTGTTCGATTGTACTAAAATATTAGAAAATATTTTCGATTGTACTAAAATCTTAGAAAATATTTTCGATTGTACTAAAATCTTAGAAAATATTTTCCTATTGAAAATGTTTTCCTTAAAAATTTGAGGAAAATATTTTTTTGAAACAATAAAAATAAACCAGCACACCCCACCCCACCCCACCCCACCCTTTTGAAGCGCCAGTAGTTGTAGATGTGGCCACACCAACCCTTTCGTTCTTATCGCTCCGGATTCCGATCGGCTCGGGGAAGAACTTCTTGCTTTAAAGATAAACCAGATTGATAGTCCAAACTGACAAAGCACCCCCCCCCCCCCCCCCCCCCCCCTACCCCTCCCACCCCCGAATGACAAATTTTTTCTTACCCCACCACCCAACCCCCAGTCCTACCCCATTCTCGAATTTATATTTCATTTTTTTCACTTTTATACAAAATTTATATAAAATATAAATTTTTTTCTTACCAACCCCCTTCCCCCACCACCACTACACTCCCTGTCCACCCACCCCGGAATTTTCTACTTTAGATATTTTGTTTTATTTTTATAATTTTTTTATAAAAAAGGAGAAATTTTTTTCTCTCAAGAGAACCCTTCTAATATTTATTTGATGAAGTTTGGCCTCATATTATATGCAACTGTTTATTTTATAAATTAACTGTTACATATTAATTTTTTTTGTAGAATTTAATGCAAGGTAAAGTAATAACTAAATCTTGAAAGCTGCACAAAAATAATAAGAGAAATTTTAAATATATAAATCAATTATCAAATCCAATCCACACTAATAAAAAATAAAACAATACCAGATATCAAATAGTACTATTCTTATTTTAAAAATAAATATATGTTAAAATCAAATATCAGATAAAATAAAATAACATCATTGAATGTAAGTTTAAAATTTGTATAAGTAATGAGTTAAGTTGGACAAGTTGAGCCATGACCCATCATTTAACTCATCTTGACTCATCCATTTTAGCCAGTACGCTTTGAACAGGGTTGGACATTGATCCATCTATTGCTTTAGCCCATCTTGACCCGTCCAACTTCAGTCCAAACAGCTCATTTGTCACTCCTAATCTCATCTAAAAGCTTAAGCTATTATAGAGAGCACACTTTTTATATTTAATTATATTCTCAACTCGCCCCCTCACGTGCGAGCCTGATTTTTTTCATGGGCCAAGCACGTGAAAATTCTTTTTGATAATGAGTGGCGGTGAGATTCGATCTCAGAACCTTTGCCTAGCTCTGATATCATGTTGAAGTGTGTGACCATTTTATCTAAAAGCTTAAACTGTTAGCGAGAGTACATTTTTTATATTTGATTATATTCTTAAAATTTGGCAGTGAGCCATTTTCTGACCCATCTCTTTATCGCAGTATTGCATGAGCCCTTCAATATGCGTCTATCACTCGGCCAAATATTTCATTTTGTGTTAGCAAATTATGTCACTTTATGCACTTTCATACTCTAGCACATTTTCAAGTTGTGAAGCGTGTTTTACGTTATTTGAAGGTACAATCACACTTGGGTTGCATCTCCAAAAATCATCTAAACTTTTCATTAATGAGTTTTCGGATTCGGACTGGGCTGGTTGACCGGATGATAGACGGTCTACGCATGATTATTGTGTCTTTTTGTCCTAATTTGATCTCTTGGTGCTCGAAGAAACAACGAGTAGTTGCTCGTTCTAGTACTGAATCGGATTATAGAAATTCAATCGTTGTTACGGTTAAAATAATTTGGATTCAACATCTCTTCAAATAACTACATATATATTTGCTTGATGCCCCCAAACTTTGATGTGACAATATCTCAGCTATATTTATTGATAAGAATAAATAACCTAGTTGGTTATTGTAAATAGATGTAACTAATAACTCTCAATCACAGTCTTTATCCTACTATAACTCTATATCCTCTGTATGGTCTTTTATTTAAACACATGTATAAGCGAAAATCAATTGCTTCTCGACTCTTTTATTATGTAACATTTAAATGAAGAAGATAGGAAAGAGAGATTTTTGTAAGTGAAAACTGATTATGTTTCAATTAAGTGTATTTTAGATAGTATCCGGACATTAAAAAGCAGATCGAAAAGCTCAACCTGCATTGTTCTTAGAATAATTAACCCAATTAATATCCCATTTTGGTCCATTATAAATATTAGCCAGACGGTGAAAACTTATCTATTTAATTAGTCACCTTAACTATTTCCATGTCTAACGTGTTTTTATATTCCTCTCTAACTAAAATTTCACTACCGACGATGACCCTTTTTCTACTTCCGTCTTCCGCCATCGCCCCCCTCCTTTTCATTCCAGATCGTCGACAATCATCATAGGAACGAGAGTACTAATAATGTCAACCAAAATGCCATTACATACTTTAATTAATGAATTTTAATCTCCCATCCTCAACGGATATCTCCCTCTGCAGATCGACGACGACCACCATAAGAGATTTTTTTTTAGATTTGCCATGATTGTTTTCAATATTTGTAGTTGTTCTTTTGAAGGGGTACCAGAGGTTTCTGGAGAGAAGACCATAGAGTAGCAATTTCGATTTTGAAAATAATTGATAAATATACCCGTGATATACACGGTATACACAGGGCATTGGCATATACAATGCCCTGTGTATACCGTATTATATCACGGAAACACAAGCCAAATAGGAACCATGTATATCACGGGTTTTTGGATACAATTATTGTATATAATTAGTTTTGTACACTTACCATAATTGTAAAATTCTTGTACAAATAGAATGAGATTTTGGGAGTAGAATAGGAATATGATTTTCCATATTATGGAAATTGTAAATTGTATATATACTCATTCATTAATAAAAATAATGAGGGGATTATTTCTTTCATGGTATCAGAAGTCTAGGACTAAAATACTTCCGCTCCTCTCCTAAATTTGTTCTCGATTTTCCGATCATCCCTTCTCGGCCGAGCATCTTTTCTTTTCCCCTCCTAAATTATCGTTCCTTCATTATGTCTACCTCGAAGAACATATTTCATTCTGCCCTTGCTATTTCCAACATCAAGAACCACATGCATATTGTTCTTGAGATGAAAAACGTCCAATATGCGACGTAGGCGGAATTGTTCAAAATTCACGCAATCTCGCATCAAGTCCTCCATCACATAATTCCTCCATTTGTCCCTACACCCGCGGAGGATCCTCAGTTATGGATCACTCTTGATGCTACCGTCCTTCAGTGGATATACTCCACTATTTCTACCGACCTTTTACAGACGATCATTGAGCCAGACACTACATCTATGGCTACCTGGAATAGATTGCATGATATATTCCAGGATAACCAATATTCCCGAGTTGTCACCCTTGAGTAAGAATTTTCCCAAGTCATCATGGAAGATTTTTCGAATGTTTCAGCTTATTGTAAACAACTCAAGGAATTGACAGACCAACTCCGTAATGTTGGAGCGTCTGTTACCAATAATAGTCTTGTTCTACAAATGGTTGCAAGCCTATCTGAGGCCTATAATGGCGTTAGGACCCTCCTCCGTCAAAGTAATCTGCTTTCGCCTTTTTATCAAGCCCGTTCAATGCTCACATTAGAAGAAGCCAGCTTGGTAAAAAAGGCGGCTACAGACGCAAGTTCCGTGGCGATCATGACTTCATCCGATAACTCTCACAGTTTTGTTGATAATTCGGACCAAAACCGCAATAATGGTGGCGGCAAGTAGGGTCAAAACTGTAAAAATAATGGCAAAAATTGTGGTAACAACAACGGCGGCGGACGGAACAGTAACAACACCGGCAGTGGGCCTCGAGGTACAGGGCCCCAGTCCGCCTGGTCTCAACCCTGGGCCCCTTGGCAGTGGGCTTGGACCAGCAGCCAGTGGCCCATTCCCGCCTACTGTCCACCTAATTATTTCCATGGGAATTGGGCTCCAGTCCAGCCCACTCACAAACCCAATTTCTCGGGTCCCTACAGCCACACCCAACATCGTTCCAGGTCGGGTCCGCAGGTCGGTGTGCTTGGGCCTCGGCCCTAACTGGCCTTCAATGCTACGGGCCCAAATCCGATCCCGACACCCACAAATATTGATGCTGCTATGCATACCCTTGGATTAAATCCTCTAGACGCGAATTGGTACATGGACACCGGTGCCATTTCTCACATGACGTTCGACCAAGGTACTCTCTCGTCTTATTTCAATTTGAGCAAAAATCGTGGCATTATTGTTGGTAATGGCAACTCAATTCTAATTCGTGGTTCCGGTCATACAACTTTGTCTCCCCCCCCCCACATCCACCTCTTGTTTTGAAAAATACCCTTCATGCCCCTAACTTAATTAAAATTTTGGTATATGTCCGTAAATTCACCACTGATAATTGAGTTTCTGTTAATTTTGATCCATTTGGTTTTATGTGAAGGATTTCAAAATGGGGATACCTGTCATGAGATGCAATAGTAGGAGAGATCTTTGTCCAATCGTGCCCGCCACCAGTTTCTCGAGTCAAGTCATGCCATCGACATTTGCAGCTCTAGCTCCTTCCTTATGGCATGCACGTTTGGGTTACCCTGAGTCATCCATTGTTTCTTCCTTCCATAAAAATAATTTTATATCTTATAAGGGTGCGCGTAATACTCCAATTTGTCATTTCTGTCCTTTAGGAAAACATGTTAGATTACCATTTGTAGCCTCTACTTCTCGTATTTTGATGTCTTTTGATATTATTCATAGCGATTTATGGACTTCTCCCGTTCTTAGTTCTGTGGGCCATCGTTATTATGTTCTATTTTTGGATGATTAATCTAATATTTATGGACCTTTCCGTTAGCGAAAAAATCTTAAGTTTTTTTCCATATTCTTAAAATTTAGAGCATTCATATGTACCAAATTCGAACGGAAAATCAAAAATATTCAATGTGATAATGGCAAAGAATATGATAATGGCTTGTTTCGGGAATTTTGTAATGCTAATGGCATAGTTTTTCGTTTCTCTTGTCCTCATACGTCCTCACAAAATGGGAAAGCCGAACGAAAAAATCGTACCATTAATAATATTGTTTAAAATTTATTGGTCCATGCTTTCGTACCCCCTTTCTTTTGGCATCATGCTCTAGAAATGACTATTTATCTCCTTAACATACTTCCTACCAAAGGGTTAGCCTATTCATCACCTCTTAAAGTCCTCTATAATAAGATTTCTTCGTATTCACATCTTAGGGTCTTTGAGTATTTATGTTATCCACTATTTCCGTCAACTACAATTAACAAACTTCAAGCACGTTCTGCCGCTTTTGTGTTTTTGAGTTATCCATCTAATCATCGTGGTTACAAATATTTTGATTTATCGTCTAATAAAATTATAATTAGTCGCCATGTTATTTTTTATGAAACCCAATTTACGTTTGCTAAGGTGAGTAGTCTTATGCTTAGTTCGTATAATTTTTTAAATGACAAAGTCTCACCGTACATTATACACCACTTCATATGCCGATCCAGTGACCCCGAAACGCCACCAGGCCCACTGGCTGCTAGCCCGCCACCACCCATTGCTTCTACCCCAGTTTCTAACTTTCTGTTAGTGGACCAATTGCCCATCCCACTACCGAGACAACCACGCCTCGATTTGACTCTGATCCGACCTTTGGTTTCTAGTTTTGGGCAGCGAAGCCCACCGCCTCTGTGGCGATCTATCACACATCCAACGTTTTCCCCAAATCCACTCAATTCTCTCTCGACACAAAGGCATGTTACTCGTAGTCAACGGGGTATTTTTAAACCAAAAATATATTTTAATCTTAATTCTAATGTTCTTAAATTCTCACTACCCCGCAACCCAGTGTCTGCATTAAATGACCCAAATTGAAAATTGGGTCTGAACGATGAATATGATGCTCTTATTGAAAATAAGACGTGAGATTTAGCCCCCGTTCTTCTGGTGTGTTAATATTATTCAGATTATGTGGATTTTTACGCATAAAGATAATTCTGATGGTTCTTTTGCGAGACATAAGGCTCGTCTTGTCGGTGATGAAAAAACTTAACAGGTTGGCGTGGATTGTGTTGAGACAATTAGTCCGGTGGTCAAACCGTCTACCATTCGCACTGTTCTCAGTTTGGCTCTTTCAAAAGCATGACTCATTCATCAACTAGATTGAAGAATATTTTCTTACATGATGATTTTAAGGAAACAGTTTACATGCATCAGCCTTTGGGTTTTCGAGACCCCACATATCCTCATCATGTCTATTTATTGAAGAAGTCCTTATATGGGCTTAAGCAGGCCCCATGGGCCTGGTATAAGCGATTTGCAAACTATGTATCTACTATTGAATTTTCTCATAGCCAGTCTGATAATTCTCTGTTCATCTATCGTCGTGGTACTTCCTTAACATATATTCTATTATATGTGGATGATATTATCTTAACCGCTTCTTCTGATGATTTACGCAAGTCTATCATGACACTACTCAGTTCTGAGTTTGCTATGACAGACTAGGGGTCCTTGAGTTACTTCTTGGGGATTGTTGTCACTCGTCATGCAGGTGGGTTGTACTTATCCCAACAGAAGTATGCCGCTGAGATAATTGAGCGAGCTAGTATGTCCTCGTGTAAGTGTACATCCACTCCAGTTGATACCAAACCCAAGATGGGTGCTGCGGTTGACTCACCTTACGAGGATCTCACTCACTATCACAGTCTTGCTGGCGCTCTTCAGTATCTTACTTTCACGAAACCGGATATTACGTATGTCGTACAACATGTGTGTTTGTTTATGCATGATCCTAGGGTTGAGCACATGAATGCGCTCAAATGCATTATCTGATATCTCCAGGAAACACTTGACTATGATTTGCATCTATATCTATCATCAGCCTTTACATTTGTCTCGTAAGTGACAATAGGTTTATATTTGTGCACAATAAGTGTATAATCAATGTATAAGGTATAAATGTGTGATAATAGGCCTATATTTAGTGCATAACAAATGTATGATCCATTTATAAGGTATATGTATTGATTATTTATTGATTATGTAGTGATTATTCATCAATTATACGCTATATATTTGATGTATAATGTGGCTAGGTTTTTTTTTTACTGGACTTACTAAACAACAAATTGCGTGGATTGCTCTTCGTATCTGTTGGTCTTTAATTTTTGCCCCTCAATTCGATGGTCTTTAATTTCTGCCTCTACTTCTTATTTAATAAAAATTTATGGGTCAAATTATTCTTTATTCGTGGGTATACTAAATCAGAGATTCTGGATTCGAACTCCAGCAGAGTTAAAAAAAAAAAAAAAAAAATCGGAAGACAAAATTTTCATAGGAATTATGTCTATTCGGCCAAAGTTATATAGAGTCTATGCCCATTAGAACATAGTTTTTATGTAACTAACCGGAAGGATAAATTTCATAGATGTCATTTAACTATCACTTTTTTTTACAAAAGTCACTTAATTATCTTTTCTAACACAAAAGTCACTTAACTTTGAGTAACTAACACAAAAGTCATAAAAACACTTTCCGTGAATAACTTATATTTTACTCTTTTTTTTTATTAAAATCTAATAAATAAAATTTTAATTTAAAATGTTCAATCCGACCCAACCCAAAATCCATATGAAAAAAATAGATAACTCTTCATATTCTTTCCTTTCATTTCCTCAATCATTTTAATATGTTTGGTTTGAAATAATACTATGTAATTCTTCCAGCTATCTAAGTCAATTAAAATTATTATTCTTACTTTTATACCATAATTAAATTAAACGATATGCCATCGTCTTAATCGAGAATGATGCTATATTTGTAAGTTTTAATTAAACGGAGAAAGGAGGCTGAAGAACTAGAAAAAAACAAATAGAAGCTGCAGCTCAGAGTGCGAAGGACAGAAGGGCAGAGAAAAAAAGGCAAAGAATATCCAAGAAAAGCACCACATAAATTAGCTGCTCAATTTGCAATGGAATTGGGCATAATGCTAGAGGCCATGGAAATATGCAAAAACAGTTTCCTCTAGCTTTCCATATCATAAAAGTAATAACAATAATTTTAATTGACTTTGATAGTTAGAATAATTATATAGTATTATTTCAAACCAATCATGTTAAAATGGTAGAAAAAAGAGATAATATGAAGAGTTATTTATTGTTTCCCAGATGGGTTTTGGGTTGGGTCGGGTTGGACATTATTAAATTTAAAAATTATTTATTAAATTTTAATAAAAAAAGAGTAAAAAATAAGTTATTCACGGAAAGTGGTTTAGTGACACCTGAAAGTGGTTTTAGTGACTTTTGTGTTAGTTACTCAAAGTTAGGTGATTTTTGTGTTAGAAAAATAGTTAAGTGACTTTTATGAAAAAATGTAATAGTTAAGTGATCATATATGAAATTTACCCCTAGTCGGAAAGGAATAATTTTAATTTATCTACCAAACTTTGCATTCATGCATAGTTACATAGAAACTATGTCCCTTAAGGCATAGTCTCTATACAACTTTGGCCAAATATAATTTTTATGAAATCTTGTCTAACGATTTTTTTCTCTTTTTGACTCTGCTGGAATTCGAACCCACAACCTCAGAGGTATTTTCGGAGGCATAATTACACGAAACTATGCCTTTAAGGCATAATTTCTATACAACTTCGATCGAATAGATATATTTTCTAATGAAATCTTGTCTTGCGAATTTCTTTTTTCTTTTTGGCTCTGATGTGATTCGAACCCACAACCTTAAAAATATTTTTAATAATTTTTTTAGACGAAGGGAAAAAATTAAAGATCACCTTAAAAATAGGGGCAATCTGCGAATTGCACTTTACTAAAGCCGGTTAGCAATTTTAAGGCTATTTATTGTGTACAAAATAAGGTTATATGGGGGAAATCATTTTAATGGGCGGCTATATGTGTGTTTCTCCCTTGTTCTTACGTGAAAATTGATTTTGCGAATCGTGAGCCAATAGGTTCAGCCCAGTAATAAGGAAAACGAAGAAAGAGTGAGTGAGTGAGTGAGTGAGTGAGATAGACCTAGTAAAAGAATGGGCCCGGCAGCCTTGTAGGGCCCATGAAGTATCTCACATTTATGAGGCTCGACATCTCTTATGTTGTGCAATAGGTTTGTCTATTCATGCATAATCTGATAGAGGATCACATGCATGCTCTCAAACGCATTGTGCGTTATATTCAGAGTACTCTCGATCATGACTTGCATTTATATCTGTCTTTGAACAACCACTCTTATTTAATACACAGATGTTGACTGGGGTGGTTGTCCGGATACCAAACGCTCCACGTCTGGTTATTGTGTATTTCTTGGCGATAATTTGGTCTCTTGGTCCTCGAAATGGCAAGTAACCTTGTCCAGATCCAGTGCCAAAGCAGAATATCGAGGAGTTGCCAATGTGGTGTCTGAATCTTCTTGGCTACGGAACCTTCTTTTAGAGCTCCACTGTCCGGTTCCGAAGGCGATATTGGTTTATTGTGATAATGTTAGTGCAATTTATCTCTTAGGGAATCTGGTTTACCACCAACGCACTAAACATATTGAGCTGGATATTCACTTTGTTCGCGAAAAGGTTGTTTGTGGACAAGTACGTGTCTTACATGTCCCGTCACGTTATCATATTGCCGACATTTTTACAAAAGGTCTTCCGCTGGTTTTATTTGAAGACTTTCGGAATAGTCTCAGCATACGCCGACCTCCCGCTTCGACTGTGGAGGTGTAATAGAATATTTCCACAATAATTAATTGTACATCTCATATATTAGGTAGAATTATATTTCTCTTGTAATTAGGATTGATTAGTTATCTAGTTTGTAGCAAAGTAAATATTTCTGTAACACTATATATATTGTAATGAAAGTATATATGTCCTATAGACAATCTATATTAGGGACATAATATACTTGAACACATTCGTATTATTAATAAGATTAATATTTATGGCATTTGCAATTATTGAATTATTATTTGATTATTTTCAATTATTCATATATGTGCATCCCTTGAGCTTATCATGGTTATGTTTGATCGAGTGTGTTGCGAATGAAAGAAATTTATCATCTCACATAAATGTTATGTTTGCTGGATTCATGTAAACGTACTTCATATATTGAGTTCGTCGTACGGCGCGGTCTAGGAGTTCCGTATGGACATTAATTGGATTAGTGTCAATATATGAAGACATATAGGGTCACACTATGTCGATTGTCTCTTCGATCTAAGGGTGTATTGAGAAAGTATTAAATATTCGATTTGGAATTGAGATATTTAAATTGATAATAACTATGGGATAATTTCTATTAGATGAAAATTATTTAATTAAATCAAAATTGGATTTTGGATTTAAATTAAATGTGTTGAATATAAATTAACGAAACGAGAGACGTTTTATTAGACGTAAGGCGCCGCGGCGCCTGCTAGGCTTAGCCGCGGCGCCGACCCGGCAGTGGGCCCAGTCAGACTGGCCCACTGCACCTCGGTTTTTGGGTCAGGCTTAGAGCCCAACCATAATTTGTTTTCTGACCTAATATACACTATATATACAGCACATATCTCATTCATATTATGACCAATTCTCATAAACAAATTATAGACTTAGAATCTAGGATAAAACTCTCTCAAACCTCTGCCAAGATTTCCTGGCTTTCTTGACCGAGAAATACACCGTAGCATTGTTCTTACAGTCGAAAAGGGAATCGCGTGTCCACCCTTTAGTAAAGACTCCAGATATTACAACATGTGAGTGTTCATATTTTATGTTACATGTTTTGATTGTCATATAACCATACCATAAGAAATTATTGGGGTAAGTAGAACAAAATTTTAAACTTCCGTTGTGCCTATTTACATGTTTTGAACCCAACAAAACCCTACAATTGTATCAGAGCCCAGGTTGGTTCAATGGTTATATAACAATTGAAAGAAATAATAGTATGGGTAACATAAATTTGGATTAAAACAAGGCTTCTTGAAATCCTACATATCTTGACCGAACAGTTAACCTTTTTTATATCACCCTAAATTATCACCTACGCTAAATTGAGGAAGTTATTTCGTTCTAAGTCGGACTAAGCCAAGGGCAGATAAACGGTTCATTGTGAACATGGTGCACGATGAATAACGGGTAGAAATGGATGATGGTCGATATGTGTGTTGTTGATAATGATGGGTGATGATAAAGGATTTGTGATCTGATCCCTAAATTGGATTTAGGGTTTGGACGATTTTTAGAAAATCAACACGGAAATATTCTGTTAGGACGTAAGCGCTGCAACTCTATGGTAGGGCGCCGCGATGCCTTCTATGGTTTCGAGGCGGCGCCAGTCACGGTGATAGGCAGGGGTCGCGGCTCCTATCCAAAATCTGCGATTAAAAGCTTCGTTTTAAAATTCTGGACTTAATGGACAGTAGGCGTCGCGGCCCTAATGAACTACAGAAGCCAAAAGGTTTCTGCCTTGCCAGCGCCGCGGCGCTAATGCATTGCAGAAGCAGAATTTCGGCTTCTGCCTCAATGGCGCCGCAACTCTAATGATTAGCGTCGCGGCCCCATCGGTCCAAAAAAAAGTTTAGTTTAAAATGTTTAACCCAAGATTATTATTAAATAATGTATTATTTGATAAGTATACTATTTATGTGCTAAATGGTTGTCATTTAAATTACTATAATAGCATCCGCAAATAATTATTTGGGTAGGCGGCGCCCAATATGTGTTTAAACTGCTTAATATCATGCTTGGGAAGGCGGTACCCAATGTGCGCTTAGTTTTGCATGATAGTTAAGATGTTTTATTCGATAAAGCATGCTAGAGTTGAACTTGGTTAAAATTGTAAATTAAAATGTTCCCCAAAATTTAATACAAGCCTCATTTAAAATGAACGTGTCGTCCGTTATAATTGATTGTAGTGCAAAATTCTCTTCGGCGAGATGAGTATTTATGCCACAACATTTGCTCTAAGTCTACAGACTCTTTCATAGATGCATGTTAAATGTAGAAGTGGGTGATAAACCTTCATGAGTATTTACACCGCAGTGTTTGCTCTATAAGGCAAAGCTCACTTAGATACATAATTGCAGTCGCATAACGGGGTTGACTTGCTAGGCTGTCTTGGCGCCACAGTGTCTGACAAGCCGAGGGACGCAGATCAATTGTTTAGAACATTCGGTCAAAGAAGAGTTACAAATTATTTGTAATTGGTTTGGAGACCTACCGAAGTTATCAGCCACAACAAACGCGGATATAACATTAACTTGGATCTTGGCCCATTATGACCATATTTGATATGAGTCTGTATTCTTACATAGGGTCGAAGAGTATGTTAAAATAGTGAGAGCTAATTAAACTAAAGGCCATGTTAATTAGTTAACGAATGCGTTCAATAGAAATTATATTATAGTTTAAATTTCAAGTCTATCTATTTCTTCAGACTATATAAAATGTCGAATCAATCACTGAAAATGTTGGTCGAGACAAACAAGTTGATTGGAGCAAATTACCCTGACTGGTTAAGAAATCTGCTATTGGTGTTAAGACAAGAAAGAATTGAGTATGTGTTAGACACAGTGTTCCCCACAGTCCCTGCTGAAAATTCTACTGAGTATGCCCTGTTTGACAAGGTGGCTTATCAGAAACATCTAGACGATGCTACCTAGGCACAATGTGTAATGTTTTCCTCCATGACTGTGGAGTTACAGAGGCAACATGAAAATATGGGCCCCAATGAAATGCAAGAACACTTGAAGAGTCTCTATGACTCACAGTCTCAGACAATGTAGTATGAACTGTTGATGGACCTTTTCAAGCGTAAGCTGAACGATGGGGGTCAAGTGTCAGCACATGTTCTGAAGATGATTGGGTTGATAAAAAGGTTGGCTTCAATTGGAACGAAGCTGCCTATAAATGTCTCTGTCAACCTGATCCTGAATTCACTTCTTGGTTCATTTGAGAATTTCATTGTTAACTTCAATATGAATGGGACCAAGGCAAGTCTTCCAGAGCTTCACCACATGTTGAAGACCTTTGAATCATCCACATCTAAAGGTAAAGTTGTGCTTATGGTGGACTCTTCTAGCAAGTTCAAACCCTAGGGTAAGAACATGCAGAAGAAGAAGGGTAAGACAATTGTTGCACCTACAGTTATGAAACCTAGAAGAGGTGTTCAGAAGAAGGAAAATGTAGCTTCGGATGTGTGCCTCAACTGCAAGAAGAAGAGGCACTAGAAGAAGGACTGCACATCTCCAGGAAGAGGCAAAACACTAGGTGTTCATGGCTCTATTGGACAAGGTATGTTTGTCATTGAGATAAATATGTCTATAAATAACTCTCACTGCTGGGTATTGGATACCGCATGTGGCTCACACATTTGTAATAATGTGCAGGGTCTGATTGACAGCAGAAAGGTTGGACCTTGGGAGGTAGATATGCGTGTTGGAAATGGAGCACGTGTGGATGCTGAACGCGTGGGAACTTATAGACTAGATTTACCTTCAGGCTTTTGTTTAGAACTAAATAATTATTATTTTGTTCCCTCATTGACGAATAATATTATTTCTAACTCAGTGTTAGACATTGAGGGGTTTTCCTCATTTATTACCAATGACAATTATGTACTGTCTTTTAATGGGTTTATTTGTGAAAATGCTCCGCTTGTGGATGGTTTGTATGTTCTAAACTGTAGTCGTGAAATTTTCAATGTGCAAAATAAATGAGCTAAGCTAAGTAATCCAAGAAACCCAACCTACTTATGACACTATAGACTTGGTCACATCAATGAATCAAGGATAGCAAGATTAATGATGTTAGACTACCTGAAACCATTTGACTTGAAGTTTTATGATAACTGTGAATCTTGCTTGAGAGGAAAGATTACCAACAAGCCACTTTCTGGGAAAGGGGTGCGAGCCAAAGAGGTACTTAAGTTGGTCCATACTGATGTATGTGGGTCATTTTCAACTCAATCTAATGGAGGCTTCCCTTACTTCATCACTTTTACAGAAGATTTCACAAGGTTTGGGCATGTGTATCTTATGAAACACAAGTCCGAAGCCTTTGAGAAATTCAAGGAGTACAAGTCAGAAGTAGAAAAGCAACTTGAAACAAGTATCAAGACCCTTCGATCAGATCAAGGAGATGAATACTTAAGTAAAGAATTTCTGGATTACTTGAAGCTTCATGGAGTCCAATCACAGTGGACACCTCCTGGAATGCCACAAATGAATGGTGTTGCTGAAAGGAGAAATCGAACCCTATTAGATAAGGTTAGATCCATGATGAGTTTCTCAGCTTTACCAACATACCTTTGGGGTTATGCATTACAAAGCTCAATTTATATTCTGAATAGGGTTCCTTCAAAGTCAGTAGAGAAAACCCCGTATGAGATATGGAATGGCAAGAAGCCAGCACTTAAACACATGAGACCCTGGGAGTGCCCTGCATATGTAAAGAAGATGCATACTGACAAGTTGGAATTTAAAAGTGAGAAATATTATTTTGTGGGGTATCCAAAGGAAACTAAGGGATACTATTTCTATCTTCCTGGAGCACATAAGATCATTGTTTCCAGAAATACAACTTTCCTTGAAGAATACTGTGTCTACAAGGAACAAAGCTGCAATGAGATAGAACTTGAAAAAATTCAAGAACCACAAGATAATACAGAAGTTGAACCCTAATCGAATGACCTAGACAAAGATTCAGTGGGAGCATTTGGTGAAGATTGGGTACTTAGAGTACGCCCTTCAGCCAGTAGGAGTGTTGTGAGAGATAGTGGAGAAATGCAAGACTCTTATACACAACCAATAGAAGTTGATACAATGGTTGTACATCATTCCATTCAGGAAATACATGAAAATGACATTCCTGAAAGCTCTCAAGGTGGTGAATTGTCCAGCACACACAATCAGAATGCAACAAACACTGAAACACATAATAATCAATTCCGTAGGACCACTAGGACTCATCGTCCGCCTGAAAGACTTAATCTCCTTGTTGAAACACACAATAAGATAGATATTCCTGATGACGATGAATGTACAACCTACATCGAAGCTATGTTAGACATTGATTCGCAAAGATGGCAATAAGCCATGAAATCTGAGATGGACTCGATGTACATCAATCAAGTTTGGAACTTGGTTGATTTGCCAACAAGGGTTAGACTCATAAGATGCAAATGGGTCTTCAAGAAGAAGATTGATGCATATGGCAAGGTACAGACCTATAAGGCAAGATTGGTGGCTAAAGGTTATAATCAACGGCCTGGGGTCGATTATGATGAAACCTTTTCACATGTTGAAAAAATTAAGTTCATTCGGATTTTGCTTGTAATAGCCGCATACTATGATTATGACATTTGGCAAATGAATGTTAAAACTGCTTTCCTTAATGGTAACCTAATTGAGGAGGTGTATATGATACAACATGAGGATTTTGCATCCAACACTAAGCTCAAAGCAGTATGCAAGCTACAGAAGTCCATTTATGGACTTAAGCAAGCCTCAAGGAGTTGGAATATTTATTTTGACAAAGCAGTCAAATCGTTTGACTTTGTAAGAAGCAAAGAAGATTCATGCGTTTATAGTAAGCACAATGAATGGAGTATTGTCTTTGTTATTATATATGTACATGATATTAATAATGGGAGACAATAAGACTCTCATGCAATCAGTCAAGGAATGGTTATTCAGCACCTTCATGATGAAGGACTTGGGTGAAACTTGCTACATTATTTGAATTAGGATCTATAGAGATAGACATAATAGATTGTTGGGACTGTCACATTCCATATACATAGACAAAGTGCTAAGACGATTCTCTATGGAAAACTCCAAGAAAGGAAGTCTTCCTATGGGTCAAGGAATCAAGTTATCAAAGAAGGATAGTTCTTCTACTGTTGCAGAACTTGAACGCATGAAAAGAATCACATATGCTTCAGCTATAGGATCTATCATGTATGACATGACCTGTAGGAGGCCAGATGTGGCCTATGCACTTAGTATGACTTTCAAATTCCAACATAATCCTGGGGAAGAACACTGAAAAGCAGTCAAGATTATTCTTAAGTATCTAAGACGAACTAAAGAATATTTCTTAGTCTATGGTGGATAAGAGAAGCTAGTGTGTACTGGGTACACTGAAGCTAGCTTCCAGACAGATCTTGATGACTTCAAGTCTCAGTCTGGATATACCTTTATTTTCAATGGTGGAGTAGTGAGCTGAAAAAGTTCCAAGCAAGCTATAACTGTTGATTTAACAACTGAAGCCGAGTACATTGCTGGATCAGAAGCTGGTAAAGAAGTTGTCGCGATATCTGAGTTCCTGAAGGAATTAAGGGTTGTTCCAAGTGCCACTTGTCCAATAACGATTTATTGTGACAACACTGGTGCGATTGCGCAAGATAAGGAACCAAGATCAACAAACAGAAATAAACATGTGCCAAGGAAATACCACATACTCAGTGAGATGGTGGAAACTGAAAAAATAATATTAGACTATGTTCCCACAAATGATAATCTAGCTGACCCATTTACTAAACCATTAAGCTTAGTTAAGCATAATGGTCATTTTAAAAACATGGGCATTAGATACATTGGAGATTGGCTCTAGGCCAAGTGGGAGATTGAAAGTATATATGTCCATAGAGATAATCTATATTAGGGACATAATATACTTAAACACATTCATATTATTAATAAAATAATATTTATGACATTTACAATTATTGAATTATTATTTGATTGTTTGCAATTATTCATATATGTGTATCCATTGAGCTTACATTGTCATTAATAGAGTGAGATATTAATGATAGAATGTAACTCTCAAAACAGCCTCGACTAATGATCATCGAGAATGAGATATCGATTATATGTTATAAGTCGACGTGTGGTCTGCATCACATTCTTGGAGAATGTAGCATGTCTCACCTGCTACGAGTAATGGTTATTCGTGATGGACACATGGATACTTTTGGAAAGTATTGATATACCCTGCTGATAAATTATTTGTTATACATGTCTAGAGTGTTATCAACGTGTGAGAGATAAAGGTCCTTTGACTTGAGGTTAATTCGCACGTTGTTTACATAGTAATGTACTTTGACCATGTCCTAAGCTTAAACTCCTGTTAGGATAAGATACGGCTTGTGTTGGGCGCATTATGATGTAAACTAAAGTGGTAGTTGAGCCAAGAATATGATTCATTCCTCAATTGGATATTCGAGAGAGCACTTAACTTGTCAGTGATATTAGGTCGACCAAGTCATTGGCCAATGCAAGAGACATTTAGAATATGATCTAGTTGTCGACTAAAATAGATGAGATAAAGTGATCAAGCCATTTGGATAGACACATGGCAAATCCTAAGCTTGATCGAGTGTGTCGCGAATGAAAGGAATTTATCATCTCACATAAAGGTTATGTTTGCTGGATTCATGTAAACGTACTTCATATATTGAGTTAAGTCAAATGCGTCATGATCTAGGAATTCCGTATGGACACTAATTGGATTAGTGTCAATATATGAAGGCCTATAGGGTCACACTATGTCGATTGTCTCTTCGATCTAAGGGTGTATTGAGAAAGTATTAAATATTCGATTTGGAATCGAGATATTTAAATTGATAATAACTATGAGATAATTTCTATTAGATGAAAATTATTTAATTAAGTCAAAATTGAATTTTGAATTTAAATTAAATGTGTTGAATATAAATTAACGAAACGAGAGACGTTTTATTAGACGTAAGGCGCCGCGGCGCCTGCTAGGCTGAGCCGCGGCGCCGACCCGACAGTGGGCCCAATCAGACTGGCCCACTGCCCCTCGGTTTTTGGGTCACCCTTAGAGCCCAACCCTAATCTATTTTCTGACCTAAAATACACTATATATACAACACCTATCTCATTCATATTATGACCAATTCTCATAAACAAATTCTAGACTTAGAGTCTAGGATTAAACTCTCTGAAACCTCTGTCAAGATTTTCTGGCTTTCTTGACAGAGGAATACACCATAGCATTGTGCTTGCAGTCGTAAAAGGAATCGCGTGTCCACCCTTTAGTAAAGACTCCAGATATTACAACATGTGAATGTTCATGTTTTATGTTACAGGTTTTGATTGTCATATAACCATATCAGAAGAAATTATTGGGCTAAGTAGAACAAATTTTTAAACTTCCGATGTGCCTACTTACATGTTTTGAACCCAACAAAACCCTACATGTAAATCATTAATGAATAAAATCAAGAAAGAATATTTCCTACCGTTATAGTCTTCTGGATAATCAGTTTAAGAGTCCAGTACAAATATTCAGCCAACTGAAGCTAAACATCCCATTAAATCTGTATAATTGGCAGAACCTCCAATTTTGTTCCAGAAATAATTGTAAAGTCTGAAAATTTGCATATAAAAATACATGAACTGATGAAGCAATTGAACAAAAGAAATTCAATATTTAGATTTTCTAATGTGGACCGTGGCCACGGGTATTGATTATCTGGTAACAAAGAAGTGAAAGGATACAATCTGAAAATTGAGCTAAAAACACAAGTTATTTTAAGAAGAAAGCTACGGCTAAACTAAGCTAACTTAACCTAGGACTTAGAAGATAAGTAGGGCAAATTTCATTGATTAATAACTTTACCTTTTGTCTTTCGGAAACAACCGTTCTACCTACCAAGATAAAGCTAACGTCTGCGTACACTCTATTTGTTATAATAACTTTACCTTTTCATCTTTATAACTTAAATACCCTATTGGGTTGTTGACTAAAATGAAACAAAAGAAGCTTATAAGCTAAAACTGATAATCACAAAATTTGTAGTTAACTAATGGACAAATGTGGAAATAAAGAAATTATATCACCAACCTTTTTAATTGTATCGACTCTTATTTAACTTATTCCAATTATTCTACTCCTCAATTTCGATCGTATAATGAAACACCTAAAAGCAAATGAAAAATTACACAATGTCCCTAAAACCCAAACTATTTACGCGATTATACTCCCTCCAATACTATTTTCACTTAATACCCCATGCCCAGAATTGTTTTACCTGAGATGCTCATTTGGTGTACTTCTGTGCATTAATTACATTGTTCTTTTATGACTAGTTTCTCTTTTTATTTGTGTGTTTGTACGTGGGCTTGTGTGACATTTTTTCATTTTGATTTTTGTCCTTTTTCTATTTTGTCCTTATCATTTTTATTGTTTCTTGTCTTGTTTTTCCTTTTGAATAATAAAGATAAAATATTAATTAATTATTTTTATATTAATGATATTAATAGAAAATTTATATTTAAAATATGATTCTACTTTTTGTAATTTTTTTTTTATAAAATTTAACTTGCTAAAAATTATATTAAATATTAAAATTAAGCCTAAACTCTATTTATTTTATTTTTTATGATTTTCTTTTGAAGGAATTAATCGGTTCTTTATGATACCCTGTCAGTATATGATATATACCATATTTGTATCATAAGGACTGAGAATTTTTTTAAGGAATGAATCAGTCATTTATGATATCATGTCAGTATATGATATATATCATATGGGTATCATAGGTGACTGATGAGTCTTTCTTGAAGGAATGAATCAGTCCTTTGTGATACATGTCAATACATGATATATATATCAGGTTGATATCATAGAGGACTGAAAAAAAATTCTAAGAAATGAACTAGTTTGTATGATATATATACAATGTGGGTATCATAGAGGGTTGAGCTATGTTTTTCTTTAGAGGAATGAACTAGTCATCTATGATACCCTGTCAACATATGATGATATACTACATGAGTATCATAGATGACTGATGATTGTTTTCTTTTTAAAGAATGAACTAGTCCTTTATGGTACCATGTGAGTATATGATATATACCATATGAGCATCATATTGCAACGAATATGTCATCTATGATACCCTATCAGTATATGATATATACCAGGATTGTATCATAGATGATTGATTTTTTTTTTGAAGGAACGAACTGACAATCCTCTATGATACACTGCCAGTATCTGATATACCATATAGGTATCATAGAGGATTGAGTAGTATTTTTTGAAAGAATAAATCAACCTTCTATGATACCATATAAGTATATGATATATATCGTGCGAGTATCATAAAAGATTGAGTTGTGTTTTTCTGGAAGGAATGAATCAGTCTCCTATGATACTCTGTCAGTATATGATATATATCAGGTTGGTATCATTGAGGAGTGAGTGTTTTCTTTGAAAGAATGAACCGTCAGTCTTGTGTGATACCATGTCAGTATTATAGTATACTGCAACAGTATACTTAAACTGCTATTGAAAAAGAAATAATAATAAAGAAATTAAAAAAATAAAAAAGAAAGAAATTAGAATTAAATATAGAATCGGAACTATGGTGAAAAAAACAAACTATAGTATGAAAAAATGAATAAAAAGGATTAAAAACTGAGAAAAAGAAAAGAAAAAAAAAGAAAAAAAGAAAAGAGAAAATTAAATAGAAAAGAAGAAATAAAGAATTAAAAAAAGAAACGAAAGGAGCTAGAATTAAATATGAGATTACATTATGGTGAAAATATATATATTATGATTTGAAAAAAATAAATGAAACAAAAAGAAGAAAAAAGAAAAAAAATGAGAGAAAATAGAAGAAAAGAAGTAGAGAAATAAAAAAAGGAAGAAAAAAAGACAATTATCTACAAAAATTGTAAGAGGTATTAAAGGTAAAAGGTAAATAGTTTAATTCTAAGGGCCATCACTCTAGTTTCTCCAAGCAAATCAGTAGTGTATTGACAAGACCATATATTTCATAGTTCGGCGGTTAATTTTCGTTCCCATAAATTGTGTTGATTATCGTTACGCATGGTTTTCGCAGGAACGTTCCTTGTGTGTGTGTTGCATTTAGTATAACTTATACTTCTTCTAGGTATGTGTAATTGAACACAAATTTTTAATATTATATATATATATATATATATATATATATATATATATATATATATATATAACACATAACATGATATTTCGAATTTGTGATGTAAAACCGTACATGATATTCATGTGACTTAAAGAGCATGTTAGCAAAACAAAATGATCAAATTTAAATATAAAATATGGTAATTTTTAAGATAGGTTAAGAAATTGTCATATAAATAAAAGAAGTTAAATAAACACTTTTCGTTCGGTTGAATTGGTTCGAGTATGTGAAGAGAAGATGTGAGGATGCCGACAGTTAGTAAGGTGTGAGATATTGCCGATAGCAGGGGTTAGGAGAGGTAGAGATGGGCCGAAGAAGAACTGAGGGAGATGATTAGACAAGAGATGATTCAGCTTCAGCTGAATGAGGACATGACATAAGATAGTAAAATTTAGAGGTCGAAAATTAGAGTAAATGTTAGTGTGTAGTTTAGTTTTTATCGCATTGTGTGGGCGAGGTATGGAGCTAGCCTCTTCATCTCCTCTTCTAATTTTCTTAGAGGTATTATTTAGAAATCGCGTAGATCCTTACCCTTTATGTGTGTATCACTATGTGTTGCGTCATTTATTTTGTATATTGATATTTTATTATTTTATTTTCCTTGTAATTTTGTATTGACTATTTTTTTTTGAACCGAGAGTCTATCAGAAATAATTTTTTTCTATCCCATAAAAATAGAGACAATATCTGCGTACATTCTTCTCAAATTTTATTTTATGAAATTATATTGAGTATGTTGTTTGTTCGGTTGAATGGATAGTATACGAAAAGGCACGAAGATCATAGGTACAAAATGTGGTGAAGTGCAAGCAAGTGAGCAGCGAAGCATAACCAGTCACAGTGGGAATTCAAGTAACTCAACAGCTGGTTACTTCAATTGAATTAATTAAGAAAATAAGAAAAACAGGATTTTACTTGGTCAAGGCGCATAGGGGCCTTGTTAAAAGAAGACGCGTAGAGCGCGGGAAAAGCACGCGTGATCCAACGACGGCTAATGCAATAAATTATTAGTACTTCGTCCGTCAACATTTTCATTTTAAAATGAATATCACTTTTTTATTTGATAACTCTATAATGACATTATTTCTATTATATTTTTATTAAATTTCACTTAATTTTAAAAATAAATTTATTATGAAGAAAAATTAATAAAAAATAAAACTAAAATAAAGATAATTTTGATAAATATACAATGTTTTTTTATTTTTAAAAATTTATGAGTCATATAAATTAAGACGAATGGAGTGGTGTACTTTATTACTAATATTAGTACCACTACTACTTACAACTACGACAGCTGTGCAGTATTAAACGGACCCATATTAACATAGTCGGCGGCTATTAGTAAGTGAAATGTGCCGTCGCCGTTTATGTATTTTACACTCTTTCTTTTCTAATTGGTCGTCATCTATTCCCATCTACAAAGTTCATTTTACTCCTTGCCGCTTGGCGTTTGTCACCTACGCTCCAATAATTCTCCCCTTATTTCGTTTTCTGAAAATTTTATTTTCTTGCCAAAAAATACAAATATTATTTCGTGTCAACTGAAGGTGTGATTGGACACTAAATTTCAGTAATCAAATAAAAAATTATCGTTTAAAATAAATCTTTTTTTAGTCACAAAAAAGAATATGACTCGTCTAATATATATCATAAATATTTTTATAATTATAAATTGTTTCATTAATATACTTTCTGAAAGCCTGTTCAATTTTAGATTATTACTCTAATATTGATGAAAATATTTATCAAATTAATTAGAGAAATTATAATTTTTCAAAAAGTTTTTTTCCAGATAATTCTTCTAACAGAAGGTTTTTATACTTAACAATTTAACCAACCAAACTATAGATCTTGGATCTAAATTTAATTTCACTGTCAAAAGAAAACTATGAGAAGCTTTTTGTAAATTAGGGATGCCACTTTCGCAAGACAAAATTAATCAGTTTATAACTTATTGAGTATTGAAGGACAAACACTTTCTTTCTTT
Organism: Anisodus acutangulus; assembly: GCA_029783415.1. Taxonomy (NCBI): domain Eukaryota; kingdom Viridiplantae; phylum Streptophyta; class Magnoliopsida; order Solanales; family Solanaceae; genus Anisodus; species Anisodus acutangulus. The sequence continues at coordinate 47,506,842 of CM056491.1, read as the reverse complement.
CTTTTTCTCCCATTTGCTTATCAATATTTATCTTCGCAATGAAAATCTAATTGAATCGTATATATGGTACTCAAAATTCGCAAGTGGTAGTACAAAACAGTAGCTTACACGTGTCCATGACAGAGAATAAACAAGTACAACAAACCAATCTCACTCCTAACAGAACGGCCGTCTAAAATCTGTAAATCTGCAATCAACATCTTAAACCGCTTTTGACTACGTAAACGCCCGCGTGCCACGTAACACACACACCATCCAACCAGTGATCAAAAGAGTAGAAATCGCCCATGGAAAACCCACAATCCAGACCTATGTCTCAATTATTTTTTTCGTTTTATGATGTTCTATATTTATGTTAAAGCACGATTAAATGTATTAGAATAGCCGTGACAAGTCCACATTCGAGAATAAATCATTTTTTAATAAAAGCAATTACTTATTCTGATAACTTCAAAATCGTGACCAGTAATTAAAAATAAAGAAGAAAGTGTCACTATATGGTAACCTTTATCATTATTTTCTCGTCTCAAAATAAGTGTTATCTTAGTAAAAATCAAGCTTATTAAAAAATTAATAAATAAAATGTGAAGTTTACTAAATTACTTTTTATTTTTATTTTTTATAATTGAGATATTAAAGATGGCTACTTCTTAAATGTTAAGGGTATAATTGAAAATACTTGTCAATTTATATGGCATTTTTCATTCACTACATCCGTCTCAATTTATGCGACACTTTTCAATTTTTCAGAGTCAATTTGACTAAATTTTAAATCTGAATTGAATTAGATTACTTAACATTAAAATTTATATATTTGAAAAGTACATGAAAAGTATTATAAATTGTAATTTTTCTCATATATCATTTTAAAGAAAAAATATATTTTAAAAAATTGATCAAAGTTCATACAATTTGAATCTCGAAAAGTAAAAAGTGTCACATAAATTAGGGGGGAGAGTATAATTTTTTTACAAGATGACACTTAGGGCCTGTTTGGAAAGCCTTTCAGATAATTGAAATTAGGTGTAATTACACAGTTTAACCTGATTGTTTGACCAAATAATTACTTGGTTATGTGAAAGTTGAATGTAATTGAGATGATGTAATTACACTATTCAAATCTCAAAGAGGGTTGAGAATTAGGTGTAAATTAAAAATTTACACAAGGTTACTTTTTAGTTTTTTTTTAACTTTATTTTAATTTCTTTTCTTTTTTAATATATTTTTATTTCTATTATCTTAATTTCCTTTTTACCTTTAAATTAGTTTTATTTTTGAAAATATTTTTCTTTTATATTGTTTATCTTTCATTTCCTTTCTTCTCGTTCCCTATCTTTACTTCTTGTGATTTCATTTAATTATGCATATTTTTTTTAATTTATTCATTTAACATATTGTGTTATTATTCTAATTTTTGAAATAACACCTCTTAATATTAGGAAGAATGAGTTAACAAACTTGACATATAATAAGTGATGTTATTAAAAGTAGAATTTCATTGTGAATAAAGTTATGGACTTATATTTTTCCTTTCTTTTGAATTATATTTACTTATGTAATGTTGGAATTTACATAAGAATATCGTGTTATTTTTTTTAGATTTTAAATTTAGATTATATTTTAAATATTAATTTATCTGAATTAGTACTATTGACTTGTTATTTCACATTGCATGTTGTTTATTTTTTTCACTTATAGTTGATAGATTTTTTTATTAAATATTTGAATAATGTTATGCCAATATATTTATAAATATTAATTTTTCAATCAAACATCAAATTCATGATGTTCTCACAAAAAAGTTTGACTTTAATTTTTATACTTAATTAAAATTAAATTATTATTAATTTAAAAACTATATGTCAATAATTTTCTATAATATTAGTTATAAATATATTGTTATTAATTAATATATTTTAAGAAATAATGTGTTGATAAATAACTAATTCGATATCATTTATAAAGTCATATATTTTTTAAATATTAATTTTTAATTTTTGATAATTAAATTTTACTTTAAAATAAAATTAACTGTGTAATTATATTTATGGAATCAAATAATATTATTTATAATACATTGTAATTACATTATAACAAATAAATAAATTTTTATAATTAGTGTAATTACTATCCTAATAATTATACCAATTCCAATTACGGTGGCTTTCCAAACTAACCCTTATTTTTTTTACACGGATGGAGTATTTCTCAATTATTACTCTCTCTCCACACACCGCATCTCTCTCTATGGCTTGGGCGGCGCCCTCTCACCTCCAGTCAAACCCCTCGTTGACCGCTCCCCTTACCCCACCCTGCCCCATCCCCTATCCTATAATCTCACCTCCTTCCTCCATTATATAAGAAACTCCTCTTAACAAATAAGTACTTCAAACAAATTATCCTTTGTTTTTCACTCTGTTCTTTCACATTCAATTTTAAACAGTGTTTGTGTTTGTATTTGAAAAAAAAAATGGCTGTAAAAGGTAAGGCTAACAACGGTAGTGGTCTGAAAGGAGGAAATGAGAAGGCCAATGGAATTAAAGAATTTCACTATAGAGGTGTAAGGAAGAGACCATGGGGTCGTTACGCAGCTGAGATCCGTGACCCGGGTAAGAAGAGCCGGGTCTGGTTAGGTACTTTCGACACGGCGGAGGAAGCGGCAAAGGCTTACGACACCGCCGCTAGGGAGTTTCGTGGATCCAAAGCCAAGACGAACTTCCCCTTGCAGTCGGAGAATCAGAGCCCCAGTCACAGCAGCACCGTGACGGTTATGCCGAACGGCCAGCCGGATTTGCTTTTTGATTCTTTGTGGCGGTCGGGAGTTGTTAACAGGGCTCGGTTGCCTTACCGGGTAGCGCCGGTGGCGATGGAGTTTACCGGTGTGGGTGCCGGAGTTGTTCCTAGTTCGTTGGACTCGTCTACCGTTGTTGAAGAGAATAGTGTTGGGAAAAGAGGACTTGATCTTGACCTTAACCTTGCGCCACCCATGGAAGTTTAATTAATTTGATGATGACGATAATTAATGAGATGTAATTTTGTGGAAGATAGGAGAGTAACAGAACTAATGGCTGATTTTTGTATATATGCTAAAATGAATCTGTTTTTTTTTTTGACTATTTTTGGAGATAGTAGTTTCGGTTCCTCAGCACTACTATCAGTAAATCGTAGGATGTGCCTGAATGATCAAGATTTGAGAACGGAGAAAGCAAATTGCTCCCGCATCAGGTTCGAACCCACACTACAGGCCTTCAACTAGATTTTAAATTTTTCTTATTTGTCATCCAGCTATGTCCGGACTCAATATGTTCGTTTTTTTTGTAGCTGAGGGGTTGTTAGGATGTTCTCTATGCTGTTTCTACTATTTGTAACTCATCCTTTTTAGGCCTTTTGATTAATGAGAAAATTGGTGTTTTCTCCTTCCTAATTATTATCTCTTGTTCATCTTCAGTCTAGATCCGGCGAGACCTATTATTGAGAGTTAATATTATGTATCGTCATCCCAGTTTTAGATCTTTTAATTATTTTTAAATAAGGCAAGCACTGATGGGTAAGATTACTCAAATAATTTTTCCATCTCAGTCAAGGCTTGAATTTGAGACGGGTGGTGGTTTTAAGAAACTATAATTCGTTACAAGTACAAGAGCAATTTTTCTAATGGTTCTATTTCGTCTTTAATTATTGGGGAAGATATCTAATTATTGCCGGCCATAATCGAGCCTAAATCTAAAAAAACATCAAATAATCGTAAACTGATGTTTTGTCATATAGAAAAACTGGAAAAAGTATTTCAATTTCGATCCAGATTCATAATATTTGGTTGCAATGTCAAAGTAGGTGATTCCTTTTTAGGTGGTGTTTGGCCATGTATGAGACTCAGGAAGAATTTGATAAATAGAAAAATAGTTTGTTAAAATATGTATCTCCAAAGAGTAGATCTGAAAGCGCCGTTGTAACGAGTGTCAATTCTGAACTGTGAAGTTGCTCCACGAATCTGCCGGCAATAAAGGGAGTTTGAAATATATAATGCATTTAATGGAATAATTAAGCAAGTTAAACTCAGTTTTGTAAACCATGTCAAAGGTCAATTAAGTTGTAAAATATTAAATATACCAAATGAACCGAAAGCAGACTGATATATTATTAGGAAAAAAATGAATAGGAAGGAAAAAGAATGTTACTGTGCACTAAAATTTACCATTATAATTATATTTTTTTATGGGGAATAGCTTCTCTACAAGATAGGTTTATCGTATACTTTATTTTCTCCTGATCTAAAAGAATGTATTATATTAATTTTTGATAATTAATTGTATGTAAATTTTTAACAATTCGAGTGCGGATTATTTCCCCTAAAAAATCTAACAAGTCACCGACGGGCGGATAAGGAGTTAAAGGTAAAGGCAGACAATCCAAATTGCAATTGGTTGTAGGTAACAGAGCAAGCAATACTGTTTAGGGAATTCCGTGTAAAAAGGGTACATGTCGTGTCTAAGGTGGACGGCACGTGTACTATTCCTACCATCCAACATCTATTTTATTTAAAATACAAAAATTTAAAGAAGAGTCATTTGGGGGGAGCGGATAATTTCTTCGTAAGAAGCAAGAAAGGAGCAGGAGAGCGGTAGGAGACAGCGGGTTTATTGGTCCCACATTGTTGGACTTTGTGACTCTCTCGGCCCTACTTCCTTCGCCACAGGAATTTGTGGAGTACATTTATCTCTTTTATTTTCCTTATGGGTGCGCCATGCGGCGGCCATCAGGAGGCTGATTATTATTTGTCTACAAGTAAAGATTTCATGTACTTTTCACTTTCTCTTAAAGGTCAAAAATACATCTCACATCTATATAAACTATGAAGTGTGTGAAATTTTTTAATTTAAATTATCACTAACTAGTTAGTAAAATATATTTCAATTATTATTTAAAATAAAAAAAATCAAACAAATAATAATTGAAGTATGTTTTACTAATTAGTTGGTGATGGTTTAGGTAGAAATCTCACACCTGATTGTTCATGTAGGAAACTCATACAAAATTGATATTTCAGATGTATTTTTAAACCTTATCTCATTTATTTCTACATATAATTTAATTTTTTAGTTATCCATTTTAAAATTTCACACAGTGATGTCTGGAGAAAATAAAGTGTACGCATACCTTACCCATATTTTGGGAGATATATAGACTATTTCTATTTTAGAATATCAAAAGAAAAATATTTTCTTTTTATTTTAACCTTAAATTAATTACTTATTTTCAAATAAGTTTTTAAATTTATTGAGACGACAGACTATTTAATATAAATATTATAATAAATAAATACTTAAGCGTGCACAATAAAAAAATAGACAAGTAAAAAAAAATGAACAAAATGAGTAACTAGCTGGACAGTAAACTAATGGTTGGTGAGAAATGAGAATATCCTTCGGAATATATATTAGCATATTCCAATAAATATGTTTTCTCTTTTACTTGGCAGCCTGTTTGAAAAATCACCTTGTAATTGAATTTAGGTGTGATTATATGTAATGGCACAATTTTAACTTATTTATCTAATTGAGTAATTACTTGATCAGTATATTATAATTAGTTCAAATACCACAATCAACCCACCCTATAATTAGGGATCCTTAATATAGTTAGGAGGGTGCCAAATACAAATAACTCTTAGAATATGAAATGGTGATAAAGATCCCCCGCTACAAGTCTTGTGGCCATAAAAAACTTGGATGATGATGACATAATGATTTTCCAAATAAGTCCATCAGAGTTAATGATAGTCATATGGTACTTAATTCGAATAATGAAGTGATTGTTGGATATATTGTGTGCGGACAAAATAAGTTTATATTGAGTGTTGATAAAAAGAATCTTATTAGTATACGACCTTTTGAAAACTACATACAAGTTTGCCCAAAAACAAATAAGTAAGATGAAACTACTTCAAGAGTGATTTTTTGTGTTGGTTTAGCAAATAATAATAGGTGGATTAAAAAGAAAGCAAAAACAAGAAAATTATTGATTAAATTTGGATCTAACACAACGTATGCACAAGGAGAAACGGGTTGCAATTTGCAAAATGCAAAGTTAATGAAGGAAAACTTTTAAATTGGTTCACCCTCTACTCCGATTTACATAGCATCTATTCAAATTATATAATTTTGATTAATATTTTAAAATATATTAATATGTGAAAGTTGTAACTTATACTTCCTCTATCTCAAAAAGATTGTTCTACTTTCCCAAAAAATTGATATATTTCTATATTTAGAAATAACTTAACTTTATGATATGATTACAACCACACAAGTATCTAATGTTTTATTTTGGAACACACATTTCAAAAGTCTTTCTTTATTTTTTAAACTTCGTGTCAAATCAAACTATTAATCTTTTTGGGACGGAGAAAGTAATATTTTGTATAGTTTTTAATATCTAAATTTTAATTTTAAAATATTAAATAAATCTAATTCAATTTAATTTTATATATTTATTTAATTAATTATGAAAAAATGAAAACGGCCACAAAAATTGAAAACGAAGGAGTAATAAACTCGTTTATGAATCATAGAATGGAAGTTTCATTAAACTCCTAGCAATTTCAAGAAACATTTTTAGCTAGAATATCAAGTGGTGACAAAGATACGAAAGCAACAGCGCGCTCGAGTGCGTGACAGAAAGGAAGGGAGGTAGGGACAAAAAGAGGCACAAGAAAGCACGTGGGAGGATGGTGGGTACGGCGCTAGATGGGCGCAGAATCGCGTGGGGACATAACGGCGACGTGTCGACACAATGAAATCAAACGCCGCCTTGTGACCTTTGGTCCTTTTTGAAAGAACGGTGCACGTGGGTCCTACCACCTGAGGTGAAGTTTGAAGCCTAAATATTTACTCTATGTTAAATAATATATTCTTTTTATTAAAAAATAATATCTATTTATATTCTGTAATAATAAAATTTTAAACTTTTAATTTTATTCTATTCATAACCGTACAAATACCTATAACTTATTTTAGTTCACAAATTTTAAAATTCATTATTTCATTCTTAAATTATGTACTAGTTAAACATTTTCACATATATTAAGAGGAGAAATATATAATTCTTAAATTAAGGAATCGTTTGGCCATAAAAGTTGACTTTTTCAATAATAATTTTTTATTTTATTTCAAAATCTGTGTGATTATGAAATTTCAAACTCAGCTTTCAGTTGAATTCCAAATTTGAAAAAGTAGAGAAAATTTATTTTTTAACTTCATCTTCATGAGTTCTTATAAGGTGCTCTCTCTATCCTTGGCAAAAAGCATAACTAACCATCTTCAACTCTAACATCATTAATTTTTTAATAAAGTAATTTTGTAAAATTTATGACCAAACGCCTCTTTAAAATTTATTTATTAATCGTAATTTTCAAATTCAGAATTCAAAATCCAAATTACGTCTATGCCTACCAGCGGCGGTGGGGTTTAAAATTTAAATGAGACAATTGCTCTCAGGTAACACTGCCATTAGAAGTCAGTGAAGGGCAGGGGTGGGCGGCTAGTGCTACTGTTTGCTCACACACCTCCTTTTCTTTCCTTTCAAACTAAAGTGCTGTCAGATGGATATATTATTGTTTTAAATTTTGGACTAAGTTACAGTCAATGAGCAATCGCATTGATTCGATTCAATCAAATATTGTTTATGTTAAATGAATTGGTAAAATAGATCGAGGAGTGGGTAATAACAGATCATATCCACGTTAAATATTGTACTCCATCCGCAGTGTAATTAATCATTTTTACCGTCATTAAGAAAATAGATAATTTAATTAAAATGTCATAATTAAATAGTTATTAAAATTTAGTTATCTAACACTTAATAATAATAAATTTTAAAAAATAAAATTAATTATTTTTTAATTTAGTAAGTAAACACTTCTTTTGACCTAAAAAATAAAAATTAAATAAAAACTCTTTTTTATTCGAATGAAGTAATATTTATTACCTCTTTCTACTCCTAACAAGACTCTCTTATGTGTTGATTTGAACTAATATCTAATACAAGTTGACTTGTGTGTGTTTGGTACCAATAAAAGTATTTTTCAGAAAAATAAATAAGTCATTTTTTAATTTATTTTTATTCTTAAAGGTAAAACCAATAAGTGATGGTTAGATCGATTATGTTGTATAGGGCGGCGTGTTAATCAATCAAGAACTCAGAAGATGAAAGTTACGAAAACGATGATTGTGCGATGAATATGTGTGGGCATACTAGGAGAGATATAATTAGGAATGAAGATATCCAGGACAAGATGTGAGTGTCCTCGGTGAATGACAAGATGGGGGAAACGAGATTGAGATGATTTGGACATGTGAAGAAGAGATGCCCCGATGCCCCAGGGCGGAGGTGTGAAAGGTTGGTAATGGAGACTTTTAGGAGTGGTAGAGGTAGACCGAAGAAGTATTGGGGAGATGTGATTAGACAAGACATGACGCAGTTTCAACTTACCGAGGACATGACGCAGTTTCAACTTACCGAGGACATGACCTTAGACAAGAGGTTATGAATGACACATATTAGGGTAGAAGGTTAGAAGGTAAGAAGGTAGCTGAGCGTGTCCCGTTTATCCTTTCATACTGGCAGTCGTAGTATTATTTTTATAGTTTCTTGACCTTTAATTTATGCTACTCTATGTTGTTTCTTGTACTTTGATTATCTTATTTATTTGTGGTGGCTATTGCTTTTTATTCAGACTGTTTTATCATGATTTATTAGCTTTCGTTATTTCCTTTTTCATATTATTTTGACTTGCTTGTCCTTATGTCAGGGTCTATCGAAAACAACATTTCTACCTCCCGAAGTAGGAATAAGGCCAGCGTACACTATACCTTCCCCAGAGCACTTTGTGGAATGTCACTTGGTTATTGTTGTTGTTTTGTAAGTAAAATTTATTATCCTAAAAATATTTGTATATAATCAAGATAACATTATTGTCATTACCCAAATCGGAGGGTCAAGACGGGCACCCGAACCTTACTTGCCGAGTACGACTAGTCATAAAACTAGCATATAACCGTAACTTCGCATGGTCCACGAGGGCCGCCACGAGATACCCTGCTGACATATGAAAATAGTAAACTGGGAAACAACTATCTAAAATTCTGCAACCAGAAGGACCCAACCTATATGCACATACATACCAAGGCCGACAAGGCCATACATGACTACTATACATAGGACATCTGTTTACAAGCCTCTAAAGAGTACGTAACATCATAAGATTGGGACAGGGCCCCGCCATACCCCTATGCATATCCAAAATATCGTACCACGACTAGATTGCAACTCTCGAACAAATAGAGTGCTCCAATATCACCGAACCAAAGAACCTACTACTAGTGCGGACCGTCATACGTCTCACAGGAACTGCCCGGGCATCAAAACGCAGCATCCCCCGAAAAAAGAGACGTCAGTACGAATAATGTACCGAGTATGTCAGGCATGAAGAACAACATAATAGAGACATGAAAGTAACATGAGACAATAAACAACCAACCAGTAGTGAATGCCTCTGAGGGCCATAATATGCTTAAGTATCATGTCTGTGCAGAATGCCTCTGAGGGCCATAATATGCCTAAGTGTCATGCACAATGCGGTCATATATATATATATATATATATATGTGTGTGTGTGTGTGTGTGTGTGTGTATACAACGACGCCTCCCATCATATCGTTTTGACCTCTGTGGGCATAATCATCATCATATACCAGCTGATCAGGCAGTGTGCGTATATAACGATGTATCCCTTTTCCCATCCCCTACATATATATAATGCATACATGAATATAATGCATGAATGATAATAAAACATTCTAAGCTTATCTGAGTGACGTAGTGCCACTTCACCTCTGATTAACATTATGAATACTAACATCTTTTCCATATACCTCAACAAAGATTTAAGAACCTATTTAGACATGCTTTGAACATAAGAATGAATAACATGAACATCCTTAACTACTAAGGGTGAAATCATTTATGGGATAATATTACGTTTACGTTTCGTACTTAGAACATGCCAAAAGAAGTAAGGATTTGCCTTAACATACCTTTATAGGTCTTCTTAACAATCCAATCAACACATCTCATCTAGCACCTCAACCTTATTTGCCAAGAACCCCTCTTCTTCCACCTTATTTTACTTTGAAGGAAGACCGAATTCAATAATACGATAAATGGAACAACGAGATCGAAGCAGTGAGCAAAATCCGTATGTTGCTCTTGAGAAACTTTATACGTTGCTGCCAACATGTTCTTCAAGATGGGCAATCTCCTTAAATGAAAGTTAAATTATTATTTTCAATTTCTCCGGTTGTTGTCGAAATGTAAAACTTTTCTTGTGCAAGATTTATTTTTATTGCTCATAACTCCAATAACTATTGAATGGAAAAGTTGTAGCACTTCCCTTATTGCCATAGAGAAAATCCAAATGAAATGTTTGGTATTTGCAACTCCATGTTATTTAAATAAAACGTCTCTGTTAGCAAGCCTCATGTCAAGAGAATCTTTGCTTTTATTTAGTTAATTGGACCAATACAATGGCTATATAAAGTAAAAGTTGCGGGATACATAATTAATAATAGTGATTACACTACACACCAAAATGTGCCACCCATTACATAGGTTACCTAATCATATGTTGCTGTATATATTAAGATGCCACATGGACTCATACTTATCAATCTTGTTTCCCACTACACATGGTATTTAATTTCTTATCCCCACTTTACTTAAATATAAATCACTTTTAACACACCTCATATACTAATTATCGTGATCACGTGATATAGTGATAGTCCGTAGTTTCCTTTGGCATACACAAAATATTATTTCAGGACTTCATCTTCTTATACGACGAGCCCTTTATTTACATGCTTGAATATAACCAAAATTCTCCGGGGCTCGGGTCTACTTGCATACGTCTAGATGTTCAAATCACCTCCCGAAAGTACGGGATGTTACATCCTTTCCCCCTTAGAAACATTCGTCCTCGAATGTTGGGGTGACATATCTAATCCCTGTCACGTAGCCCGGAAACACAACCACCGCTTCATGGGGCCATATAATATAACATATATCATTATATCAGACCTCACATGGTCACCCAACATTAATTATAATAATCTGAAATAGAACTCACCTTATGCTTCTCTCGGTACCTCGACGTTGGTCTGAAATAGGTAAGGATATTTGTGCTTCGTCTCCTCTTCCGCCTCCCATGTCATTTCTTCTACATTTTTGTTGCGCCATAGGACTTTCACGGAGACTACTTCTTTAATCCTCAACTTGCGAACTTGTCGATCTAAGATAACAATAAAAAAATCTTCATATGAGAGGTCCTTTGTAACCTTCACATCGTCAATTGGTACAATCCGGGAAGAATCCCCAACACACGCTCTTAACATAGAAACATGGAAAACCGGATGAACAAACTCTAACTCTGGAGTCCAATTCGTAAGCCACTTGGCCGATTCGTTGAATTATGCGATATGACCTAATGTACCTTGGATTGAGCTGTCCCTTTCTCCCAAACCTCATTACACCCTTTTTAGGAGAGATCTTCAAGAAGACTCAATCATCCACTTAGAACTCTACGTCCCATCGTCGCACATTTGAATACGACTTCTGACAACTCTGAGCGGTTAACAACCATTCTTGGATTAAGCTTCACATTTGCTATGGCTTGGTGCATTAGGTCAGGCTCAAATAATTCTGATTCACCTACTTCGAACCATCACATAGGAGATCTACATTTCTGTCCATACAAAGCTTCATATAGAGCCATTTTAATACTAGCATGATAACTGTTATTGTACGCAATTTCAATAAGGGGTAAATGGTCATTCCAACTTTCTTTAAAGTTCAATACACAAGCTCGTAGCATGTCCTCGAGCGTTTGAATCATACGCTCAGCCTGCCTGTCTGTCTGAGGGTGGAAAACTGTGCTAAAATTAACTTGAGTGGCCAAACCCTTTTTGGAATGATCTCCAGAAATTAGCTATGAACTGCGCACCTCGGTCAGATATAATAGATATAGGCATACTATGAAGGTGAACAATCTCCTAATTTATAACTTTGTGTAGTCCTCAGTTGTGTAGGTAGTTTTGACCTCTAGAAATTGAGCTGATTTGGTTAGTCTATCAACACTCACCAAATAGAATCAAACTTATGATAAGAGCGAGGTAAACCTGTAATGAAATCCATATTAATCATTTCTCATTTCCACACCGGGACCTCAATGTTCTGAGTCGCGCCGTCGGGCTTTTGGTGCTCTACTTTTACTTACTAACAATTAAGATACTGAACTACCACCTCCGCAATGTTCCTCTTCATGTCGTTCTACCAATACATACCTTTGAGATCATGATAAATTGTAGTAGACCCAGGGTGAATGGAATATCGTGAGCAGTGGATCTCTGTCATAATCTTGTCTCGTAATCCTGCTACATTGGGAATACACAAATGGACCTTCCACCTGAGGGTCCCTCTCCCATTATACTCGAAGGTTGCGGTTCTCTTTTGTTAAATATCTTTCTCGATCTTCTCTAAAAATGGGATCTTCATCATGACGTTTCTTTTCTTCTAGTATGAGGGATGACCTTGCTGTATTTTGAGTCATAGGTCTATCACTATCTGAATCCTCCAATTGGACTCCCACTTAGCTAACTGATGTGTTGCCCTCAGGTCAACTTCTTTCATTATTCCTCACATTAGTCAAGCCATTTGTGGTGAAGGATTCTATTGTCAACTTAGCTTTGTTTATTAACTGGGTGTGCTGAAACTCTTATATTTGTAATATCTCAATCGTGAACACTATATAGACAATGTCATCGAATCTGAAGTACGTGTATCATCGCAGTTAACTCTCATTCATGGTCTGAAATGAATTTTTTTTCCGTACTTTCTCACTACTCATAATTATAAACAACTTTCTTTCTTTACTTCTTTTGACATTTGTTCACTCAGTTTCTTACTTGTCGTACTCTTCTTAATTCTAAAATATTCTGGTATATATACGTACTCTCAAACATTGCTCCTGATTCGAATCCTTGGCGTTACTATCCCTTAAAGGATGATTTGTTAACTTATTCCCATATTCAGTACGTGAAAGATTCTGAAGAATTTGCATTACATGATGTTGGCCTACTATATCCAAGCATGGTCATTATTCTTAGATTTGAATTCCTTCACTCGCCTCATTGCTAAGACTTTCTGTCAATGGCGCTTTGGGAGAAGATTTTCTTGATCTCGTTAAGCTGTAAACTCATTACTTTATCTATCTAGTAGAACCTTTGGTCAGTTCAATAATGCTCATAGACATCTGTATTTGCTAGACATTTTATCTTCATTATAATGTCATTATCTCTTGACATATATCTTTAATGTCTACCTTATATCCATAGGCATCATTGGACCCTTTTCACTTGTTTATGTGCTAATATCAAACTTTACTCATTGTTACTTCCATTTACATACTTTGTGAGAGGTATGACTGCTTATGTTATAGAACCAATGTTTCATATGTTTAGATCTAATTCACGGTGTTACACGATCCAAGGACTTGTCAAGTTTCTTGTCTTATCATTATTAGATCTCCTTCGACTGAGTTCTCATTCGTATTACCTTTACATTTCCATTTCAAGTTGCCTTAGGGGGGTCTCTTATCTCAAAGTATTTCTCATACTATCTTCTTGAACATCAGAGATTCATCACCTTTGGCCGAAGAGTTCTTACCGTCTCTCCTATACCATTGATCCTTACGATGTTCTGGGGTAATCATACATTTGTGAAACCTGCATAACTATAATATCATTCACATTTATCCTTCTTGTCGTAATCCTTCATGCTACTCACCATTAAACAAAAAATATTTCTGCCTTGATACTTGATCATACCATCCATTCATACTTATTAACTGTTTTCATATTTCTTACAACCATTCTTCGATTGTTCCCTAGTTCTCATCCTCAATTGCCCCTAACACACTATTGTTATCTAGAGGTTATTTAGAATGGTAACATATTGCACAATGAAGTCGAAGACCTTACCAGTCCAACACCTATAGCATGCCTTAGCTTACTAACATTGATACATATAGTTCTCAATAATATGTGATATGGCCCTTTACGCATAGACGGGAGGCTTATGTTCCATTCCACTACCGTGGGTAACTCGATCGTTATATATATGACTTGGGATCACTATTCTGGGTACGTCACTTTACGTGATCTTCATAAATTTACTGATGGTCACTATTCAGACGATTCGGTTATGGCAATCCATTCTCGTTAATGATATTCTGGGACAATTCCCAATCTATTCTAGGTAAGACTTTACAATTTAGGTCGCACGTACATAATATATTCCCTCATTCTAATCAGCAAGAGTCACTATAAAACGTGTAGATTTTCATAACATACTAAACTTTCCAATGATGTTTTCTACTTTTCATCTATACAACTTATAATGATCTTATCCTTACATTTGCGCATCTACTTGGGACACTTCGGAACATTGTGGCCATAGCTGCCATACTAAACGAACCCTCTATAGCTTTGCGGCATAATCTGGCATGCGCTCGACCATACTGACTACAAGATGGCCGGGGCGGTCTCACTCGACCTTTACAACTTTGACCCTGAGATATTGGCATCTTTGAACCCTTTAATTATCGACGATCCCTGACTAATAAACTCCCTGACCCCTCAAGGGGTCTATCTCTATCAGATGCTCTAGAGTGAATTCGTGCATGGGAAAAGCAACTTACTCATACCCTTTGACGAATATGTTTCAATAGAGGGCATACTGTTCGCATTTACACTCAATCCAACCTCCATCTCCATGCTAATCATAGCCCTATTGGAAGAGGGCATTGCTGTGATCATAAACACGATACGGTTTACAAAAGAATTCTAATAATTCAACTCTAAACACGATTCTAGATCAAGAGGGAAAGTAACCATCATCCTAAATGCCCTGTAGCCTCATGTCTATAAGTGTGGTGCACAACACACCCATAAACAAGACTCTACTAGACATGACTTGTAGACTCCTTAGGACAGACCTGCTCTGATACAAAATTTGTCACGATCCAAACCGGAGGGTCATGACGGGTACCAGAACCTTACTTGCTGAGTACCATTTGTTACACCTCGTAATTTTAAGACTATAATTAGAGGACGTAATTAAGGAGGTAAGATTCGAATCTTGGATATAGAGTATATTTATATATGCTAATCCGGAAATTAGTATACAAGAGGATGTGATTCCGGAAAGATGTTGGTCACAATAAGGGTGACGTTGGATACTTATAGCAATAATTGTATATTCCCGTTATGGAATAGTATTGTATTATAAAATTATGACATTGAGGATACGAGGCTTATGAAATTCTCGGGAATTAAAAGAAGTGGGTTTGAGATTTATTAATTGAAGAACTTGGGGGCCAAAGTGTAAAGGAAAATCAGATTTTTTTTCTTATAAACTCATATTCACCTCTTCATCTTCTTCTACACTTAAATAAAAAATAACTCTCCTCTCATTCTCTCCTCCAAACTAATCCGAAAATCACCCTCCACCCATAACCAAAATTAAGGTTGTTATCTTCTCTTCCTAGACTACATTTTTCACCAAAAATTAGAAGCAAAACAACACCAAAAACAGTGGCGAAAACAATGGCAAAACAGCCACTGCTTGGGCCGAAATCTGCCCAGAAATTTTGAATTTTTGGGATGAAATTTTGGAAAAAAACGTGTAGGGATGATGGCTTAACATTTTAGAACACTTGCATGTCAATTGGAGTTGAAGAAGTGAACAAAAAGGAGGAGAAAAATTACAAAACAGTGGGGATTTTCGGAAAAGCAGTGGCAGAAAATTGCGGACTGTTTTGATGAATTTGAGGTATAAAAATTCTTCTTTCTATGATATAATTGGAATGCATGTTGTTAGAATTAAGGTAATGAATTTGTGTTAAGGAAGAATTGGAATTTAAGCATTGCATGTGACCATTTTGGGCTAGTTGCCAATTTGGGACAGATTTTGGTGTTGTTGGATTCGTTGGTGATTGTTGTTATTATTATCACTAATTGCATGATGAAATTGAAAGGAAACATGGAGATTTAGTTGGAATTAGTTATATGGAAGTATTAAAATCCGAAATTGGATTATAGGAATTAAGATAAGAGTTATGAAATTATGACATGTTGTGGCCAAGAACTTGCATGAAATTGTTGGACATGTTGTGATGTATATGGGATGTTTTAAGGTGGATTAAGAGGCTAAATTTACATGAGAAGTGGGTGTGTAAATTCCCTTTATTGTTGTCTTGGTTGTGCCCTTAATTGGTGCTTGTTTATTGATGTTATTAGCCTCGTTTGGAAGTTGTGGAAACATGTATAAACAGGGGAAGTGTCTTTGAATTTTTATAAAATAAGAAGTCGTTATTCGATATAAATTATCCTAGCGATCATAGAATTGACGAACGTATTACCATTATTATAGGTTGAAGTTCTAAATCGAGACGTACTCTAATATAGAGTTGATTAGTTCATCTAAGAGGTATGTGAAACTCTTACTTCTTTCTTTTTGGCATGATTTAATGAAAGTACGGCGGACGTACTTAATTCTTATACAGTTTAATTCCTAATGAGGATTGTTATGAGAAGTGCCTATGATTTTTCAGCAAAGAGTTTATTATGACATTATTACAATGATTTTATTGAGAGTCAGATGATAATTTTTTTACTTGCATATGGTTACTCACGATATCTACTCGTGCTAAGTGTTACTACTTCACCTCACCGAGTCTCGGGCCGGGTTAGGACTCGTGCACAACCTTGCATTATTCACCGAGACCCTCACTAGAGGGCTGGGTTACATAGGATGGATCCATAGATGAGAGATGACTTTATCGAGTCCCAGCATGGGCTGGGTTATGATATGATTCCACCGAGTCCCGCATTAGTGGGCCGGGTTACGTCACAGGTATATATATATGTATATGGATGAGACATTCATGTTTTCTTGCCTTGACTCTCATTTTTATAAGGCACGGTGACTTTTATGGTTTATGACACGGTTGGATTTGGATCCTGATTTTTATCTTGATCTTACATTTTACGGTGGCTACTTATGATCTCTTTTACAGACTTCATGTTTTACATACTCGATACATTATTTCAGTCTTGACCCCCCTTTCCTCGAGGCTGCGTTTCATGCCAGTAGGTACATGCTCTCGGTTTAGTGAACCTCGTGCCTAGGTTCCTACTCAAGAGTTGGAAAGCTCCTTTGATCCGTAGCTTTGTCATTTTGGTACCGAACCTATTTTAGACTTACTGTTTGTATTTAGGGCACAGCGGGGCCTGTCGATCATATGTCGTTATTCTTCTTATAGAGGTCTGTAGACAATGGTGGGTTGTACGTATGTAAGGGTTATGACTCTGTTTTGGTCGGTCATGTTATTGTATTCTGTGCTGGGGTGTTCCCATGTATATACGTTACTATCTGGTGGCAGCCTTGTCGGCTTGCTTGTTATGTTATATTGGCTAGTTGTGACTCCTCAGGAGACATGTACAATCTTGGGTAAAGGCAGCCTCGTCGGCTTGCCTACCCTGGCATATGTTGCTATTGCGGCGTTATGCTGCCAGATTTCAGACTCATTAAGTGTTAGTTGGATTATGTGTGACATGTTAGTATAATGACGTCATTAGGGTGGTTAGTCGCGGCCTGTCAGGCCGGGTCGTGACAAAAGTGGTATCAGAGCAGTTAGTCCTCGGAATGTCTACAGACCGTGTCTAGTAGAGTCTTGCGTATGGGTATGTTGTGCACCATACTTATACGCATGAGGCTGCCAGACATTTAGGATTGGTTTCTATTCTTTTTACTCTAAGATCGTGTGATAGAGCTATGTTATTAGGTTATTCCCTCTCTGACGTATTAATGTGTTATAGCTATGCCTCCGAAGAAAGCGGCAATGCCGGAAGGGAAATCTGAATTCGAGGTTATGAGAAACTATCTTACTCGTATACGGGAAGAAATAATGTAAGCTTGGGACATGGAATATTTGAGACTCTTAGAATATTAGATAATCGTTGAGACCTTAGATATACAAGGCCTTCTTGAGTAAAATATTTTATGTTTGATCTGGGTTAAAGTACATGGTATATGTGAAGTCTATTAGTTGTGATGACTCATTGGTATACTTATGTTTATATGAAAAGGGATATGAGATATGCCAAAAACTGGAATTGCTACTGTTGTACATATAAGGTTTGTTGTCTCTGGAGCAAGTTGTCTGGATAAGTCCTTGAAATTAGTTCAGCAAGTAGTTGATAGTCGTTAACGGGTTGTCCTACTTGTGGATGGGGCTTAGGAGTAGATGGTCCTCTACATGTTGTAATATTACCCTGTTTAAGTTGATGTGTTCCAGCTTTTCTTATAAGTTATGCTATCCATGTTATGTATAAATGTATTATGTCTTGGTCATACTTCTTTCGGAACAGGGTGGTCTGTTAATGTCCCTGTACAGTATGTGGGTTGAGTATAAATCACTTGTGTTAGGACCTATCTTTGCCAATTTTGCTCAGTGGGACTACCTCTAAACAGTTAATTAGACTTGCCTAGATATCTTTTATGTTTGATTAAAATTTCCCCCGTAATTGTCTTAGCGTATCATAATGTAGAATGAAAAATGTTCTAATAACCCAAGCCTGCGTTTTATCTCTTAAATAGGGAATAAATTTGTATGCTAAACATGTTGTCAGTAGTTGCTTAAGGGAGTGGAAAATTGAGTATTTACATAATTTCAGGAATGACTTGTTGCTGCAATAAACAGTTTACTTATTTAGTTAACTATTAAACCGTGAATATATTATGCCAAGCATTATGTAATATATGTGAATATTATGGCTATTTATGACTACTCTATTAATGTCTAGCATGTTCAGTTGATGAAAACACTGTTAGAGTATTGTGTGACGATTATTTGTGTGTTAAGTGGTTGTCTTGTTAAGTTTAAGGGTTATTTGACCTTGTATGATCTGTTTAAATGACTTTGAAGTAATTGGTATACTAGTTTTAGTCCATTGTAACCCCTCTTGGATTGTTTAAGTCCTGTGGTGTCCATAGTATGTTAGGTCAAACCATAATTAGCACATGTACTAATTTAGTATGCTTAATACATGAACATGAGGTTTGTTCCCCTGGTTAACTGAACAAATTAATTCGGTATGTTGCTATAGTGGCTTGAGAAGTATATTAAACCTCTTAGACACTATGTTCGATTAATCCATGACTCAATACACAGATTATGTTAATTAAACATCAATTGTTGAAGTTAAAAATTATGCTTACATAATGACTATGTTGGTTGTAAAGGTCACATTTGGTATGGAAATGATTGAAGGGCTTAATGTTTTTATTTATTTATTTATCTGCCTATAATAAGGGAACTAAGATTTAGCATAAGAATGTTGTTATAATTATGATAGGATCACCTAATGACTTTGAAATTGATGTGTGTCTTGTTTAAGTGCTGTCGTGATCTGAAGGATAGTTTAGGAGCATATTTGGTGTATGTTTTGCTTGTTAAAGGGTCATATCTATCCTTGGCATGTCCCAATAGTCTTAGGTGGTCTAATACTCATCTGAACATAACTATTTAAAATAACCTTGTCTCTTCCTCATGTGCATAACTCTGCATCCAGTTTGGTTTGATTGTATATGCCCATGTTTTGTATCTATGTGTTGATTAAATCAAACTGTTAAGTCCACCTATTTCCATGTCTGCTACTCTTTGCAGATATGTCTACCCTTCTCCTTTTATGTAAATTTGGTAGATAATATAAGATCATTTGAGTTTTGATAGGTATCTAAATCACATGTTAAAAAAATGAAATGAATATCTGAGTAGTTCCTCAACTATGTGCATTCCATTGCTTCGCAGATTTGGTTAAGTTATTAAGTGAGTAGTGATGAGGTTAGCATGGCATGGATAGGCAATCCACATATGTTTGGTCCTGTCTATATATACTTGTTTATGCCTACTCATGTCCTGGATAATTGGTTTACTGTTACTGCTCGGGATTGAATATCTAGTTTGGTATAGTTATAGATTCCTTTAAGTTTTGATTGACATTGTCCATTTTCCAAGATGTGAAATTCAAAAAATAAAGGAGCGGTACCTTGAATTTTATGTTTCCCAATCCACTTCTTGATGGTACCTACAAGATTGTAGCTTTAGGTAATACCAAACTTAGAAACAAGATGCGAGAGATTCTTGTTCTGTCCCTTTAAGAGTTTGGGATTGTCTTGGTCACCATCACTTTATATAGGAAGAAGAAGGGCATTGTTACCAAATTGAAAGTAGTAGTAGATATCAACAAAAGAGTGTAAATGTTCCATGCCGATTTAGAATAATCTGTACAATTGAAATAGAACGAAACATGTTAATTTTAGATTTGTCTAGTCGTATGGGCTACCTAGTTAATTTAATGCTTAATATTGCTAATTTAAAGATATTAATGATATATGAAACGCCTAGATTTGATTTAATGGATTGACAAAGTTGGATTGAAGTTGGGTTTAGCATGTATGGGTTATTTAAATTAATGTGATGACCAATATATTATTTTGGAAACTCGTTTGGCTATCTCAGAAGTCGTTTGGTCATATTATCTACCTAAAACAAGCGCCACTAATTAAGAACAAGATTAGTTGTCCTATTTAACAAAACTTGTCTTATATCGTCTGATATGATAATTTAAAACTAGAAGAGAATGAGTTAAGTGGGTTGATATGGTTGAGGTTATATGATGTTATTTATGATGTGAATTGATAAAGGGTAGCCTATGTGATGATTGTGAATTATGAATATTACCTAAATTTCGAGCCTGCTTTACTGATTTAGGGGTATGTTAGAAGATATGACTAAGCATGCCTAATTAATGTTAATATGATTTGGATATATATGTAAGTTTTGGATTAGTAAGTTCAATACGGTGTCGACTTGTAATAGATAAAGTCTTGCTAATCATTGTTAAAAATGAGACATTGAGTAACCTGATTTGATTAACTTAAGCTTCCAATTTATGCTCATTGTTTAAAATTATTCTTAATATGGGTATTAAGTATATGTTAGGCTCAAATAACACGATATGGATAACACTTGCTATTTGAATTATTAGAGAGATAGTGATTAATATCCTGGACAGAAAACTTAGCTCATTATATGCCTATTATGTGTTCACTTGTTACGATTTAGGCTTGGTGTAGGTCTAATATAAACTTTAAGACTTGTTTAGCCTTAGTACCTGATCATAGGCATGGTAATGATAGATTGGATATTCATTTAGCATCTCTTGTGTTCCTAAATATATATGTGTGGTTGGGACGGTCTAAGGTAGTCTCAGATGCATATGTCACTTATTTACACCTCGCCTTGTGATCCCTTGTTTATGGTTGAGACTAGGTAACTAGTGTCTATGCCATGTTGGTGTCTTGGGCATGTTCATATGTATATCATCATTAGGGTAGCTTGTGTGTTTTTCCTTAGTACCCTGCATGATCAAACAACGCCTCTATTATGTATATTTGGATTCTATTATATAGAACGTTTGCATCTTGATCCAGGTAGAGGATATTAGGCTTTTGGGAACTCGGAAAAAATATATATATATATATATATATATATATTTTAGTCTCTGCTATTACACCATTTTGAAGTTATGTCTTCCCTGATCCTTATGTGCTTAGTTGAAACTGCTGATTTTGAGTTAAAACATTCATTTAAGTACTTAACTACTGGTTAAAATAGGACCAGGAATCTGCATATATAAAATGGGGATTAATCATTGGTTGTGAAGATGATATCTGTTCTCAAGTTTAAAATTAAGGTATAGATTATGCTTAAAGTTCTTGTATATATGTACATAATGTGGTACTGCGGGAATAATGACTCTACTTAGCCTTAGTTTTAGTATACTTCACTTTTAGAAAATTACGAATAAGCTAGGACGTAGGTTGTTTCCTTGTTTATTTGAGTCCTTTTGTTAGATAATGGCAAGAGTTGAGTTGTTTGTAAGTCGGATATTTGTTGGCAGAAACGTGTATTATAGAGTATAAGATGACCTAATATGCAAATTTCTGTGTGCTAGTGAATCCTTGAATCAATTTGTATAAGATGTGCCCAATAGTATGAACATTCGAGGACGAATGTTTCTAAGGAGGGAAGAATGTTACACCTCGTAATTTTAAGACTATAATTAGAGGACGTAATTAAGGAGGTAAGATTCGAATCTTGGATATAGAGTATATTTATATATGCTAATCCGGAAATTAGTATACAAGAGGATGTGATTCCGGAAAGATGTTGGTCACAATAAGGGTGACGTTGGATACTTATAGCAATAATTGTATATTCCCGTTATGGAATAGTATTGTATTATAAAATTATGACATTGAGGATACGAGGCTTATGAAATTCTCGGGAATTAAAAGAAGTGGGTTTGAGATTTATTAATTGAAGAACTTGGGGGCCAAAGTGTAAAGGAAAATCAGATTTTTTTTCTTATAAACTCATATTCACCTCTTCATCTTCTTCTACACTTAAATAAAAAATAACTCTCCTCTCATTCTCTCCTCCAAACTAATCCGAAAATCACCCTCCACCCATAACCAAAATTAAGGTTGTTATCTTCTCTTCCTAGACTACATTTTTCACCAAAAATTAGAAGCAAAACAACACCAAAAACAGTGGCGAAAACAATGGCAAAACAACCCTTTGCTTGGGCCGAAATCTGCCAGAAATTTTGAATTTTGGGATGAAATTTTGGAAACAAACGTGTAGGCATGATGGCCTACCATTTTAGCACACTTGCATGCCAATTGGAGTTGAAGAAGTGAACAAAAAGGAGGAGAAAAATTACAAAACAGTGGGGATTTTCGGAAAAGCAGTGGCAGAAAATTGCGGACTGTTTTGATGAATTTGAGGTATAAAAATTCTTCTTTCTATGATATAATTGGAATGCATGTTGTTAGAATTAAGGTAATGAATTTGTGTTAAGGAAGAATTGGAATTTAAGCATTGCATGTGACCATTTTGGGCTAGTTGCCAATTTGGGACAGATTTTGGTGTTGTTGGATTCGTTGGTGATTGTTGTTATTATTATCACTAATTGCATGATGAAATTGAAAGGAAACATGGAGATTTAGTTGGAATTAGTTATATGGAAGTATTAAAATCCGAAATTGGATTATAGGAATTAAGATAAGAGTTATGAAATTATGACATGTTGTGGCCAAGAACTTGCATGAAATTGTTGGACATGTTGTGATGTATATGGGATGTTTTAAGGTGGATTAAGAGGCTAAATTTACATGAGAAGTGGGTGTGTAAATTCCCTTTATTGTTGTCTTGGTTGTGCCCTTAATTGGTGCTTGTTTATTGATGTTATTAGCCTCGTTTGGAAGTTGTGGAAACATGTATAAACAGGGGAAGTGCTGCCCGAATTTTTATAAAATAAGAAGTCGTTATTCGATATAAATTATCCTAGCGATCATAGAATTGACGAACGTATTACCATTATTATAGGTTGAAGTTCTAAATCGAGACGTACTCTAATATAGAGTTGATTAGTTCATCTAAGAGGTATGTGAAACTCTTACTTCTTTCTTTTTGGCATGATTTAATGAAATGCAGTGGACGTACTTAATTCTTATACAGTTTAATTCCTAATGAGGATTGTTATGAGAAGTGCCTATGATTTTTCAGCAAAGAGTTTATTATGACATTATTACAATGATTTTATTGAGAGTCAGATGATAATTTTTTTACTTGCATATGGTTACTCACGATATCTACTCGTGCTAAGTGTTACTACTTCACCTCACCGAGTCTCGGGCCGGGTTAGGACTCGTGCACAACCTTGCATTATTCACCGAGACCCTCACTAGAGGGCTGGGTTACATAGGATGGATCCATAGATGAGAGATGACTTTATCGAGTCCCAGCATGGGCTGGGTTATGATATGATTCCACCGAGTCCCGCATTAGTGGGCCGGGTTACGTCACAGGTATATATATATGTATATGGACAGACATTCATGTTTTCTTGCCTTGACTCTCATTTTTATAAGGCACAGCTGACTTTTATGGTTTATGACACAGTTGGATTTGGATCCTGATTTTTATACTGATCTTCTGTTTCTGTTGGCTACTTATGATCTCTTTTACAGCTTCATGTTTTACATACTCAAGATTACATTATTTTCGACTCCCTTTCCTGGGGGAAGTGCGTTCATGCCCGTGAGGTACATGCTCTCGATTTAGTGAACCTCAGGCCTAGGTTCCTACTCGTGAGTTGGAAAGCTCCTCTGCTCCAGAGCCTTCTCATGTTGCTACCGAACCTCTTTTAGGCTTCTGTCTGTATTTAGGGCCACGACGGGGCCCTGTCCCGTCATATGTCGTTATTCTTCTTATAGAGGTCTGTAGACAATGGTGGGTTGTACGTATGTAAGGGTTATGACTCTGTTTTGGTCGGTCATGTTATTGTATTCTGTGCTGGGGTGTTCCTATGTATATACGTTACTATCTGGTGGCAGCCTTGTCGGTTTGCTTGTTATGTTATATTGGCTAGTTGTGACTCATCAGGAGACAGGTACAATCTTGGGTAAAGGCAGCCTCGTCGGCTTGCCTACCCTGGCATATGTTTCTATTGCGGCGTTATGCTGCCGGATTTCAGACTCATTAAGTGTTAGTTGGATTATGTGTGACAGGTTAGTATAATGACGTCATTAGGTCGGTTAGTCAACGCCCGTCGGGTCGGATCGTGACACCATTAATCATAAAACTAGCATATAACCATAACTTTTCATGGTCCACTAGGGCCTCTACGAGATACCCTGCTGACATATGGAAATAGTAAACTGGGAAAGAGCTTTGTAAAATCCTGCAACCAGAAGGACCCAACCTATATGCACATACATACTAAGGCCGACAAGGCCATACATGACTACTATACATAAGACATCTGTCTACAAGGCTCTAAAGAGTACGTAACATCATAAGGTCGGGACAGGGCCCCGCCATACCCCTATGCATATCCAAAAAATCATACCACGAATAGATTGAAACTCTCGAACAAATAGAGTGCTCCAATATCAGATGAACCAGCAACCTACTAGTGCAAACCGTCGCCCTGTCTACCGGAGCTTGCGGGCATCAAAACGCAACGTCCCCCGACAAAAGGTACGTCAGTACGAATGATGTACCGAGTATGCAGGCATGAAGAACAACATAATAGAGACATGAAAGTAACATGAGACAATAAACAACCAACCAGTAGTGAATGCCTCTGAGGGCCATAATATGCATAAGTAGCATGTCTGTGCAGAATGCCTCTGAGGGCCATATATATATATATATATATATTTGCGTATATAACGACGTCTCCCATCATATCATTTCGGCCTCTGTGGGCATAATCATCATCATATACTAGCTGATCATGTGGTGTGCGTATATAACACCGTATCCCTTTTCTCATCACCTACATATATATAATGCATACCATATAGTAGTGTATATACCACATGTGAGTCAAGGGTAATACATGAATATAATGCATGAATGATAATAAAATATTTTGAGCTTATCGGAGTGACGTAACACCACTTCACCTCCGATTAACTTTATGAATATTAACATCTTTTCCATATATCTCAATAAGGATTTAGGAACATATTTAGACATGCTTTGAACATAGGAATGAATAACATGAACATCCTTAACTACTAAGAGTGGAATCATTTATGAGATAGTATTACGTTTACATTTCGTACTTAGAACATGCCAAAATAAGTAAGGATTTGCCTTAACATACCTTTATTGATCTTCTTAACAATCCAATCAACACATCTCATCTAGCACCTCAACCTTATTTGCCAAGAACCCCTATTCTTCCACCTTATTTTACTTTGAAGGAAGACCGAATTCAATAACACGACAAACGGAACAACGAGATCGAAGCGGTGAGCAAAACCCGTATATTGCTCTTGAGAAATTTTATACGTTGCTGCCAACATGTTCTTCAAGATGGGCCATCTCCTTGAATGAAAGTTAAATTATGGTTTTCAATTTCTCCGGCTGTTGTCGAATTGTAAAACTTTTCTTGAGCAAGATTTATTTTTACTGCTCATAACTCCAATAACTATTGAATGGAAAAGTTGTAGCACTTCCTTTATTGCCATAAAGAAAATCCAAACAAAATGTTTGGTATTTGCAACTCCATGTTCTTTAAATAGAACGTCTCTGTTAGCAAGCCTCATATCAAGAGAATCTTTGCTTTTATTTAGTTAATTGGACCAATACAATGGTTATATAAAGTAAAAGTTGCGGGATACATAATTAATAATAGTGATTACACTACACACCAAAATGTGCCACCCATTACATAGGTTACCTAGTCATATGTGGACTTATACTTATCAATCTTGTCTCCCACTACACATGGTATTTAATTTCTTGTTCCCACTTTACTTAAATATAAATCACTTTTATCATACCTCATATACTAATTATTGTGATCACGTGATATAGCGATAGTCGGGACTTCATCTTCTTATACGACGAACCCTTTATTTACATGTTTGATTATAACCAAAATTCTCCGGAGCTCGAGTCTACTTGCATATGTCTAACTGTTCAAATCACCTCCCGAAAGTACGGGATGTTACAATTATGGGAGGTAGGGATGGAGGAATAGAGGTGTGGGGTGGTGGGAATGGAGTTACGAGTTTGGGGGTGAAGATGAGGTGAGTTGGAGATGGGGAGGACTATACTGCGTTTAGCGGGTAAAGACTATACACCTATGATTCAACAATAGAATTTGTATCCGTTGCCGATAAAAGATTTCCAAGATTAAATCACCATTACTATATCGATACCGTGTTTCAACATAAGATTTTGTTTTTGTTTCTTTGTTTCATTTTTTGGTATAAAGAATAACGCATATGCGTGCAAATTAACTAATTAAGAAAAATGAATATTTTTTACATATCAGATAGTGACGGTATCGAAATCCATGAAGATAGTGACCAAAATATAGTGTAAAGTATTACTTGAAAGATTGCAACTAAGAGTTACAAAATACGAGCCATCAAGAAAAACAAGCTTACTTCTAAATCTAAAGTTTGCCTTAGAAAGCCAAACTCCAAGTAATAATATCAGACAAGCCAAACTTCAGGCAAATATACTTGAAATTCCGATCATCAATGGAACTACACGCAAAAGTGGCCGAAATTTTGTCATATATGGCCCGAACATCAAGTAAAAATGGCTGCAGTTTGCTTGCTTCTATATTGTCTGAAGTTAGGCAAACTTCAGAAATGTCTAATCTTAACTTAATTCCCACGCGCCTGAAGTTGATTTAAAAATGGTTAGACTTACAAAATTTAAGATACCCGGCTATGGCTTAAATCGGGTCTTGAAATCGACTATTTGTGCACTTTGTCCTTTCTCATTCGTCCTTACAGCCCGTTAATATAGGTTCTCTTAGCACATATTCAACCTAGTCAAGGGCCTGCTCTCTCCAAAGATCACCCCAATGCAGTACCTACCTACCCAATAAAATGGTTCTAGATATGGGCTTGGGCTTTGATTACATCATCACCAGCATGAAAGCATTGTTTCGCGCGGATTAACCTTCATATGAATGGTCTTTAATTTTTTCCCTCAAATTGGTGGTCTATAATTTTTGTCCTACTTTTCATTTAATGAAAGTTTATGAAAATTACCCTTGTTCACGCGTCTACAAATCAGAGATTCGGGTTCGAATCTCAGCTCAGTAAAAAAACCCGCAAGGCAAAGGTTTCGCAAAAGTTATGCCTTAAGGCATAACATCGGTAGTTCTGGGTTCGAACCCAGCTTAGTAAAAACACAACATTTTTCGCAGGAAGTTATGCCTTAAAGCAAAAGTAATCCGAATAGGCATAGTTTGCTCTGAAACTTTGTCTTGCGAACCTTTTATTTTTTTATTTGCCAAGTTCGAACCAAGAGCTTCAGGGATATTTTCGTCAATTTTTTTAAGCAAAGGATAAAAACTAAAGAACAACTTGAGGGACAAAAATTAAAGACCACCCCAAAATAGGAAAATTTGTGCGAATGATCCGCATGAAAGTACCACCTGATTGGGTCTAGGTTTGGAAGCCCAAAGTAGCGTATGCAAATTAACAGAGGGAGCCGATATACACGCATCAAACATGTATTCGAATTTTAGTGTAAAACTTATCATAGATGAAGATTTCTTGTACATGTGTAATTGGGAATTGGGAAGAAAATTTGAGAAGAGAAGAATAAGATTGCACGGAAACCGATGAGGTATCACGACAATCGAGACGGGAGATAGGGGCAACAGAAGTATTTTTGTGAGAATGTATTTTTGCCCTAGACTTCTGATACCATGAAAGAATATAATCCCTTGATTATTTTCATTAATGAAGATGTATTTCTATACAATATACAATCCCTAAATATGAAAAATCATATTTCTACTATAACAATAAATCCTAATTATTGTACAACAATTCTTCATCTATGGTAAGTTTTACACTAAAACTCGGATACACGATATACACGTTTGTTGCGTGTATATCGGCTCCCTCGGTCACAAATGTATTAGGCTTATACGGAATATACGTTTACGTAAATAAATTCTCCAAGGAATGCAATAATGAATTTTTGGTAGTTTACTTAGTTTATTGCTGATGTGCAAGTTTGTTCCTTCAATCATCAAGCCGCCTTTTTCATAATACTCAGTTACAACATCTTGTCAGAAACTATGTCCTTCAGAAGTTTAATACAAGATCATCAAGCAACTGTACGTTCATACATTTAATTGAGTTGCATTTGACGTAAAAAACATGACATTTCCACTGTCTGGATCATCAAAGATTCATGTATTTCTTATTGGACAAGTTTCAAGTAGAATATTAAGCTGAATCAGGGGTGTACTTGGGACGATGGAAGATTTTTTTTCTTTCAAAATGTTAAACATAGCAATATACCCGTGATATACACCCAATATACAAGAGTGTATATCACGGGCAAATGATCTTGACAGTGGGCTTCAGCCCATCTCGGCAGTGGCTTCAGCCCATCTCGGGCAGTGGCTTCAGCCCATCACGGGCAGAAGCAGTGTAGTATATTTGGAATGTATATTGTTGGTATATTGTAGTGTAAAGGTTACCTTAATTAGTCTTGTACACTTACCATAATTGTATAGTTAGAATTATGGTAGAATAAGGTTTTAGGAGTAGAATAGGAATATGATTCTCCTATTTTGTAACTTGTATATATACCTTTCAATTAATGAAAATAATCAAGGGGATTATTTCTTTCATGGTATCAAGAGACTAGGTGTAACAAAATTTCTCTCTCCCAAATTTTGTGCCCTTTCTCGGCCGAAATCCCCCCCCTCGGGTTTCTTGTCCAAATTCCGATTTCCGCTCTCAAAAAATCTCTCTTACTATTCCTAAATTTCCCCTCCTTCTTTGTTCTTTCAATATGTCTAAGAGCAATTTTCATCCTGCCCTCATGGTTTCTAACGTCAAGAACAGTATCCCTTTTGTGCTTGAGATGGAAAACGTCCAATATGCGACGTGGGCAGAATTGTTTAAAATTCACGCTATCTCTCATCAAGTTATCCATCACATAATTCCTCCCGCTATACCTCTTCCCGCGGAGGATCCTCAGTTATGGATTACTCTTGATGCTACCGTTCTCCAGTGGATTTATTCCACTATTTCGGTTGACCTCTTACAGACGATTATTGAGCCGGATACCACGACTATGGCTACCTGGAATAGATTGCGTGACATATTCCAAGATAACCAACATTCACGTGTTGTCACACTCGAGCAGGAATTCTCTCTAGTTCGCATGGAAGAATTTCCAAACGTCTCTGCATATTGCAAGAAACTCAAGGAGTTGGCGGACCAACTCCGTACGTTGGCACACTTGTGACAAATAATCGTCTGGTTCTACAACTGGTTGTCGGCCTTTCTGAGGCCTATAATGGCGTTGGGACTCTCATTCGTCAAAGCAACCCACTTCTCGCTTTTTATCAAGTCCGCTCCATGCTTACTTTGGAAGAAGCCGGTTTGGCTAAAAAGGCGGCTACCGGAGCAAGCCCCGTCGTCCTAATGACGTCCTCCACAAATTCTTCGGGTTTTGTTGATAATTCGGACCAACATCATACTCATGGTGGCGGCAAAAATAATCGTAAGAATAATAATAAAAACCGCGGGGGCAAACGCGGTGGTTCCGCTGGGCAGTAAGCAGGCAGTGGGCCCCGTCCAGTGAACAATGGGCCTTTTCCTTACTGGTCCCAGTAGTGGGGCCCATGGCAGTGGGGCTGGGGCAATAAGCCGTGGGCCAGCAGCCCCTACTTTCCAGCAGCTCCCGACAGCCAGTGGGCTGGCCAGCCTTTCAGGCCCAACCATCAGCAGTCATGGCCCACTGGCTACTGGCCCAGTAAATCCAGTTCCAGCAGCTACGAACCAGTTCAGCCCAGTCTGGAATACTTGGGCCCCGACCTCCGCAAGCTCACCACGCAGCAGGCCCCACTCAGACCGATATCGAGGCCGTGATACACACATTGGGTTTGACTCAACCTGACCCAAATTGGTATATGGACACCGGTGCCACTACCCACATGACTTCCGATTCAGGTACTCTCTCATCTTATTCCAATTTGAGCAACCCTCGGGGTATAATTGTTGGTAATGACAACTCTATTCCAATTCAGGGTTATGGTCAGAAAACGGTGTCTCCCCCCAATCCACCCCTTATCTTGAAAAATACTTTACATGCCCCCAAATTGATTAAAAACTTAGTGTATGTCCGAAAGTTCACCACTGACAATTCCATTTCTATTGAATTTGATCATTTTGGTTTCTCTATGAAGGATTTCAAGACGGGGAGTCATCTCATGAGGTGTGATAGTAGGGGGGATCTTTATCCTATCACGCCCGGTTTCAGTCCATCGAGTCAAGCTTTGCCATCAGCCTTTGCAGCCATTTCACCTTCCTTGCGGCATGCTTGCCTTGGTCATCCGGGATCCTCTATTTTATCAGTTTTAGATAAAAATAGTTTTATTTCTTGTAAGGGTACGAGTCGTACTCCAATTTGTCAATCTTGTTCATTAGGAAAAATTATTAAGCTGCCATTAGTAGACTCAAATTCTCATACTTCAATGTCATTTGATATTATTCATAACGACCTATGGACGTCTCCTGTTCTCAGTTCGTGTCATCGATATTATGTTCTCTTTTTAGATGATTATTCTAAATTTTTGTGGACGTTTCCAATTGCAAATAAATCTCAAGTGTTTTCAGTCTTCATAAAGTTAGAGCGTTCATTCGTACCCAATTCAGAAGAGAAATAAAAAATATTCAATGTGATAATGAGAAAGAGTATGACAATAAGGTGTTTCGGGAGTTTTGTACTAATAATGGGATCGATTTTCATTTTTCTTATCCTCATACATCTTCGCAAAATGGGGAAGCCGAATGCAAAATTCGTTTCATAAATAACATTGTCCGCACTCTCTTAATCCATGCTTCCATACCCTCATATTTTTGGCATCATGCTCTACAAATGGCCACATATCAGCTAAACATAATTCCATCCAAATGTCTGACATATTCTTCCCCCATCCAAATTTTATATAATAAGAATCCTTCGTATTCTCATCTTCGAATTTTTGGGTGCTTGTGTTATCCGTTATTCCCGTCCACCACAATTAACAAACTTCATGTAAAGTCCCGTAAAATTTTAAAAAAAAAAGAATTTCCCTCACATCCCATTTATCATGGGCATTTTCTGCACTTTCCCATAACTCCCTCACATCCCATTTATCATGGGCATTTTCTGTACTTGGTTACAAACACACACACACACACACAATACAACACATCAAATATACAATACAACAAAAAGGGAGAAAACAGCAAATCAGAAACAAAACAAAGAGAGGAAAAAAAAAGATTAAAGAGAGCAATTAAGGAGTCCCAAAAAGGTTTGATTGAAGTTGAGGTTTTGTTCGCAATTACGAAGCAGCAAAGGTGAGTTTTCTCACTCAAAGTTCTTAGTAAAATCCTTTATTTTTAAGTTACAATACATGTTAGAATATAATCCGGTTATTGAAAGAATGAGCATGAAATTTATGATTGTTTAATAACTAGTTTGGATTGTGCAATTGTAATTTGTTATACTGGGTTATACTTGTTAGAATTGGATGAAATTTTACGGAGTTGTACATCTTTCTGTTACGGTCAGTTTGAGACTTTACGGGGATAAATCCGACTTACGGTTTGAGAGTTATCGCTGTTTGAACATTCTGCCTCGGATCAACCGAAGTCTGAAAGGGCAGAATGTATAACGTAAAACCTGTACAAATCGGTAATGAATATGAACGTTTGTGCTGAATAAAGGTAATATATTACTCTGTCCTCGACAGTTTGAGACCTTACGGGGATAAATACGACTTACGGTTTGAGAGTTATCGCTGTTTGAACATTCTGCCTCGGATTAACCGAAGTCTGGAAGGGCAGAATGTATAACGTAAAAACTGTACAAATAGGTAATGAATATGAAATATTGTGCTGAATAAATGTTATAGATTTCTCTGTCCTCGACAGTTTGAGACTTTACGGGGATAAATCCGACTTACGGTTTGAGAGTTGTAACCCTTACAAGTGGAAAGGGCGAAATATTGAAGGAAGAAAATATTATTTTGAGCCTTTTGAACATATGACATATTTAAACAACAAATAAGTGCATTGGATCGGGTTGCACGTACCGCAACAAATAAGTGCATTGGATCGGGTTACACGTACCGCAACAAATAAGTGCATTGGATCGGGTTGCACGTACCGCAACAAATAAGTGCATTGGATCAGGTTGCACAGACCGCAACAAATACATAAATGCATTGGATCGGGTTGCACGGACCGCAACATATATATAAATGCACTGAATCGGGTTGCACGTACTGCAACAAATACATAAATGCACTGGATCGGGTTGCACGTACCGCAACAAATACATAAATGCACTGGATCGGGTTGCACGTACCGCAACAAATATATAAATGCACTGGATCGGGTTGCACGTACCGCAACAAATGTATAATATGTTAAATGGGAAAGCAGAGTCTTGATTAAACTAAGTTGTTTTTTTCTAGGGCGAGTGGGGAGAAAATTTTGCACGTGAATATTTATTGATTTATTTGATAAAAGGGTTATAATCTGTTTATTTCAACATGCTTATTATTTTCTTATAATGTGATTGTAATTA
Organism: Anisodus acutangulus; assembly: GCA_029783415.1. Lineage (NCBI taxonomy): Eukaryota > Viridiplantae > Streptophyta > Magnoliopsida > Solanales > Solanaceae > Anisodus > Anisodus acutangulus. The sequence goes on along the minus strand of CM056491.1, from coordinate 47,473,445 downwards.
AAAATATTGTGAGGTTACTTTGGTCTGTAAGGTGAGATTTCCACTCACCCGGATGGTAGAGTGACTCTTTTATTTAACATATTTCAGAAGGCGCGATAGAGGAAAATCTCCGCAAAGAGGGCTAGGGATCGTCCCATGACCTCATTGTACCACCAATCCATTATTTGGATTTGGTGAAAGTTACTCTAGACTAAGTTTGTTTAAAGAATTAAGTTTTATTATCTCGGGAATGCCCCGGATGAGATTGTTCTTCGTAAACTTCAAATTGATTATTATATATATTATTTTCGCAAATACCGTCTAATTTAGGAAGAAAATGAAGTATATGGTTCGCTCGAAAGGGATAGTCGTTCAGGTGCCATCATGCCCTAAGGAAAGACTTGAGAAAAGTCGGGCGTGACAAGTTGGTATCAAAGCTAAACCAGGTTAAGAGATCTTAGGAACTTTCTTTGAGTTGGGTGTTTGAACGATTACTTATTGCGACTGCAGCGCGCCACCTTAGTATTAAGTGAACGGAATAACATCCTAAACAGTTTCCCTTCTTTCATACTCTTCTCGTGCTTATCTTGAGTCTTTTCAAAGACTTGGTTCTCGTACTACCTCCTTCAAAAGATTATGGAAGGGGATTGTGCAACGGTAAACTGTAGAAGAAACGTTTCCCGATGTCACCATCGATGACGTGGGGGGAGTTCAGAGTCGCATTCATTGAAAAGTACATGCCTAACACCCGAAAAGATGTGCTCAGGTGTGAGTTTGAATAGTTGAAACAAGGAGACTGCAATGTGCAAGAATACGATACCCAGTTCATGCGATTGTCGGCATACAACGCACACAGTATTCCTACGGAAATTGAGAAGGTCAAAATATTTGTTGAGAGTTTAAACTCGAACTTGACAGGGAAGGTAGTGGCATTAGCCCATGATCGGACTTACCTTCAGATCGTCGACATGACAATAAGGGTAGAAGGTTTTGCTAAAGCAAAAAAGAGAGTATTCGTAGAAGAGGTTTCAATCGTCGGGATCCTTTAATCAAAATCAAAACCAGAGGAAAGAAAGCAGTAGGGGTTCGTCAAATCCGAACGCCAGTCTCATTTCAGGCCTCATGGGTATAGATTGGTCAATCATCAAGGTGGCAAGGTCAAGGCCACCGGCCCTAACACAGGAGGGGACAACCCGGTTTGTAAGGTTTGTCAGAAGAAACATATTGGAGAATGTTGGTCCTCACCAAAAGGATGTTACAACTGTGGAGAACCAGGCCATCATGTTAGGGATTGCAAGAGGAGAGTCCAAACTCAATTTTATCATGGGAGGTTAGAAGCAACCACAGCCGCCTACAAGGGAAATCGGGGAAACCAGTCCCGACAGGGTCAGGGAGGTCAGCAGTCCAACAATTCTAATCGGCTCTACGCTTTTCCCCAGAGGAATGAGGCGGAGGCATCTATTGCGGTGGTCACAGATGTTTTGCTGGTCTCGAGTATTCCTGCATTTGTATTATACGATCCCGGCTCTACATTTTCATATGTGTCAATGGGTTTTGCTAAGAATTTACATGTAGAACCTTCCTGTTTAAGTGAACCCTTTGACGTTATGACACCCGTAGGGGCCTCAGTTTGGGCCTCTCAAGTAGTTAAAAATTTCTCATTAGAAATGAATGGCAGAGGAACAATAGTAAATCTAGTACTACTTGATATGATAGATTTTGACATCATTTTGGGTATGGATTGGTTGTCAGCATGTTATGCCATGTTAGATTGCCGACGAAAGATAGTGAAACTATATTTTTCTGGGGAACCAGAAGTTGTTATAAATGGTAAGATTGGAATATTCTCACGTCAGCTTATTTCCTATCTTACGACTCAAAAGTTATTAAGAAGTCACAAAGTGGAGTACGCATATCTGGCTAATATAGTAGATACCCAAAAAAAAAATCCCCAATGTGCAAGATGTCTCAATTGTTCAAAATTTTTCGGAGGTTTTTCCTGAAGATCTTCCAGGCCTTCCTCCGGATAGAGAAGTGGAGTTCACTATAGAGTTAATTCCAGGTACAAGACCTATTTCTATTCCTCCATATCCTAATTTACAGCAAAAGTGTTGAAGAACATCTGAGGGTAGTGCTTCAAACCTTGAAACAAGAGAGACTGTGCGCTAAATTTTTCAAAGTGTGAATTTTGGTTGGAAAAAGTAGCCTTCTTGGGCCATGTTGTGTCAAGGGATGGAATTATGGTAGACCCCCAAAAGATAGAGGCAGTGAAGAACTGGCCAAAACCTACCACTCCGACAGAAGTTAGGAGTTTCTTGGGTTTGGCTGGGTTTTATAGAAGATTTGTAGAAGGCTTTTCTAGTCTTTCTGCTCCCTTGACCCGATTGACTCAAAAAGCGATTAAGTACCAGTAGTCAGATGCATGCGAAACAAGTTTTCAGAAACTGAAGGAGTTGTTGAATACTGCACCTGTCCTAACCTTACCATCGGGACAAGAAGGGTTCACAGTCTATTGTGATGCCTCTAGGGTTGGGTTAGGATGTGTCTTGATGCAATTTGGAAAAGTTATTGCGTATGCATCTCGACAATTGAAAATACATGAGAAGAATTATCCAACTCATGACTTGGAATTGGCCGCTGTAGTGTTTGCCTTACGACTATGGAGACACTATTTGTATGGGGTGCATGTAGATATATTTACAGATCATAAGAGTTTGCAGTACATAACTACGCAAAAGGATTTGAATCTCCGACAAAGAAGATGGTTAGAGTTACTTAAGGATTATGACCTTAGCATTCTTTACCATCATGAAAAAGCTAACGTGGTGGCTGATGCACTCAGTAGGAGATCAATGGGCAGTTTGGCCCACTTGGTAGTACAAAAGAGAGGTATTGTTCGTGCAGTACAAAAATTGGGAAGCCTCGGGATTAGTTTAACTGAGGTCAGTGAAGGTAGGGTGGTGGTACGTGATACCTCGCAGTCTGCCTTAACTTCAGAAATAAAAGAGAGTCAGTTTGAGGATATGGAATTTGTTAGGTTTCGGAAGAGGATTCAACAAGGAAAACCTTCACAATTTACATTAGGAGGAAATGATGGTACCTTTCGGTATAAGGGTAGGTTATGTGTTCCTAAGGTAAGGGATCTAAGAAGAATGATCTTAGACGAAGGTCATAATACCAGGTATTCCATTCATCCAGGATCAACGAAAATGTATCATGATCTCAAGGCAAATTACTAGTGGAAAGGAATGAAGAGAGACGGTGCAGAGTTTGTCGGAAGATGTCTTACGTGTCAACAGGTGAAAGTCGAACATCAAAAACCCGGCGGCCTACCTCAGGACATTGGCGTCCGCATGTGGAAATGGGAGGCGATTCATATGGATTTTGTGACCGGTCTACTAAAAACACGAGAAGGTTATGATTCTATATGGGTGATTGTAGATCGACTTACAAAGTCAGCCCATTTCCTAATTGTCAAGACTACATATTGGGCACCGCAGTATGCATAAATTTATTTGAAAGAAATAGTGAGGTTACATGAGATTCCATTGTAAATTATTTCGGATAAGGGTTCCCAGTTCACCTCACACTTTTGGCAAAGTTTCCAGCAGGGCCTCGGGACAAAGGTCAAGTTGAGTACGGCTTTCCATCCGCAAACCGACAGACAAGCTGAACGAACAATTCAAACATTGGAGGACATGCTGCGGTCTTGTGTGTTGGACTTCCAGGGCAACTGGTTGGACCATTTATGTCTAATTGAGTTCGCCTACAACAACAGTTTTCATGCTAGTATACATATGGCTCTGTTCGAAGCATTGTATGAGCGAAAATGTAGATCTCCGCTTGGGTGGTTCGAGGTGGGCTAAACACTACTGTTCGGACCCGAAGTCATTCAAGAAACAAATGATAAAGCTCAGATAATTCGGGAGCGGATCAAGACAGCTCATAGCCGCCATAAGTCTTATGCGGATCATCGCAAAAGAGATCTCGAATTTCAAGAAGGGGAGAAAGTGTTTTTAAAAGTCTCTCCAATGAAGGGAGTGATGCGATTTGGCAAGAAAGGAAAATTGAGCCCAAGGTTTATTGGACCATATGAGATCTTACGAAGAGTGGAAAATGTGGCTTACGAACTAGCCCTTCCACAAGAATTAGAAGCGGTGCATCCGGTGTTTCATGTGTCAATGTTACGAAAATACTTGCATGATCCAAGTCACGTCATCCAACCCCAAGAAATAGTCCTGAATGAAGAGCTTCAATATGAAGCAATGCAGTAGAAATCTTTGGATAGACATATTAAACGTCTTAGGAATAAAGATATTGTATCCGTGAAGGTCCTATGGGGAAATCACTCCACAAAAGAAGCAACCTGGGAAGCCGAAGACGCGATGAAAATCAAATATCCTTTCCTGTTTGAGTAAGGTAATAAAATGTGTTTAGTTATGTTTCATGTGTGTGCAGTTTGTGTGTCTATGTACATGTGTTACGACCTTATTCACATTCGAGGCCGAATGTTGTTTAAGGAGGGGAGAATGTAAAGTCTTGAAAGTTGTGTTTCATGTGTGTGCAGTTTGCATGTCTATGTGCATGGGTTACGACCTTACTCACATTCGAGGACGAATGTTGTTTAAGGAGGGGAGAATGTAAAGTCCCGTAAAATTAAAAAAAAAATAGAATTTCCCTCACATCCCATTTATCGTGGGCATTTTCTGCACTTTCCCATAACTCCCTCACATCCCATTTATCATGGGCATTTTCTGTACTTGGTTACAAACAAACACACACACACACAATACAACACATCAAATATACAATACAACAAAAAGGGAGAAAACAACAAATCAGAAACAAAACAAAGAGAGGAAAAAAAAAGATTAAAGAGAGCAATTAAGGAGTCCAAAAAAGGTTTGATTGAAGTTGAGGTTTTGTTCGCAATTACGAAGCAGCAAAGGTGAGTTTTCTCACTCAAAGTTCTTAGTAAAATCCTTTATTTTTAAGTTACAATACATGTTAGAATATAATCCGATTATTGAAAGAATGAGCATGGAATTTATGATTGTTTAATAACTAGTTTGGATTGTGCAATTGTAATTTGTTATACTGGGTTATACTTTTTAGAATTGGATGAAATTTTACGGAGTTGTACATCTTTCTGTTACGGTCAGTTTGAGACTTTACGGGGATAAATCCGACTTACGGTTTGAGAGTTATCGCTGTTTGAACATTCTGCCTCGGATCAACCGAAGTCTGAAAGGGCAGAATGTATAACGTAAAACCTGTACAAATCGGTAATGAATATGAAAGTTTGTGATGAATAAAGGTTATAGATTACTCTGTCCTCGACAGTTTGAGACTTTACGGGGATAAATACGACTTACGGTTTGAGAGTTATCGCTGTTTGAACATTCTGCCTCGGATTAACCGAAGTCTGGAAGGGCAGAATGTATAACGTAAAAACTGTACAAATAGGTAATGAATATGAAATATTGTGCCGAATAAATGTTATAGATTTCTCTGTCCTCGACAGTTTGAGACTTTACGGGGATAAATCCGACTTACGGTTTGAGAGTTGTAACTCTTACAAGTGGAAAGGGCGAAATATTGAAGGAAGGAAATATTATTTTGAGCCTTTTGAACATATGACATATTTAAACAACAAATAAGTGCATTGGATCGGGTTGCACGTACCGCAACAAATAAGTGCATTGGATCGGGTTGCACGCATGCAACAAATAAGTGCATTGGATCGGGTTGCACGTACCGCAACAAATAAGTGCATTGGATCGGGTTGCACGGACCGCAACAAATACATAAATGCATTGGATCGGGTTGCACGGACCGCAACATATATATATATATATATATAAATGCATTGGATCGGGTTGCACGTACCGCAACAAATATATAAATGCACTGGATCGGGTTGCACGTACCGCAACAAATACATAAATGCACTGGATCGGGTTGCACGTACCGCAACAAATATATAAATGCACTGGATCGGGTTGCACGTACCGCAACAAATGTATAATATGTTATATGGGAAAAAGCAGGAGTACTGATTAAACTAAGTTGTTTTTTTTTCTAGGACGAGTGGGGAGAAAATTTTGCACGTGAATATTTATTGATTTATTTGATAAAAGGGTTATAATCTGTTTATTTCAACATGCTTATTATTTTCTTATAATGTGATTGTAATTAAAAATATTGTGAGGTTACTTTGGTCTGTAAGGTGAGATTTTCACTCGGCCGGATGGTAGGGTGACTCTTTTATTTAACATATTTCAGAAGGCGCGATAGAGGAAAATCTCCGCAAGAGGGCTAGGATCGTCCATGACCTCATTGTACCACCAATCCATTATTTCGGATTTGGTGAAAGTTACTCTAGACTAAGTTTGTTTAAAGAATTAAGTTTTATTATCTCGGGGAATGCCCCAGATGAGATTGTTCTTCGTAAACTTCAAATTGATTATTATATATATTATTTTCGCAAATACCTGTCTAATTTAGGAAGAAAAGGAAGTATATGGTTACTTTGAAAGGGATAGTTGTCCAGGTGCCATCACGTCATAAAGAAAGACTAGAGAAAAGTCGGGCAGTGACAAGTTGGTATCAAAGCTAAACCAGGTTAAGAGATCTTAGGAACTTTCTTTGAGTTGGGTGTTTGAACGATTACTTATTGCGACGGTGTGCGCGCCACCTTAGTATTAAGTGAACGGAATAACATCCTAAACAGTTTCCCTTCTTTCATACTCTTCTCGTGCTTATCTTGAGTCTTTTCAAAGACTTGGTTCTCGTACTACCTCCTTCAAAAGATTATGGAAGGGGATTGTGCAACGGTAAACTGTAGAAGAAACGTTTCCGATGTCACCATCGATGGCGTGGGGGAGTTGAGTCGCATTCATTGAAAAGTACATGCCTAACACCCGAAAGATGTGCTCAGTGTGAGTTTGAATAGTTGAAACAAGGAGATCGCAATGTGCAAGAATACGATACCCGGTTCATGCGATTGTCGGCATACAACGCACACGATATTCCTCACGGAAATTGAGAAGGTCAAAATATTTGTTGAGAGTTTAAACTCGAACTTGACAGGGAAGGTAGTGGCATTAGCCCATGATCGGACTTACCTTCAGATCGTCGACATGACAATAAGGGTAGAAGGTTTTGCGAAAGCAAAAAAGAGAGTATTCGTAGAAGAGGTTTCAATCGTCGGGATCCTTTAATCAAAATCAAAACCAGAGGAAAGAAAAGCGATGAGGGTTCGTCAAATCCGACGCCGATCTCATTTCAGGCCTCATGGGTATAGATTGGCCAATCATCAAGGTGGCAAGGTCAAGGCCACCGGCCCTAACACAGGAGGGGACAACCCGGTTTGTAAGGTTTGTCAGAAGAAACATATTGGAGAATGTTGGTCCTCACCAAAAGGATGTTACAACTGTGGAGAACCAGGCCATCATGTTAGGGATTGCAAGAGGAGAGTCCAAACTCAATTTTATCATGGGAGGTTAGAAGCAACCACAGCCGCCTACAAGGGAAATCGGGGAAACCAGTCCCGACAGGGTCAGGGAGGTCAGCAGTCCAACAATTCTAATCGGCTCTACGCTTTTCCCCAGAGGAATGAGGCGGAGGCATCTATTGCGGTGGTCACAGATGTTTTGCTGGTCTCGAGTATTCCTGCATTTGTATTATACGATCCCGGCTCTACATTTTCATATGTGTCAATGGGTTTTGCTAAGAATTTACATGTAGAACCTTCCTGTTTAAGTGAACCCTTTGACGTTATGACACCCGTAGGGGCCTCAGTTTGGGCCTCTCAAGTAGTTAAAAATTTCTCATTAGAAATGAATGGCAGAGGAACAATAGTAAATCTAGTACTACTTGATATGATAGATTTTGACATCATTTTGGGTATGGATTGGTTGTCAGCATGTTATGCCATGTTAGATTGCCGACGAAAGATAGTGAAACTATATTTTTCTGGGGAACCAGAAGTTGTTATAAATGGTAAGATTGGAATATTCTCACGTCAGCTTATTTCCTATCTTACGACTCAAAAGTTATTAAGAAGTCACAAAGTGGAGTACGCATATCTGGCTAATATAGTAGATACCCAAAAAAAAAAAAATCCCCAGCGGTGCAAGATGTCCCTATTGTTCAAAATTTTTCGGAGGTTTTTCCTGAAGATCTTCCAGGCCTTCCTCCGGATAGAGAAGTGGAGTTCACTATAGAGTTAATTCCAGGTACAAGACCTATTTCTATTCCTCCATATCCTAATTTACAGCAAAAGTGTTGAAGAACATCTGAGGGTAGTGCTTCAAACCTTGAAACAAGAGAGACTGTGCGCTAAATTTTTCAAAGTGTGAATTTTGGTTGGAAAAAGTAGCCTTCTTGGGCCATGTTGTGTCAAGGGATGGAATTATGGTAGACCCCCAAAAGATAGAGGCAAGAAGAATCGGCCAAACCTACCACTCCGACAGTTAGGAGTTTCTTGGGTTTACCGGGTTTTATAGAAGATTTGTAGAAGGCTTTTTCTAGTCTTTCTGCTCCCTTGACCCGATTGACTCAAAAAGCGATTAAGTACCAGTAGTCAGATGCATGCGAAACAAGTTTTCAGAAACTGAAGGAGTTGTTGAATACTGCACCTGTCCTAACCTTACCATCGGGACAAGAAGGGTTCACAGTCTATTGTGATGCCTCTAGGGTTGGGTTAGGATGTGTCTTGATGCAATTTGGAAAAGTTATTGCGTATGCATCTCGACAATTGAAAATACATGAGAAGAATTATCCAACTCATGACTTGGAATTGGCCGCTGTAGTGTTTGCCTTACGACTATGGAGACACTATTTGTATGGGGTGCATGTAGATATATTTACAGATCATAAGAGTTTGCAGTACATAACCACGCAAAAGGATTTGAATCTCCGACAAAGAAGATGGTTAGAGTTACTTAAGGATTATGACCTTAGCATTCTTTACCATCATGAAAAAGCTAACGTGGTGGTTGATGCACTCAGTAGGAGATCAATAAGCAATTTGGCCCACTTGGCAGTACAAAAGAGAGGTATTGTTAAATGCGGTACAAAAATTGGGAAGCCTCGGGATTAGTTTAAGCGAGGTCATGAAGGTAGGGTGGTGGTGCGTGATACCTCGCGATCTGCCTTAACTTGAAATAAAAGAGAGTCGATTTGAGGATATGGAATTTGTTAGGTTTCTAAGAGGATTCAACAAGGAAAACCTTCACAATTTACATTAGGAGGAAATGATGGTACCTTTCGGTATAAGGGTAGGTTATGTGTTCCTAAGGTAAGGGATCTAAGAAGAATGATCTTAGACGAAGGTCATAATACCAGGTATTCCATTCATCCAGGATCAACGAAAATGTATCATGATCTCAAGGCAAATTACTAGTGGAAAGGAATGAAGAGAGACGGTGCAGAGTTTGTCGGAAGATGTCTTACGTGTCAACAGGTGAAAGTCGAACATCAAAAACCCGGCGGCCTACCTCAGGACATTGGCGTCCGCATGTGGAAATGGGAGGCGATTCATATGGATTTTGTGACCGGTCTACTAAAAACACGAGAAGGTTATGATTCTATATGGGTGATTGTAGATCGACTTACAAAGTCAGCCCATTTCCTAATTGTCAAGACTACATATTGGGCACCGCAGTATGCATAAATTTATTTGAAAGAAATAGTGAGGTTACATGAGATTCCATTGTAAATTATTTCGGATAAGGGTTCCCAGTTCACCTCACACTTTTGGCAAAGTTTCCAGCAGGGCCTCGGGACAAAGGTCAAGTTGAGTACGGCTTTCCATCCGCAAACCGACAGACAAGCTGAACGAATAATTTAAACATTGGAGGACATGCTGCGGTCTTGTGTGTTGGACTTCCAGGGCAACTGGTTGGACCATTTATGTCTAATTGAGTTCGCCTACAACAACAGTTTTCATGCTAGTATACATATGGCTCTGTTCGAAGCATTGTATGGGCGAAAATGTAGATCTCCGCTTGGGTGGTTCGAGGTGGGCTAAACACTCTTTGTTCGGACCGAAGTCATTCAAGAAACAAATGATAAAGCTCGAGATAATTCGGGAGCGGATCAAGACAGCTCATAGCCGCCATAAGTCTTATGCGGATCATCGCAAAAGAGATCTCGAATTTCAAGAAGGGGAGAAAGTGTTTTTAAAAGTCTCTCCAATGAAGGGAGTGATGCGATTTGGCAAGAAAGGAAAATTGAGCCCAAGGTTTATTGGACCATATGAGATCTTACGAAGAGTGGAAAATGTGGCTTACGAACTAGCCCTTCCACAAGAATTAGAAGCGGTGCATCCGGTGTTTCATGTGTCAATGTTACGAAAATACTTGCATGATCCAAGTCACGTCATCCAACCCCAAGAAATAGTCCTGAATGAAGAGCTTCAATATGAAGCAATGCCTGTAGAAATACTGGATAGACATATTAAACGTCTTAGGAATAAAGATATTGTATCCGTGAAGGTCCTATGGGGAAATCACTCCACAAAAGAAGCAACCTGGGAAGCCGAAGACGCGATGAAAATCAAATATCCTTTCCTGTTTGAGTAAGGTAATAAAATGTGTTTAGTTATGTTTCATGTGTGTGCAGTTTGTGTGTCTATGTACATGTGTTACGACCTTATTCACATTCGAGGCCGAATGTTGTTTAAGGAGGGGAGAATGTAAAGTCTTGAAAGTTGTGTTTCATGTGTGTGCAGTTTGCATGTCTATGTGCATGGGTTACGACCTTACTCACATTCGAGGACGAATGTTGTTTAAGGAGGGGAGAATGTAAAGTCCCGTAAAATTAAAAAAAAAATAGAATTTCCCTCACATCCCATTTATCGTGGGCATTTTCTGCACTTTCCCATAACTCCCTCACATCCCATTTATCATGGGCATTTTCTGTACTTGGTTACAAACAAACACACACACACACAATACAACACATCAAATATACAATACAACAAAAAGGGAGAAAACAACAAATCGAAACAAAACAAAGAGAGGAAAAAAAAAAAGATTAAAGAGAGCAATTAAGGAGTCCAAAAGGTTTGATTGAAGTTGAGGTTTTGTTATAATTACGAAGCAGCAAAGGTGAGTTTTCTCACTCAAAGTTCTTAGTAAAATCCTTTATTTTTAAGTTACAATACATGTTAGAATATAATCCGATTATTGAAAGAATGAGCATGGAATTTATGATTGTTTAATAACTAGTTTGGATTGTGCAATTGTAATTTGTTATACTGGGTTATACTTTTTAGAATTGGATGAAATTTTACGGAGTTGTACATCTTTCTGTTACGGTCAGTTTGAGACTTTCTGAGGATAAATCCGACTTACGGTTTGAGAGTTATCGCTGTTTGAACATTCTGCCTCGGATCAACCGAAGTCTGAAAGGGCAGAATGTATAACGTAAAACCTGTACAAATCGGTAATGAATATGAAAGTTTGTGATGAATAAAGGTTATAGATTACTCTGTCCTCGACAGTTTGAGACTTTACGGGGATAAATACGACTTACGGTTTGAGAGTTATCGCTGTTTGAACATTCTGCCTCGGATTAACCGAAGTCTGGAAGGGCAGAATGTATAACGTAAAAACTGTACAAATAGGTAATGAATATGAAATATTGTGCCGAATAAATGTTATAGATTTCTCTGTCCTCGACAGTTTGAGACTTTACGGGGATAAATCCGACTTACGGTTTGAGAGTTGTAACTCTTACAAGTGGAAAGGGCGAAATATTGAAGGAAGGAAATATTATTTTGAGCCTTTTGAACATATGACATATTTAAACAACAAATAAGTGCATTGGATCGGGTTGCACGTACCGCAACAAATAAGTGCATTGGATCGGGTTGCACGTACCGCAACAAATAAGTGCATTGGATCGGGTTGCACGTACCGCAACAAATAAGTGCATTGGATCGGGTTGCACGGACCGCAACAAATACATAAATGCATTGGATCGGGTTGCACGGACCGCAACATATATATATATATATATATAAATGCATTGGATCGGGTTGCACGTACCGCAACAAATATATAAATGCACTGGATCGGGTTGCACGTACCGCAACAAATACATAAATGCACTGGATCGGGTTGCACGTACCGCAACAAATATATAAATGCACTGGATCGGGTTGCACGTACCGCAACAAATATATAAATGCACTGGATCGGGTTGCACGTACCGCAACAAATGTATAATATGGTATATGGGAAAAGCAGAGTCTTGATTAAACTAAGTTGTTTTTTTTTCTAGGACGAGTGGGGAGAAAATTTTGCACGTGAATATTTATTGATTTATTTGATAAAAGGGTTATAATCTGTTTATTTCAACATGCTTATTATTTTCTTATAATGTGATTGTAATTAAAAATATTGTGAGGTTACTTTGGTCTGTAAGGTGAGATTTCCACTCAGCCCCGGATGGTAGGGCTGACTCTTTTATTTAACATATTTCAGGAAGACGCGATAGAGGAAAATCTCCGCAAGAGGGCTAGGGATCGTTTGGGATCACTGAATCCCAACGGCTGATGCATATAAACTATTTTCTTGAGATCACCATGTAGGAAAACATTCTTGACGTCTAACTGATGGATAGGCCATGCTTTCGACAAAGCCAAGCTGAGTACCGTGCGAATGGTAGCCGGTTTGACCACCAGACTAAATATCTCACCACAATCTACCCCAACTTGCTGAGTCTTACCATCACCCACAATCTGCGCCTTATGCCGTGCAAATGAACCATTTGAATTTTCCTTGTGAGCAAAAATTCACATAGACCGAATAATATTAATAGCACAAGGACAGGGCACCAACTCCCATATCTTATTATCAATAAGAGCATTAAATTCATCAGTCATAACACTTTTCCAATTTGGGTCATTTAACGCAGACACAGTAGTACGAGGTAAGGGTGATTTAAGAACAATAGAATTTAAATTAAAATGTCTTTTTGGTTTAAAAACACCCTGCTGACTACGAGTGACCGGTCTATCACTTGAGGAAGAAGTGAGCTGATTTAGGGAATTTTCTGGGCTCGGGATGGGTAGCTAGCAGCGTGGGCCTGCTCCCCACGATAATTTTGCATCGAATCGACCAATTGGGCGGTGGGCTCTTTGGAGAATTTTGGGTGCGGGACACTGAATATTTTTTATTTCTCTTTCGAATTGTGTTCTAATGAATGCTCTAAATTTTATGAAGACGAAAACACTTGAGATTTATTTACAATTGGAAACGTCCACAAAAATTTAGAATAATCATAAAAAAAAAAACATAATACCGATGACCCAACGAACCTAGAACAGGAGACGTCTATAGGTCGCTATGAATAATGTCAAATGACATTGAAGTATGAGAATTTGAGTAGACAAATGACAACTTAACAATTTTTCCTAACGAACAGGATTGACAAATTGGAGTACGACTCGTACCCTTACAAGAAATAAAACTATTTTTTTAATCTAAAACTGATAAAATAGAGGATCCCGGATGACCAAGGCGAGCATGCCACAAGGAAGGAGAAATGGCTGCAAAGGCTGATGGCAAGGCTTGACTCGATGGACTGAAACCGGGTGTGATAGGATAAAGATCTCCCCTACTATCACACCTCATAAGAGGACTCCCCGTCTTGAAATCCTTCACAGAGAAACCAAAAGGATCAAATTCAACAGAAATAGAATTGTCAGTGGTGAATTTTCGGACATACACTAAGTTTTTAATCAATTTGGGGCATGTAAATTATTTTTCAAGATAAGGGGAGGATTGGGGGGGGGGGAGATAGAGTTTTATGACCATAACCCTGAATTGGAATATAGTTACCATTACCGACAATTATACCACGAGAGTTGCTCAAATTGGCATAAGACATGTGAGTACCTTAATCGGAGGTCATGTGTGTCGTTGCGCCGGTGTCCATGTACCAATTTGGATCTGATTGCGTCAATCCAAGTGTGTGCATTGCGGCTTCAATGTCGGTGTAAGTAGAGGTGGGGCCCACTACCGAGAATGCTTGTGTGGCCGAGGCCCAAGCAGACCACCCTGCTGCCCCGGCCCAGTGCCAAACCGAGAGCCTGTCTGCTGAAAGTTGGGCACGAAATTCAGCCCATCCCGGCCAGCGTTTGCCCGAATATCTTTGGAAAATAGGGGCCTTTGGCCGCGGACCATTGCTGACCCATCGCCATGGGCCCCACTGCTGGGACCAGTAGGGAAGAGGCCCACTGTTGACTGGACAGGGCCCACTGCTGGACTGCTGACCACCAGAACCACCACCGGAACCGCCGCGTTTTCCCCCGCGATTTTTGTTATTATTCTTACGATTATTTTTGCCGCCACCATGAGTATGGTTTTGACCTGAATTATCAACAAAACCTGAATAATTTGTGGAGGACGTCATTAGGACGACGACGCTTACTCCGGTAGCCACCTTTTTAGCCAAACCGACTTCTTCCAAAGTAAGCATGGAGCGGGCTTGATAAAAAGCGGGAAGTGGGTTGCTTTGACGAAGGAGAGTCCCAACGCCATTATAGGCCTCAGAAAGACCGGCAACCAGTTGTAGAACCAGACGATTATTTGTTACAGGTGCGCCAACGTTACGGAGTTGGTCCGCCAACTCCTTGAGTTTCTTGCAATATGCAGATACGTTTGAAAATTCTTCCATGCGAACTAGAGAGAATTCCTGCTCGAGTGTGACAACACGTGAATGTTGGTTATCTTGGAATATGTCACACAATCTATTCCAGGTAGCCATAGCCGTGGTATCCGGCTCAATAATCGTCTATAAGAGGTCAACTGAAATAGTGGAATAAATCCACTGAAGAACGGTAGCATCAAGAGTAATCCATAACTGAGGATCCTCCACGGGAATAGGTGCAGCGGGAGGAATTATGTGATGGATAACTTGATGGGAGATAACGTGAATTTTAAACAATTCTGCCCACGTCGCATATTAGGCGTTTTCCATCTCAAGCACAATAGGGATGTTGTTCTTGATGTTAGAAACCATGAGGGCAGGATGAGAATTATTCTTAGACATATTGAAAGAACAAAGGAGGAGGGGAAATTTGGGAATAATAAGAGAGATTTTGAGAGCGGAAGACGAAATTTGGACAAGAAACCCGAGGGGGGGGGGTTTCGGCCGAGAGGGACACAAAATTTGGGAGAGGAAAATTCTGGTAGACCTAGTCTCTTGATACCATGAAATAAATAATCCCCTTGATTATTTTCATTACTTGAAAGGCTTTATATACAAGTTACAAAATAGGAGAATCATATTCCTATTCTATTCCTAAAACCTTATTCTATACATTTATGGTAATACACTAATTATGGTAATACACTACTAATTATATTACAACATTACCTAAACTAGGATACTAAATATTTATCATAAATTATTTTAACCAAAACAGCTAAAACCGAGAGCCTTTTATGGGAGCAAATCCGAGACAATATACACACAATATACCCATATATATTGTGTGTATATTGTATATTTAACAGGGATGAGAAGTAGACAATCAATGTAGAATATCACTTATAAAATTTGTCCCTCTTTTACTAGGTAGGTCATTTTTTTGATTTTTAAGAAACCTATTTTTCAGGAAAAATAATTTACAAATTTTTATTAGCCAATCAAATAAATGTCCAAACGCACCTCAAATCACAACTTTCTTGACCTTTCTGACACTAGCGTCCATACGCCTACATCATTCCTTTTTTTTTTTTTGATAATCCAGGTCTTCAGGCTTGCGCCTGACTACGTCCTGGAGGTAATAGCACCGGTCCTTCAACACTATTACCAGGTAAATCGCGGGATGTGCTCCGATAATCAGTTTTCTGGGAGCATACAACTGATCAATGAGACAAGGTCAACGCCTACCTCATTCTTAGTCTTACGAGGACATGGCAAATACCTATGTTCGTGGTAAATAGTCACCCTGGTCTGATCATTGTGACTCTTTTTGCGGAGGCATCCCTCACGAAATTATGGTACTATTTTTTCGAATGAGTTTTATATGCGGTACCGTTTTAAAGTTTGATAAGGAAAACCAATCTGCTACTTAGTAGAAATAATAAATGGTAAAAGGATTGTTCCTCGATTTAAAATACATTTTTGAGGTACTAGTATCAGTAGATATTTTAGCAAGAAAAGAAATGTGCTCTACTCTAAAACATTAAATGTGCTTTGTTGAGAGAAGAATAAGTCTAAACATAATTGTGCTTGTTGGAACGAGAACAATTTTTTTAAGACTTACTTCACTCCTTTGTTTTTCTTCTTCTTTTATCACTACATATTCAGAACTCTAGCCTCGATTTTTTTTTTTTTTTTTGTAAATTTGATGGAATCATGACACGGACCAACTCAATAGGAGTTAGACATATATTAAAAACATGAATTAATCGTTTAAATACTTCTCTAAAAACATGAATTAATCGTTTAAATACTTCTCTAAAAACATGAATTAATCGTTTAAATACTTCTCTTAATTTCTGTAGTGTAATTATTTCAGTAATAAGAACCTAAAATTAAACCCATTAAATCAAAATTTTGGACATGCGCTTCGAATTATAAACCTAGATTGCTTACCTAAAATTCTGCATACGCTCCTGTAGATGAGAAAACTGAAAGAAATATCCCCTTGATTATTTTCATTAATTGAAAGGCTATATATACATGTTACATATTTCATAATAGAAGAATCCTATTCCTAGTCTATTCCTAAAACCTTATTCTACTTGGATTCTAACTATACAATTATGGTAAGTATACAAGACTAATTAAGGTAACCTTTACACTACAATATTACAACAATATATACCCATAATATACAACCCGTGATGGGCCAATATTTACTGCCCGTGATGGGCCAGTCCAAGACACGGCTTTCAGCTTAATATTCACATGATATACACTTATGTATATTAAGTGTATGTCACGGGTATATATACCTTGTTTAACACACACCCGCAGTCATAGCGGGCGGTCTTTGAACGCTGAGACTGTCCCTAAAATCTTCAAAAAGACCGAGGGAATACCCTTTGTAAAGATGTCTGCAATTTGATATCTTGACAGGACATGACAGACGCGTACCTGACCCCGAACAACCTTTTCACAGACAAAGTGTATGTCCATCTCGATATGCTTAGTGCGTTGGTGCTGAACCGGATTATCAGAAAGGTAAATGGCACTAATATTATTGCAATACACCAAGGTTGCCTTTTGAATGAGACAATGAAGCTCTAAAAGAAAATTATGTAACCAACATGATTTCGAGACCACATTAGCTACTCCTTGATATTCAGCCTCTACACTTGAGCGGGATAGAGTCGACTGATGCTTCGCAGACCAGGAGACCAAGTTGTTACCAAGAAACACACAATAGCCTGATGTAGACCGTCTGGTGTCGGGACAACCACCCCAATCAGCATCTGTATATGAGACAAGTGTGGATGTCGAGGAAGGATATAAATGCAAACCATAGTCAAGTGTACCTTGAATATACCGAATGATGTGTTTGAGTGCATTCATGTGCTCAATTATGGGATCATACATGAACAAACACACCTGCTAGACATCATATGTAATATCCGGTCTCGTAAAGGTAAGATACTGAAGGACCCCATCAAGACTGCGATAGCGGGTCGGATCCTCGTAGGGTACGCCGGTCGCGACACTAAGCTTGGGCTTTGTATCGACTGGAGTGGAAGTGGACTTACAGGATGACATCCTAGCCTTCTCGATGATCTCAGCTGCATACTTTCGTTGAGACAAGAACATTCCATCGGAATGACGAGTAATGTCAATCCCCCATTTTAGCCAAACCGGCTTCTTCCAAAGTAAGCATGGAGCGAGCTTGATAAAAAGAGGGAAGTGGGTTGCTTTGACGAAGGAAAGTTCCAACGCCATTATAGGCCTCAGAAAAACCGGCAACTAATTGTAGAACCAGACGATTATTTGTTACAGGTGCGCCAACATTACGGAGTTGGTCTGCCAACTCTTTGAGTCTTTTGCAATATGCAGAAACGTTTGGAAATTCTTTCATGCGAACTAGAGAGAATTCCTGCTCGAGTTTGACAACACGTGAATGTTGGTTATCTTGGAATATGTCACGCAATCTATTCCAGGTAGCCATAGCTGTGGTATCCGGCTCAATAATCATTTGTAAGAGGTCAACCGAAATAGTGGAATAGATCCACTGGAGAACGGTAGCATCAAGAGTAATCCATAACTGAGGATCCTCCGCGGGAAGAGGTGTAGTGGGAGGAATTATGTGATGGATAACTTGATGTGAGATAGCGTGAATTTTAAACAATTCTGCTCACGTCGCATATTGGACGTTTTTCATCTCAAGCACAATAGGGATATTGTTCTTGACGTTAGAAACCATGAGGGCAGGATGAAAATTGTTCTTAGACATATTTAAATAACAAAGAATGAGGGGAAATTTGGGAATAGTAAGAGAGATTTTGAGAGTGGAAGATGAATTTTGGAAGAGAAACCCGAGGGGGGGGGGGTTTCGGCCGAGGAGTACAAAATTTTGGGAGAGAAATTTTTTGTTAGACCTAGTCTCTTGATACCATGAAAGAAATAATCCCCTTGATTATTTTCATTAATTTAAAGGTATATATACAAGTTACATATTTTCATAATAGGAGAATCCTATTCATATTCTATTCCCAAAACCTTATTCTACCATAATTCTAACTATACAATTATGGTAAGTGTACAAGACTAATTAAGGTAACATTTACACTATAATATATCAACAATATATACACCAAATATACAACCCGTGATGGGCCACTGTTTGCCCGTGATGGGCCACTGTTTACTGCCCATAATGAGTCGTTCGAGACTGCTTTTAGCCTATTATGCCTGTGATATACACTATGTATATCAAGTGTATATCACGGATATATTACATTGTTTAACAAGCGGATATACCCAAATAAAGTGAGAGAAATCATTCAAAAATACCAAATAATATTTGTGACCTAAGTTGCTAGTTATGGGAGAAGTCCATAAATCTGCATGAATAATATCAAAGAGAAAAAATAAATACTCATAGAAGGCGTAAATGGTAATCTAACGTATTTCCCTAGATGACAAGAAGAGCAACTATGAGACAGATTCCCTTTGTTACATTAGATTAAATTTCGGTTTCGAAGGGAATAAAAAATATGAGAACCCGGATGACCAAGTCTATTATGTCACGTTGAGGGATATATTGTTGTTAAAACGGTGGGAGAAGTGACGAGGGCAGCTAGAGATGTGGGAGGGGTGACACTGGTACCGGACGTGGATAGAAAAGGAGAGAGGTCCCCCTCACTATTGCACCTCGTAAGGAGTTTCCCAGTACGGAGGTCCATTACAGAAAATCCAAAAGGGTCAAAATTAATTGAAACAAAATTATCGGTGGTAAATTTTCTAACGGAGATTAGGTTCTTGATAATGTTCGGGGCATATAGGACGTTTTTAAGGGAGAAGTTAGGATGCGGTGGTGGGGTTAGTGTGTGGCTAAACCCTTGAATTGGAATGCGATGATCATTTTTTACTATGATAGATTGTGGAGTATTTAAATATCGCAGTTGAGAAAGATTATCAAAATTATTGATGAGGTGAGACGTGACGTCCGTATCCATATATCACGCATTATCAGACTGCTGACGAGTCACTGTCATTATAATGGATTAATTTGGGTGAAGGAAGAGAAAAGGCTTTGTTGGAAACAAACAAAAAAGGCAAACACAACAGACAATTGGCCAACAGTCGACTGAAAAGAAGGGAAATAAAATAGACAACTTTGTTTGAGATTAATATCATCTTATATTAGAAATAATGAATATTTAAATAATATTCACTATCATTTTTGACTTGTAAACAAAAAGGACAAGTAAGGATTTTAAAGAGAAATATTTAAGTTTTAACTCCCAAAGAAAAAGTAAAAACAAAAGTTAGTGCTGACATTTGGGGGCGGAATCGAGTTTCACGTACGAATATAGTAATTTTAACTTAAATCTCATATTCATATTTAAAAATTTACTTAATATATATAAATAAAATTCAATAAACTATATTTTTTAAATTCAAAACCTTAGCTCCGGCCTCGAAATTCATTCAATATAATGCTTATTTTAAAACTTATTATTGACCGGCAATGCCTTTAACTTCATACAATTGAGGCGTTAACTTAGGTGTAATTAACACGCCGATACCGTTTGACGTGCAGGTTTTTTTTAATAAGGAGAGGGAGCTTTCAAACTCATTCATTTGTCCATTTCTACGTAAACAACGGTTTAAATTTTGTCCACACGTACATAATTTTGTACACTACATATAAAGTTAACCTACATAAAATTTCTTCGTATATGCGATGGAAAATTCCTTTTTCTTTCTCCTCACACGAGAATAGAAGTATAATAGTGAATAAATATAAACATGATAGAAATTATGAAATTCTTTTATTCATAACATCAATTCTTACAAAGTAATAACAAGATAATAAAATAATATTATTTTTGAGAGCTAAAAGTGCAAATAAAAGAAAAGCAAGTAAAGCCCTTTATATAGGGTCTATTACATGAGATACAAATGTGTTTTTTCAATGTGGGACAAGAGCAAATTCTAATATCTCCTCTCAAACTCGTGATGGTGTAGACAGAAGCATCGAGAGTTTGCCAAGAAAGAACCGGTGACGCTTTAAGGTATGCGCCTTTGTGAAGAAATCTGCAAGTATGCATCGAAGATGAGACAAATGACAAGGATAGAGTCTTATTTCTTGAAGATGATATCGAATAATATGACAATCAATCTCAATATGCTTGGTACGTTTATGAAAGACTGTGTTGTGCGCAATCTGAATAGAACTCTTATTATCACAATACATCGGTGTTGGTGAAGAAAGAGAGACACCCATATCAACCAATAACCGACATAACCATACAATCTCACACGTAGTAAAAGCCATAGCACGATACTCTACCTTAGTTGAAGAGCGAGAAACCACATCTTGTTTCTTACTTTTCCATGAGATAAGTGAATCTCCTAAAAATACATAATAACCAGTAGTTGATTTCCGATCAGTTAGGTCACCAGCCCAATCTGCATCAGAAAATGCACGAAGCTCCAAGGATAAGGTCGATGGAAACAAGAGACTCTGATAAATCGTTCCTCGAAGATAGCGAAGAATACGCATAACTGCAGTCCAATGTATAGATGTAGGAGAGCAAACAAACTGACTGACAATGTGAACAACATATGCAATGTCAGGGCGAGTAATGGTGAGGTACACCAGACTCCCTACAACTGAACGATATAAAGTGGGATCAGGAAGAGGATCCCCATCAGTAGGTGTATATCGAACATTAACCTCAAGAGGAGAGTCAACTATACGAGTATCTGTGAGACGGGCCCGCTCAAGAATATCTGCAGTGTACTTAGACTGAGAGAGAAGATATCCCTTCTCAGAATAAGCTACCTCAATGCCTAAGAAGTAACGTAGATGACCTAAATCTTTCATCTCAAAACGGTGAGATAAAGTAGATTTTAGGTTTGCAATACCATCAATATCATCACATGTAATGATCATGTCATCAACATACAACAAAAGTAAAATACAACCTTCAGGGGATGATTTAACTAATAACGCCGAATCATGAAAGCTGGAAATAAACCCAAGAGATGATACTACAGTGGAGAACTTGTCGAACCAAGCTCTTGGAGCTTGTTTGAGACCATACAAAGCTTTCTTAAGCCTGCACACTTGTCCTGGACTATGTGAAACACTAGGTAGAGGGATCATGTAGACTTCTTCTTGAAGATCCCCATTTAAAAAAGCATTTTTAACATCCATTTATGAAATATGCCAATGACGAACAGAGGCCACTGTAATAAGAACCCAGACAGATGTCATCTTTGCAACAGGTGCAAAAGTCTCTTCATAATCCATACCATATTCTTGAGCAAAACTCTTTGCAACCAAACGAGCTTTATATCGCTCAATAGAACTATCAAACTTTGTCTTAATCTTGTACATCCATCGAGAACCAATAGTTTTCTTACCAGTCGGTAGAGAAACCAAATCCCAAGTACCAGTTTTGTTCAAAGCATCCAGTTTCTCATTCATAGCCTTTTGCCAAAAAGGATCACGAGCTGCCTCAGAGTAGGATCTAGGCTCACAGAGAGAATTAATAGAAAATAGAAAGGAAGTGAATGATGGAGCATAACAGAATAATCAAAATCGGATACCTGAGTAGATCGTAGAGTGCGTTTAGGATAGCGAGGTAGATCTAGATATGGATCTGCAACCACAAGAGGTTCTGAAATAGGCGTAGGAGGGGGCTGAGTAGGAACAGATGATATAGATGTAGAATCAGATGGACAATCAGCATCAAAGGGATCAATATCAATAAGGTTAGATTTTGTCATGCCATGTGAGGTAGGTGGGATGGAAAAGAAAGGAACATGCTCAATAAAGGAAACATTACGAGACACATACAATTTATCAGAAACCGGATCATGACAACGATAACCTTTCTGCCCAACCCCATATCCAAGAAAAACACAAATGGCGACACGAGAAGATAACTTAGTATGCTCTGCATGTGAACGTAGAACAAAACATGTAGAATCAAAAACTCTCAAATGGGAATAGAGTGGGGTCTGACCAAATAGTCTAGCATACGGAGAAATTACAGAATTATGAGAGGTAGGGATCCTATTAATAAGATAAACAGATGTAAGGACAGTTTCTCCCCAAAATTCACTAGGTACACTAGCAGACAAAATCATGGATCTAGTTGTCTCAACAATATGCCTATATTTTCTCTCAGCTACCCCATTTTGTTGTGGTGTATCAGTACAAGAAGACTGATGTATTATACCATCAGCTTTGAAAATATCAGAAAGATCCCCACTAGTATATTCACCTCCTAAATCAGCCCGAAAACATTTAATAATGGCAGAATGTTGAGTTTTCACATAGGCTTGAAACTCAGCATAAGTATGAACAAAATCAAAGCGTCTTTTCAACAAATAAACCCAACAATGACGAGTTTAATCATCAATAAAGAAAATATAATATCTGGAGCCACCCTTAGTAGGGATAGGTGTTGGCCCCCAAACATCTGAATGAACTAGATCAAATGGTGTAGAAGAAGTAGAAGTACTAAGATTAAAAGGCAAAGCAGAAAATTTTCCAAGTTTACATCCACTACAATCAGAAATATCATCGGATTGTAAATCACCAAGAACACCAGTATTACACATAAAATGCAGGCGAGAACCTGATACATGACCAAGTCTAGAGTGCCACAAATAAAACTTCAAAGAGGAATGTGTTAAATGAAAAGAAGACAGATTAACAGGCATAGCTGCTGCATGAGTAGGAAGATGCAGCTCATCCAAAACATATAGACCTCTCATCTTTCTACGCCCTGTCCCAATCACTCTCTTGAATTTTAGATCCTGCACATAACAAGAATTAGGGAAGAGTCCAATAAAATATCAAGAGTCACATTTTTGACCAGCAGAAGCAAGATTCATATGTAATTTTGGAATGCAATAAACAGTAGGTAATGATATAGTGGTTGTATGAATGGTGCCAATGCCTGTCAATGGCATAGGTGTGCCATCATCAGTCACAACAGAAGTGGAAGGGGGGGGGGAGGAGTCAGAAGACATAGATAGAAAGACGAAAGAATCAGGAGACATATGATTTCCAGCTCCAGAGTCCAAGATCCAAGAAGACGAAATGATACCTGAACCAATAGATGTTGATGAGCCGGAAGGAACAGAAAGAGCATAAAACTGAAAATTCTGTTGAAACTGTTGGAAGGCGAGGAACTTCTAAAATTGGTCAGCTACAGAATTTGTACTGTGACTCATAGAGGCTCCTGAAGCTGGGTGATCAAGAGAGGGCACAAAGGCAGCCTGAGTCGGTGGATACGAGTTCTGGAATTAACCCCCAGAATATGGCTTCTGTTGAGAAGGCTTCTGTCCTTGTCCCGAATGTGGAGGCTTAGAACCCGACGTCTTCCGTAGCTCAGGACATTGATTCTTCTAGTGTCTTGGTTTCTTGCAATAATTATAATTACCCATGATAGATGTTCTATACTGGTGTGTAGGGGCTGCAAGGACAGGTGCAGACGAAGGAGCTGCCAGTACAAAAGTAGAAGCCTTATGTACCCCTTTTAGAGTCTTCAAACATGTTTCTTCAGCCATAAGTTCATTTACCACATCTTCAACAGATGGTAAGGGTTTGCGGTGCAACAAGCCTGAACGACAATTTTCAAAATCTGACCTTGACCCATCAATAGCTGAACAAGACGATCTTCATCTCTGCATTTAATATAAGTATCGCATGCTTGCAATTCAGTAGATTCTGTCATAGCTAACTGATCCCACAAAGTGGTCATTACACAAAAATAATCTTGAATGCCCAAGTCATTTTGTACTAGTGCACGAATTTCATATTGTAACTGATATTTAATAGCAAAATTATTCTGCACAAACAATCTTGACAGATAATCCCAAATACCTTTAGCAGTTTTGAACTTAGCCAATTGAACACCAATTCTTTGTTCAATAGAGTTATTAATCCAAGTAATAATCTCTGAATTATTGGTCTCTCAAGTCCTAAATAATTCATCAAAATTTTCATCTCCAATTTTAGGGCATTTGGTTTTTCCAGACATATAATCCCAAAGCCCCTTTCCCTTCAGAAAATTTACCATGACATAACTCCAATAGGAATAATTTTTTTCATCTAACGAAACACCAATAGTTTGCAAAGAATCATCACCTCCAGCCATTAAGAATTTTAAACAGAAAAATCTCAAATAACAAGCAACAATCCCAAATAACAAGCAACAAAATAAAAAAGGGCAGATCTCACCAATTAGACGCAGAAGCCAAGAAAACGAAACCCAGATGTGGAAGCCAAGATCAGAACGAGCATGAGCAGCCAAAACGAGCACGAGCTTCCAAAACAAGCCAAAAAAATTTTTAACTGATACCAGGGGCGTGCTGCATGCGAACCCCCAACTAACTCACCGCGAAGTTGGATCCGCGATCGAGCTAAAAATATTAATTTGCATTCTTGGCTCTGATACCATGATAGAATTCATGAAAATCTTTTATTCATAACATGAATTCTTACAAAGCAATAACAAGTTAATAAAATAATACTATTCTTGAGAGCTAAAAGTGCAAGTAAAAGAAAAGCAAATAAAACTCTTTATATAGGGTCCATTACATGAGATAGAAATGTATTTTTTCAATGTGGGACAAAAGCAAAGGCTTTATATAGGGTCTATTACATGAGATAGAAATGTGTTTTTCCAATGTGGGACAAAAGCAAAGGCTTTATATAGGGTCTATTACATGAGATAGAAATATGTTTTTTCAATGTGGAACAAAAGCAAAGGCTAATAAAACAATTGCTGAAGGTACAAAGATATGCTTCATCTCTCCTCATACGAGATTAGAAGTATACTTGTAATAAGTATATATATGAACAATCGCCCAAGGGTACAAATATATACTCTACGTTCTAGCATTTCATCGATAAAGTTTTGATAAGACAAACCCATCTAAACACACATTTTCTCAAATTAAATTTATCCAAATTAATGTACACACTCAAAAGCTGTTTCCAAATCAAACAAAAATTAACCAAATGTTTCCCAAAAAACAAAACATCAAATAAAAGACGATGACATCCATATATTAAGATCCAAAAGAAAAAAAAATACAATTAAAAATCCAACAAAATATCCCATCAGCTGTACAATCTGCATGCATGCCACATGGACGAAGGTTTGATACGCCACCTCATCTTCGCCTAATTAATTTGTTTCATAATTAGCTTGTTAATATCGGTGATTATCTCAACTAAATCCAAATACCTTATTCACACGGGTTATTTGGATCTTTCTCAAAGAAGATTTCCGCATTTGCAGAATTTCAGGAACTGCACGGAATTGTACGTCGTATGACGAATTCGAAGTTCAAGAATTATCTTCATAGCATTACAAATCCACATTTTACAAAATAAATTTAAAATTTAGCATCGAGGAAAACCATATCAATTCCATTTCACCAACACCAACAGAAATGGAAGGGTGTAAAGGGAGAATTAACGTAAGACAATATAGAAAAACAAGAGATTATTATTGAGTTAATACAAGAATAGTAAACAACATTAGTGGGTTCACATTGAACTTGAATTATAACACAACTCTCACAACTCACCTTCAACAAAATGAAAATTACATCTTCATGTTCGACAGACTTGACGACCTAGAAATCTTACATTGATTAAATAAGGCAAAAAAATCTAATAAGCTTTCGAATTAGTAAAAAAACAGTCACACATCCTCCTCATCCATCTCATAAATATACAATCTTGTTCTTGTTGATTAATAAATGGATGGTGCAGTAGCAGCTAGCAAAATAAACAGTACTTGAACTTGTATATACAAAAATCTTCTTCCTCATCCTCCTTCAAATCTTGAATAATTTTTCATCATCATCAATCAATGGCCCATATAAGCTCCTTAACTTTTTAGGTCAAGATATCATTGACCCACCCAAGATCTGGACCACCTAATCCATTGCCATTGTAATATTCGTTTGCACCATTGTTGTTATTTTCTTCTCCAAAGCTCAACCTGGAAGTGGCAACAGTACTAGGAGATGGAAAATCCCTTGTGTAAAATTTTGTTCTTGAAGTAGAAACTGGATTCGAGGACATTGGAGTTGGAGAAAGAAGGAACTGCTGGTGGTCATCATAACTATTATTATTATTATTAAAATTCACATCGAGCCATGGTAAATTAAAACTCCCATCAAAATTACGAGAATGAGAAGCCTCAACACCTGAAGAAGAATTGGGTAGTTCATTCACATTCATAGCTTCCAATGAGCTAAACAGATCAGTAAGCGCATCTTTATAACTCATCAGCCCAGCTGGATCCAGCTGGCCCATTTCAACGTTCCCAAAACGATCGGTATAACGCGACATAGGAGATGAAAATTGAGTTCGATTTGCAGGGGAAAGAGGCGGTGAAAGCGAAGGTGACATAGGCGGCGACATATGTGACATGCCGATTAAGGTGGATGTAGGGGAAGCAGAAACAGAATGGCAAAAAACACAGCAATGGTTCAAATTTCTATATTTTTTCTCGACCGGGGAATTCGAATTCCTTGGTGAACCACTACTTTCATGACAACTAGGAGGAAGAACACGAAGTTGCCGTGGAGTATGTGCAAAGAAACAAACCTTCCGTTTGCAGTTTTTCCCGTCTTTGCATGCTTCAGTTCTGTATCGAGTTGGGTGAAGCCAGCATTCAAACACCCCATGTGCAAACTCACAATTATCACCACGGCTACAATTCCCCTTACGAAACTCAGAGCAAACGGTGCCGGAATAATGAAACCTCCGTGGGTCCCTCCGGCGAGCCTTCTCACCGGGATGTGCAAAAGGACAATCAGTCCAATCATGGCTCCGGCTACGAGGACAACGACGGACTTTGAACTCGTACATACGGAAATGGTCAGAAGAGTACGGATCAGCATCGTCGTCGTCCAGGCTATTGTAAGGTAAGAATTTCTGAAAAAGGGTGTCCGACTCAGCACCCACCATAGACTTAGGTGAGTCCATAAACATGTTCTCAGGGTCGATTGAGAGAGCTGAACGTCGGTTAAGGAGTTTCCTTGGGGGAATGTCAATGTCACGGAGAGATTTCTTGTTAAGGTAAAGTTGGTGTGAGGGATGAAACTTGTGATGATGATGTTGCTCAGCACAAAGGCCTTCCATTATGGAAAAAAAATCTGTGTGTGTTCTAAAGAGAGTTGTTTTTTTAGGGATGAAAGAAATGATGAATTTGTAAGGAAATAAGATGAGAATGGTGATGCTTATATACATAACAGGAAAATAAAATAATAATAGGAACAGGCAAAGAGGTGCGTGGCTGAATAGTATTAGGGATTTGCATGCAAAGAGAGATATGTGGCACTTGGGTACTTAGTTCTTCTGCATGTTGTCTTTTTCCTAATTTGGTTTTCTTTTAAGATAGGTCATGTTCTCACACGGGGGTAGCATCCTTCTTTCGTTAATCCAATTTGGCCTCTTATTATTTTTTAATCTATATCGAATCTAATACCGTTGGATTTGTAAGTTTGAAATAATCTCCTTTAGTGATTTCTTTCATTAATTATAATATATATATATATATAGTTGTACATAAGTTAATTTCTAATACAATAAGAATCTTAAGTGACCTTAAATATAGACCTATCATAATTACAAAATATACTGTGAATATTCGGAGAATATTCGCTAATACTCTCCCTCAGTCGGAGCGGGAGGAGGCCGGACGCTCAGGATGGATCTGAAGTCGATGAATAGCTATCTCGGTAGTCCTTTTGTGAAAATATTTGAATACTGATAGGAGGAGGGCACATGCAATACTTTGACTTGACTAAGAGCGACCTTCTCACACACAAAGTGGACATCCATCTCAATATGTTTGGTCCGCTGATGTTGGACCAGATTGTGAGACAGATATATGGCAGAGATGTTGTCACAGTAGACTATAGACGCCTTTCGCAGGGGACACTGGAGCTCCAAAAGAAGATTCTGGAGCCAACAGATCTCAGCAACTACATTAGCAACGCCTCGATACTCTGCTTCAGCACTCGAACGGGATAGTGTGGCTTGCCATTTGGCGGACCATGAAATAAGATTATCCCCTAGAAATACACAATAGCCTGAGGTGGAGCGACGTGTGTCCGGGCACCCTGCCCAATCAACATCCGTGTAAGAGAGCAGCTTGGTCGGTGCAGAGGGGTAGAGATGTAGGCCATAGTGAAGTGTGCCCTTAATGTATCTGATAATGCGCTTAAGGGCACCAATAGGGATGACAACAGATCGGATCTGGACCTGATCCTACTAGATCCAGATCCAAATCCATTTTTCATACCTGAATCCAGATCCAAATCCAGATCCATCGGGTCTATAAAAGTCAGATCCGGATCCAGATCCATCGGATCCACCGGGTCCACGGATCGGATCTGGATCTACATGTAATTTTTTTTGGCTTGAATAATATTCCCACATGTTGAAACTTTTATGACAAAATGAAACGCAATCTGATTGAAAAAAATGATTGAGTTCATTCAATCAACCTACACAAACATGACACCATTCTTCCAAAATACTGAACAAAGTTTTAGCATCACAAGAAAATAAAGACGATTGACTTCATTAGTGATGTTGAACATGTTGCAACTTTGAGCTAATTTTTGGAGGCTTTAGTGATGCTCCACTTGTAACTCTACTGATTGACTTCATTAAACAACATAAAACAATGTCAGTCATATATCAAAAGTCCAATTTTTTTTTGCTGATCAAACAAATGAGTGAAAGATACTTAAAGCTAACGTCTAGCAGATTTAAGAAAGGAAAATTTAAAGAAGAGTGATAATTTTTTCTTTTTATAGAAATGAAAATATGAGAAACTACAGAGAGCATATAAGTAAAAGAAATGAAACTTCAAAGACAAATTACATGGTTGTATGACTTGTGCCTTATCCTGGTTCAACCCTTTACCCAATACATAAATTATGAAATTTTTTTAAGAAAATACTTATAAAATTACATTCTAGGTTATAGATATATTTAATAAAAAATGGATCCACAAATTGGGTCTGGACCGGATACGGATCTCAAATACAAGATCTAGATCCATATCCGATCTGTCAGAAACAGATCCGAGTCCGATCCGGATCCGTTGGGTCCAAATTTTAAAGATCCATATCCTATAAAACGGATATCGATCGACCAGATTCGGATCGGGTCCAAGATCCATTGCCATCTCTAGGCACCAAAGTGGGATTCTCGCGGGGCGTGCATAAACAGACATACCTGCTGAACGGCATATGCAGTATCAAGCCTAGTGAATGTAAGATACTGAAGGACACTTGCAAGACTTCCATATAGGGTGGGATCACAAACGGGATCACCGTCAACAATACTAAGCTTGGATTTGGAATCGACTGGAGTTGGCATAACCTTGCAATTTGCCATTTTAGCCATATACACTATATCTTCTGCATATTTGCGCTGACTCAGGAACATAGTTTCGGCAGACCTGGTGACTGATATACCCAAGAAATAACTAAGCTTGCCCAAATCAGTCATAACAAATTCAATTTTGAGTAGAACAATGATTTCATCTTTCAATCCGTCAAATGAGGCAGTGAGAACAATGCTATCCACATACAATAGCAAATAAGCAGTGCTGCTACCGTGATGAAAAATGAAAAGAGAATTGTCACACCTGCTACATATAAACCCAATCTGCAAAATATACCTGACAAAACAGTCATACCAAGCTCGGGGAGCATGTTTCAAGACATATAGTGATTTCCTGAGATGACATACGTACTGAGGGGCTACCGGATGGACAAAACTAGGTGTCTGATGCATATACACAGTTTCTTTCAAATTCCCATGAAGAAATGCATTCTTGACGTCAAGCTGATGAATCGGTCAATGCTTGCCCATAGCAATACTAATAATAATATGAATAGTAGCTGATTTAACAACCGGACTGAATGTCTCACCACAATCAATCCCCTCCTGCTGATTAGTGTCATTGGCAACAAGTCTGGCCTTATACCGCTCCAAGTCACCAATGTCTCTGAACTTGTGGCGAAATAAACACATGCGTCGGATTACATTCACCCCATCCGGTCTAGGTACCAAATCCCAAGTGTGTTGCTTTGTTAAAGCATTAAATTCTTCGCATATGACCGTATTCCAATTTGGGTCCAGTTTGGCTAGTTTTGGATTTTTGGGGAATCAATGATATGGTTTGTGTGGAGAGGTTAAAATGGACCTTGGGTTTGAAAATCCCATGTTGTACACGAGTCTCCATCTGGTGGGTAGGCAGCAGTGGTTGGTCTGGGATTTATGGCTGCTGGCTCGCGGGTTCGGGAGGGGTGTTGACTAGTCTAGGGTCGGTGGCTGGTGGAGTTGTCGTTGATTGGATAGGTGACACAAGAGGGCCGATCAGTGGAGGGTTCGACCGAGAGCTAGGTGGTTCCTGGTTGGAGTCGATGCCAGACACTGTGGGTGACGAGCTGCATTGCGGAACTCGTCGAGTGAGTGACGGTGTACGATGGCGGATAACAGGGGACAAACTAGGCTCATCGAGAAAAGTGTAATCCGTGGTTTAAAATTTTTGGAGATTTGAAAACGGAAAGTCCATCTCGTCAAATATGATGTGACGTGATACAATGATTTTATGAGTGGCTATGTCATAACACAGGTAACCCCGATGAGTAGGTGAGAAACCAACGAAGATACAAGGTGTGGTGCGTGAGTCTAGTTTGTGAGGTGCAGTGGAGGCCATGTTGGGGTAGCATAAGCAACCGAAAATGCGAAGATGGTCATAGGATGGGAACCTACGGTATAAGATTTCGGTTGGAGTCTTATTTTGGAGAGTGTTGGTTGGTAAAATATTAAGGAGGTACTCGACCATTTTAACAGCATAGTCCCAGAATGGTGGTGGAAGACATACATGAAACAATAAGGTACGAACCATGTTATTAATGGTGCGTATAATTCGTTCAGCCTTTTCGTTTTGGGATGAAGTGTAGGGACATGAAAAATGGAAAATCATGCCTTGTTTAGAGCAGAAATTGTGGAATGCCGAATTATTAAATTCACGTCCATTATCACATTGGAAATATTTTATGGATTTTTCAAACCGTGTTTTAATGAATTTTTGAAATTCAAGGAACTTGGCAAAAACTTCAGATTTGAACTTGAGTGGGTAAATCCAGACAAAGTGTGAAAAATTATCTAAGGATACTAGATAAAATTTGTGACCCAAGGAACTAACAACCGGAGATGTCCACACATCAGCATGAACAATATCAAATGGAGAAAAAGTAATAATGTTGGATGACATAAATGGAAGACGAGTATGCTTGCCAAGCGGGCAAGAAAAATAGTGTTGGGCAAGTTTCCCATTACTACATTGAATACGCTTATTAGTCCTAAGAAAATTAAAAACATGGTCTCTTGGGTGTCCGAGTTTGTTATGCCAAGTTGACGGAGAGATAGCAGCAAGGGAGATAGTTGAATGTGGTCTGACAACGTTAGATTGAATGAAGGGGTAGATGTCTCCCACACTATTGCAGCGCGTAAATTTTTTCCCCGTATTGAGATCCTTCACAGAAAAACCAAAAGGGTCAAATTCGACAGACACAGAATTATTGCGAGTGAATTTTCTAACAAAGATTAAGTTTTTAATGATGTTAGGGGTGTAAAGGACATGATTTAGGGAGAAAGGTGGGTGGGGATGTTTGGTATGTGTGTTCCCGTAACCTTCAATTGGAATGCGGTGACCATTGCCAACAATAATAAATTGAGGAGACTTTAACCGAAACATTTGAGATAAATTACCTGACGATCTGGTGAGATGAGATGTGGCTTCGGTGTCCATGCACCAATTATCATTGGGCTGTTGAAGGTTCAAGGTGTTGAAGGCCTGACCCAAATCAGTGGGGGCAGTGGCGACTTCGGGTATCTTGGGTGGCCGAAGCCAGTGGGCTCTTGTGTGGGTGATGGGCTGCTGTTGTCTAAGGCGGAGCCCAAAACACCTGGTGACCAAGCTTGCTGGAATTGGGCCCCTGAAGTTGGGTAGGGGTATGCGGGCGAGGCCTAGTTCCCGGTATTGGGCCATGATGGCTGCCCAACCCACTTAAAATAAGGAGCAGGGGTTGGGCCTAACTGCTGGTTTCTTTGGCCTTTGTCGTGGCCCTTCCCTTTGTTGTTATTACCGCGGCCTCTGCCACCACGTCCTCCATCGCGGGACTGGTGGTGGTGGTGGCTGGGTGGTGTTGGGCGCCGGTGGTGCCATGCTATCAACGGCTAATGCCTTTTGGTTGTGCTCCTTTTGTTTAGCACGGCGGGTCTCTTCCAACAATAGTTGTGAACGCGCCTTGTTGAAACTTGGTAGTGGGTTGACCTGTTGAATCATCGTCGTAAGTGTATCATATTCACCTTTAGGCAAACCAGCAACCAATTGAAGTACCATCAGATGTCCCGACGTTAGAAAGTTGATCGGCGATGAGTTTTAGTTGTTTACAATATTTGGACATGTTAAAATTCTCAAGACGCATATTGTTGAACTGCTCTTCCAAATACACGGCCCGAGTATTTTTATTATCCTGAAAAATTTCTTCTAACCGTACCCAAAGTTCATGTGCCGTAGCACCTGTTTTCATGATAGTACACAACAAGTCTTTTGAGATGGTGGTGCCGTATATCTATTGTTTGACGATGGCATCAAGGCGACTCCATGTCGAGTCTGCAACATCGGTGGGACGAGGAACATAATCATCAATACAGTCTAGCACATTGTACGCACATGCACGAATATAGAATATTTCTATCCACATGGAATATTGACAGTCTTCTTGGTCAAGAATTATAGGGATAAAATTTTTGATGTTGGTAACGGCGAAAGCCGGATGAAAAGAAGACGATGAACGTGGAGGGGGGTTGTCAAAAATACCAGTGGAGGAATAGGAATTAGTAGGGGAAGAGGGACGAGACATGGTGGCTATGGTTGCCGTCGACCGAGAAGAAGGAAAAAAAATATATGGTGGTGGTCGGCGGCTTTTGGGAGGAGAAGAGTAGGGATTAGGATTTGACTTTTGATACCATGTAAGTTTGGAATAATCTCCCTTAGGGATTCCTTTTATTAATCACACTATATATATAGTTGTACAGAGGTTGATTCCTAATACAATAAGAATCCTAAGTTACCTTAAATATACACCTATCATAATTACAAAATATACTGTGAATATTCGCTAATACGATCAAATTAAAAATAGCACCACGTAAGATCTAATTAAGGGATAATTAGTTTTATAAACATTTCTCAATTCTAAAGATTGAAACAAAACTTTTAATTAATGATTGATAATTGACCTCCATCTGTTACCACTTATAGGCTACATGTAACTAAAAAGATGGAGTAATACTTTATTTTCCCATTTATGTATTATAATTATATATGTCAAAAAACAATGCTTTATCCCTTTTAATTATGTGCCATTGTCCGTATTCGAAGAATCACACAAGTTACTCTTTGACAGCTATTTTTTCATATGATTTTTATACTAATAGCGACACATGAATAAAAGTATTTTTTATTAGTAAATATTTTAACTTATTAATATTGTGACTTATATTATAAACTCAAAGTATGACTCAGTTAATTGAATATGAGACTTTCATAATAAATGTTTCAGGTTCGAAGTCCCTACGGGAGATTTGCCTTTCGGGTCAAGCTCATCGCACTGCAATTATCTAATATGAATTATCTCTCCTATGTGATTTGCGAGTTCTTACATTATGTATGTACTCGAATGATAGCAACTGTGGATTGTTATATATAAATTTTATTTTAAGATTTTAATATCTGAATTTATAAATAAATTTAAGAAATTTGAAATCTTGAAACGTCACAATAATTAGGATGGAGGGAATACTAACTCCATTAATAATTTAGCTTCTTTCCATTAAACAATTTAATTAGTTATTGCTATGAAATTTTTTGTTATGTATTTTTTTGGTTTGTAGCTACGACGGCAGAATGTTCTTGCCATGAAAAATATATTTATAGTAAATAATTTTATTTTTTTCCCACAATAAATAAAACTTATAGCAATCTTTATGTTGTAGCTACTATGTGTTCTTTTGTGGCAAAAAGTTCAATTTATTTGCCACGAAGATACAAATTTGGTGGCTATTATAGTTTAATCTCGTGGCAATAAAATTATATTTAGCTACGAGTCCAAAAATCTATAACTCTGAATTATAGTATTTGCCACGCCACAAATATTTTTGAACATAACTAAGAATTTATTCTTTTAGCAATGAAATATATAAATTTATAGCTAATTTTCTCTTCATTTACTACGAAAAGTGAAAATGTGTATTCTTGTTTTGGCAATATATACAGTTAGCTACGAATTCTAAAGTTTCATTTCTACAAATTGAAGAATATGTCACAAGCATTGTTCATCAGAAGAATTCTTCTATACAAATAAAAAAAAATGAATTCCAAAATAGATTTCAAGTTACATATTTAAATTTTCAAACATTCACAATAAATATTTCATTTATGACACTATATCTTGTTTGAGACTCGAAGCTTCACAATTTTTTTATTTCTCCCCTCCTACGCAGCCTCCAATTGAATCTTAATTTGATCAATATTGATGCTCTAATTTCATAAATCTGCCTGTAAATTTCGATAAAGTAAATGAACATCAGAAACATAACAAATGATTATATATATAGAGATCATATATTATGAGAAATACATGAGAAACATACAAATATTAACATAAACAACAACGTATCTGTGAATATTAAATAAAAAAAATTAATAACCACCTCTTGAAAAAAGAGTAAGATTAATTTCATCAATAGCATCTTCTTAA
The DNA here is from genome assembly GCA_029783415.1 of Anisodus acutangulus. Classification (NCBI taxonomy): domain Eukaryota; kingdom Viridiplantae; phylum Streptophyta; class Magnoliopsida; order Solanales; family Solanaceae; genus Anisodus; species Anisodus acutangulus. The sequence continues at coordinate 47,437,895 of CM056491.1, read as the reverse complement.
TCACATATCAGAAGAGTCAACCAAAAATGAATAAATTATTATTGATAAATCAATCTAACAAATGAACATAAAGATTCAAACTTTTCTTTTCTCTGTTAAGGAAGAAGAAGAATAAAAATGCTTCTACCGAATCCAACATAAGTTACAAATGAGAGTGAAGTATACATAAAAACAATAAAGAGGAAGAAAGAAAGTAACTAAAAATATATAGTGACAACTGACAAAGAATGAGATTCACAAGAAAAAAGATAAAGAATGAGATTCAAAAAGAAAAAAAAAAGACCTACTCCAAAATTGGTGGCTTTGTCAATTGCCGTTCTTTTCTTTTCTTTTCTTTTGGTCTTGAATTGCTTTTTTAAATGATTTTTTTTTTTATAGATAATACTTATTCCATAAGGATTAAAGTATAATCACTTTATTAAATATCAACCATATTAAAATTTTAATTGTTATTTGTTAGTGTAACTAGATATAAGAAAAACATATCTTATATTCTAGTGCATAATTAGATTCCTGATAACTATATAGTTATTAAAATAGCATTAAAACATTTAAGTGAAACTTTTATTTATTTAAATTGTATATAATAGTGATCAATAAATAAGTACAAGAACATAGTTATTTAAATATAATATAGTTAAATATTCAAATCTAATAATAATTACTATTAAATATTTATTTAAATTGTATTAGAAAATTACAAGTAATTCTTCATTTAATATGAGTTATGATATACTTCTAGTTAGTATTGTTATGCACTCCTATATCAATCATACATATTCTTGTAGTTTTAAAATATAATTTTTAATAATTTAGGTATTATAAAATGTCCATATATAATCACAAAAGAGACAAAGACCATCGGTATATGAATCATATTAAATTTTTAGTTTTTGAATTTGGTATAAAATTCTCACATGTAACGTTTTTCGTATATTGAATTATGAAATTGATAGTTTTGTCATAACTCATATTCAATTACATCAAATTAATATTTTATAACGATCAATTAGATTTATGATAATCATTAAGTTATAATATTGCAATAAGATCATAAAATCAATAATGTATATGCTTATTTGAATTTAATAGAATTAGTTATCAATATAGTTAGATACAAGCACATAGATATTTAAATGTAATATAGTTAGATATTCGAATTTGATTAAATTAAATTATATAATTATTTGTTATATTGAAACTTAAAAGCAATACTTTATTAAATATAATAATTTATCTAATAGTTAATTTTGATGTACAATCATACGTATATCAACCATATTCTTAATTTTATTGAAAATAAATTTGATAGTATCGAAATTATCTAAGTGTTACAAATATAATACAATAGTCACAAGAGAGACAATATATCTGATCTTGTACACAAATCATGTTAAATTCTCAATTGTTAGTTCGATGTACAATGAATTTTATGATAATTAATAAGCTATTAAGTTAGTAATAGACCAATTTTTTTATTGTCTAGATTAAATTGATAAAGGACCAAACCATTATTGATATAGTTGTTCAAAATTCTATGTAATTAGTTACTTATCTTATTACTTGAATATAATTCAATTATAGTTTTAATTATAATTGAAACTTATAGATAATACTTACTTAATAAGAATTATAATCTAATCACTTTTGTTAATGGCCTTAAATATCAGCCATATTAATTTTTTAATTGTTAATGTAACTAGACATAAGAAAATCATATACATTTTACATAACTAGAAAAATGTAGTCTATATGGTGAAAAACTTATAGTCTAGAAACAATTACTATAAATAATATTGTTCGCGACGAGATTCCATTAAACTATTAGCGCCAAATTAGCGATAGATTTCTAACTAAAGTATACTTTCCTTTAAAACTATTTTCGTCTTAAATATTTTTAGTTTGTTATATGCTCCTATGTAAATTATATTAAATTCTTAATTTTAGTCTTAATTAGATTCCTGATAACTATCAAGTTATTAAAATAGCATTAAACTAGTAAATTGATAACTTTTGTTTATTTAAATTGTATATAAATAGTAATCAATAAATGAATACAAGAACATAATTATTTAGATATAAAATTGGTAAGTATTCAAAATTATTAATATTATTAAATATTTTTTAATTTTATTTGAAAATTAGAAGTAATTCTTCGTTTAATACGAATTATGATATACTAGTTAGTATTATTATGCACTTCTAAATCAATCATTTATATTATGAATTTTAAAATAGAATCTATAATTTAAGTATTATAAAATATCAAATATAGTCAAAAAAAATTGCCATTATTTTTTTGTTTTTTCTTGCCTCCATCGTGAGCACGGTTTTAGCCCGAATTATCAATAAAACCGTGAGAATTAGCAGAGGACGTCATCATGACCACAAGACTTGCACCGATAGCCGCCTTCTTGGCCAAACTAGCTTCTTCTAACGTGAGCATCAAACGGGCTTGATAAAAAGGTGGAAGCGGATTACTTTGACGGTGGAGAGTCCCCACGCCATTATAGGAAAATCTTTCATGTGGACTTTGGAAAATTCCTGCTCAAGGGTGACAATGCGTGAATGTTGGTTATCTTGGAATATATCACACAATCTATTTCATGTAGTCATAGCCGTAGTGTCCGGCTCAATAATCGTTTGTAAAAGGTCGGTAGAAATAGTGGAATAAATTCACTGAAGGACGGTAGCATCAAGAGTAATCCATAATTGAGGATCCTCCGCGGGAGTAGGGGTAGCGGGAAGAATTATGTGATGGAGAACTTGATGTGAAATGGCGTGAATTTTGAACAACTCCGCCCACGTCGTGTATTTGACATTTTCCATCTCAAGAACAATAGGGATGTGGTTCTTGATCCTGGAAACAGTAAGGGCATGATGAAATATGTTTTTTGACGTAGACATAATGAAAGAACAATATGTGATTTTAGGAATTTAAAAGAAAATTTGGGAATAGAGGAGGAAGAACTCAACACGGAAAATTTGAGAAAGGGCTCGGATATCGAGGCAGCCGAGACAAACGAAAGCTTGGTAGAGAAGGAGGTATGTGAAACCTAGACTTCTGATACCATGAAAGAAATAACCCCTTGATTATTTTCATTAATGAATGAGTATATATACAATTTACAATATGGAAAATCCTTTTCCTATTCTACTCACAAAACGCTATTCTATTTGTATAAGAATCCTAAAATTATGGTAAGTGTACAATGCTAATTAATTACAAATAATATGGTACAAAACCATCTCCAAATCGTGATATACTTACCATGTATATCACGGTCAATTTGGTAAGTGTATCACTGACCGGTTCCTTGTGGTCAACGGGGTATTTTTAAACCAAAAAGACATTTAATCTAAATTTTAATGTTCTTAAGTCCCACTGCCCCGTAACCCAGTGTCTGCGTTAAATGACCCGAATTGGAAATTGATTATGACCGACGAATATGATGCTCTTATTACAAATAAGACGTGGGAGTTGGTGTCCCGTCCTTCTGGTGTTAATATTATTCGGTCAATGCAGATTTATACTCATATATATAATTCTGATGGATCTTTTGCGAGACATAAGGCTCGTCTTGTAGGTGATGATAAAACTCAACAGGTTGGCTTGGATTGTGGTGAGACGTTTAGTCCGGTGGTCAAGCCAGCTACCATTCACACTGTTCTCAGTTTGGCTCTTTCAAAGGCATGTCACATTTATCAGTTAGATGTGAAGAATGCTTTCTTACATGGTGATCTTAAGAAGATCGTTTACATGCATCAACCCTTGGGTCATGGAGACCCCACATATCTTCATCATGTCTGTTTATTGAAGAAGTCCTTATACGGGCTTATGCAAGCCCCATGTGCTTGGTATAAGAGGTTTGCGGAATATGTTTCGTCTATTGGGTTTACTCATAGCAGGTCTGATAATTGTTCATATATCGTCGTGGTACTTCCCTGACTTATATTCTATTATATGTGGATGATATTATCTTGACTGCCTCTTCTAATGCTTTGCGCAAGTCTATCATGACTATGCTCAGTTCTGAGTTTGCTATGAAAGACTTGGGGCCCTTGAGTTACTTTTTGGGGATTGTTGTCACTCGTCATGAAGGTGGGTTATTCTTATCACAGCGAAAGTATGCCATTGAGATCATTGAGCGCACTGGTATGTCCTCGTGGAAGTCTATTTCCACTGTCGTTGATACGAAGCCCAAGCTAGGATCTGGGGCTGGCTCACCTTACGAGGATCCCACTCACTATCGTAGTCTTGTTGGAGCTATTCAGTATCTTACTTTCATGAAATCGGATACTACGTATGTCGTGCAGCAAGTGTGTTTGTTTATGCATGATCCAGGGTTGAGCACATGAATGCGCTCAAACGCATTATTCGCTACATCCAGGGAACACTTGACTACGACTTACATTTATATCCATTATCGACATCTACACTTGTTTCGTATACAGATGCTGATTGGGGTGGTTGCCCAGACACCAAACACTCCACATCTGGCTATTGTATGTTTCTTGGAAATAACTTGGTCTCATGGTCTGCTAAGCAACAATCTACTTTATCAAGCTCTAGTGCGGAGGCTGAGTATCGAGGTGTAGCCAATGTGATCTCTGAATCATGTTGGTTACAGAATCTTCTCTTAGAACTTCATTGCCCCATTCAGAAAGCTACCTTGGTTTATTGTGATAATGTTAGTGTCATCTATATATCTATCTGGTAATCCGGTTCAACACCAGCGCACCAAACACATCGAGATGGATATCCACTTTGTTCGCTGAAAGGTAGCTCATGGACAAGTACGTGTCTGTCATGTCCCTTCCAGGTATCAAATTGCAGACATCTTTACGAAGGGTCTTCCATCGGTTCTATTTGAAGATTTTAGGGACAGTCTCAGCGTACGAAGACCGCCCGCTATGACTGCGAGAGTGTGAAAATATACCGTGGTTTGTTTTAAAACATTTTAATTTTTTTCTTTTCTACACCAACACCAACCCCCACCCCCCCCCCCCTTCCAAAACAAAATTTGTTTTAAAACATTTTAATTTTTTTCTTTTCTACACCAACCCCCACCCCAAAAAAAAAACCACCGTCCGAAATTTTTTAAATTTCAAATTATTTTTTTGGTTTTTTAGACTGCTACACCACCCCTACCTCCTCCCGAATTTTTTAGTTCATATATTTTATTTTACTTTTATAAAAATTTAATTACGTGGTTAAATTTGGTGTGCGTGAATTGTGGTTGGGGGGGGGGGGGAGCAAGGGACCGGGTAAGAAAAATATCTCATTTTTTTATAAATATAAAATAAAATAAAATAAAGTATATGAAATAGAAAATTGAGACAGGGTGGAGGGTTAGGTGGAACAATGTTGTGGGGTGGGTGTGGTGATGTGAGGTAGGGCTCGACGAAAATGAAGTGCGTTCGTGGGTGGTGGGGGTGGGATTTGGTTGGTTGGTGGAGGGTGGGTGGTGGGTGGTCTAGGGTGAGCGTTTGGGGTGGGTGGTGGGATTTGATGGGACTTGGGTGAGTATTTTTCAAAAAATATTTTTTACTAAACAACCGAACATGAGAAAATAGTAAAAAAATCACTTATTGTCCACTAACCAAACGAACATGAGAAAATAAGTTTTTATAATCACGCATTCTTAATGATAAAAATTCACTTATTTTTCACAAAAATATTTCCTCCATACCGAGCACACCCTTAATGATAAGTTTTTATAATCACGCATTCTTACTTTCATTTATAGTGTATTTAAAAGAAAGTCTTTTCTATATTTGGTATATCTAAATCTAATATGTTACCTGATTTATTTAAGATCATAAGATTCAGATAATTTATATACTTCATCTGTCTCAATTTATATGGCATATTTTTTTTGTCAGTCTCAAAAAGAATGACACATTTCTTTATTTGACAATAATTTAACTTTAAACTTTACTTTTATGCATAGTGAGACGATAACCACATAAATATTTTTAGTTTGTTTTAGATCACAAAATTCAAAAAAAATTCTTTATTTCTTAAACTTCGTGTCAAGTCAAACTACATCATATTAAGTTTGTTATGCATATATTAGTATATTTTTATTGTCTGATTTATCGTCGTTTAAGATTTGAAATTGTTAGCTTTCGCATAATTCACTGATTATTTGAATCCCAATATTTGTTTCCTCCAACAACTGGAATCAATTTATGATTTGGCGAGCAGTCATGGAACTAGCATAGTTATAAGTTATAACATAGGCCAAGCTTAGTGTCTTGTTCACTTACTGCTTTGCTATGTTTATCGGTAACTTTAACGATGCAGGCATAAAAAAGAAGTTAGTAGTCATTGATGACTATAAATAAATAATTTGTGACACACATTTAATCTCTAAATTAGCTAGTGATAGGCAATGTGAAGCTTAATTCGAAGAAGAGATTATTGAGTTTGGAATAAAATTCATATTAGCATCTTAAAAGAAATGTATTATTTATAAAGTATTTGACAGAATATACCGTGATATATATACACAGCATATACAATAGTATATATCACGGTATATCATGAGTATTCTAGTAGTTTTGGATCGTGATATACACGGCATATACAACTGTGTATATCACGGTTTTGGAGCAGATTTTTAGTAACCATAATTGTATTTACTTACATTGTACACTTACCATAATTGTAGAATTATTGTACAAGTAGAATAAGGTTTTAGGAGTATAATAGGAGGATTTTTCATATTATGAAAATTGTAAATTGTATATATACTATTTCATTAATAAAAATAATCAAGGGATTATTTCTTTTATGGTATCAGAACTCTAGGTTTTTCATACCTCCTTCTCCCACAACTTCCGCTCCCCTCGGCCAACGTGACATCCGAGCCACCTCCTCGGATTCCGTGACCGTCTTTTCTCTTCTCTTCCAAATATTTTCCAAATTCCTTCCTCATATATTGTTCTTTCGTCATGTCTAAGATCATGTATCATCATGTCCTTACTGTTTCCAACATCAAGAACCACATCCCTATTGTTCTTGAGATGAAAACCGTCCAATACGCGATGTGGGCGGAGTTGTTCAAAATTCACGCCATCTCCCATCAAGTTCTCCATCACATAATTCCTCCCGCTACCCCTACTATCGCAGAGGATCCTCAATTATGGATTACTCTTGGTGCTACTGTCCTTCAGTGGATTTATTCCACTATTTCTACCGACTTTTTACAAACGATTATTGAGCCGGACACTACGGCTATGGCTACATGGAATAGATTGCGTGATATATTCCAAGATAACCAACATTCCCACATTGTCACCCTTCAGCAGAAATTTTTCCAAGTCCGCATGGAAGATTTTTCGAATGTTTCAGCTTATTGTAAATGACTCAAGGAATTGGTAGATCAACTCCGTAACGTTGGAGCGCCCATTACCAATAATCGTTTTGTTCTGCAAATGGTTGCAGACCTATCTGAGGCCTATAATGGCGTGGGGACTCTCCTCCGTCAAAGTAATCCACTTTCATCTTTTTATCAAGGCCGTTCGATGCTCACATTAGAAAAAAAGCCGATTTGGCAAAAAAGGCGGCTACCGACGATAGTTCCGTGGTCATGATGACGTTCTCCGCTAATTCTCAAGATTTTGTTGATAATTCGGGCCAAAATCGTGCTCACGTTGGAGGCAAGAAAAATCAAAAAAATAATGACAAAAATTGCGATCTAAATCATGGTGGTTCCGGCGGTGGTGAGGGTGGCCAGAACAACGCCGGCGGTGCTCGACAAGGTGGCAGTGGGCCGCAGCCCCATTGGTCCCATCCATGGCCCCCCTGGCAGTGGGGCTGGGCTAGTGGGCCGTGGCACAACAACCCTTATTTTTCAGGCTCAGCGTACCCCGGGCAGTGGGCCGGCCAGCAGCCCTTCACGCCTAATTTTCCAGCTTCATCTTCTAGTTTCAGAAACACTGTTGGGCCGGGGTAGCAAGGAGGCCTGCTTGGGCCTCGGCCTACGCATGCATTCTCAGTAGTGGGCCCCACGCCGACTCCAACAGATATTGAGGTCACAATACATACGCTTGGATTAAATCCTCCAGACCCAAATTGGTACATGGACACCGATGTCACTTCTCACATGACGTCAGACTAATGTACTCTCTCGTCTTATTCTAATTTGGGCACCAATCGTGACATTATTGTTGGTAATGTCAACCCAATTCTAATTCGTGATTATGGTCATAAAACTTTGTCTCCCCCCATCCATCTCTTGTCTTAAAAAATGTCCTTCATGCACCTAACTTAATTAAAAATTTGGTGTCTGTCCGTAAATTCACCACTGATAAATTGGGTTTCTGTTGATTTTGATCCTTTTGGATTTTCTGTGAAGGATTTCAAGATAGGGATACCTCTCATGAGATGTGATAGTAGGGGAGATCTTTATCCTAAAACGCCCGCATCCAACCTCTCGAGTCAAGCCTTGTCATCTACTTTTGCAGCTCTAGCTCCTTCCATGTGGCATGCACGTTTGGGTCACTCTTGGTCATCTATTGTTTCTTCCTTGCATACAAATAATTTTATTTCTTGTAAGGGTACGCGTAGTACTCCAGTTTGTCAATCCTGTCATTTAGGAAAATATGTAAGATTGCCATTTGTAGCCTCTACTTCTCGTACTTTAATGTCATTTGATATTATTCATAGTGATTTATGAACATCTTCCGTTTCAAGTTCTATGGGCCATCGTTATTATGTTCTATTTTTGGATGATTATTCTAATTTTTATGGACTTTTCCGTTAGCAAAAAAATCTCACGTATTTTCCACTTTCTTACAATTTCGCGCATTCGTCCGTACCCAATGCGAACGAGAAATAAAAAATATTCAATGTGATAATGGCAAAGAATTTGATAATGAGTTGTTTCGGGATTTTTGTGACAAAAATGGCATCATTTTTCATTTCTCTTGTCTTCATACGTCTTCACAAAATGGGAAAGCTGAACGAAAAATTTGTACCATTAATAATATTATCCGAACTTTATTGGTTCATGCTTCCGTACCACCTTTCAACGTCTCGTCACCACAACCAACCTACCCTCTCTCTCTTCTCTGATCGACCACAACCCACTGCTTCACCACCACAATACCATCGTCAACAACTAGCACTGCCAAAACTACCCTCTCATTTTCACCGTTAAACCCTCTCCTCTATATGCTTCACCGTTAAAAAAAAGAAGGGAAAAGACACCGTCGACTCTATCACCAACCGCCCTAAACAACCACGTTCACCGGCACTTCCTCAGTCAACTCCGGATGGGACGAATTATCCACTAGACTATTTCAGAGCCCATACCCTGTTGGAATACCTCTGTGTCCGTCTCCACTAGGAACACCTAGAAGGAAATTCAAGTGACCATTTCCATCGCCGTCGCCGGCCATATCAAATTAGCTTGTCGTCCATGTAAAATAATGTAAATCTCCTTGATGAAGTTCTCTTATTAATGTAATATATATAGTATACAATTGTAGTCCTAATAGAATTATGATCTCTATTTTATATTAATTACACTAAATATTAATTACAGAATATATTGTTAATATATATGAAATATATTCACTATCACCCCTCAGTCGGAGCAGGAGGAGGTTGGACGCTGATACTGAATCTGAAGTCAAGGAACAGTTTCTGAGGAATCCCCTTTGTGAAGATATCTGCGTACTTATATGAAGAAGGAACATGCAACACCCTAACGTGACCCATTGCAACATTCTCACTAATAAAGTGAATATTCATCTCAATATGTTTGGTTCGTTGATGCTGAATCGGGTTATGAGACAAGTACATAGTAGATATGTTATCAAAGTAAACCAAAGATGCCTTACGTATGGGGCAATGAAGCTCAAGAAGGAGATTTCGGAGCCAACATAACTCGGAAACAACGTTCACAACGCCTCGATATTCTGCTTCTGCACTCAAACGGAAAAGTGTGGCTTGCCTCTTGGCAGACCACGATATAATATTATCCCCAAAAAATACACAATAGCCGGACGTAGAGCGACGGGTGTTCGGACAACCTGCCCTATCTGCGTCTGTGTAAGATAGCAATCTAGACGGTGCGAAGGGATATAAATGAAGTCCATAATCAAGTATTCCATTAACGTACCGAATGATACACTTAAGAGCTGTAAAGTGAGGCTCCCTAAGAACGTGCATGAACAAGCACACATGTTGAACTGCATATGCAATGTCGGGCCGAGTGAAGGTGAGATAATGGAGAGCACCTACGAGACTCTTATAAAGAGAGGGATCGCTGACCGAATCCCCATCATCCGCACTGAGTTTGGAATTTGAGTCGACTGGAGTGAGCATGATCTTGCAATTTTCTATTTTAGCCCTGTAGACGATCTCCTCTGCATACTTGCGCTGACACAAGAACATGGTATGGGCGGATCTGGTCACTGAAATCCTAAAAAATAACTTAACTTGCCCAAGTCAGTCATTGCAAATTCGGATTTGAGTAGAGAAATGATCTCGTGCTTCATGCCTTCTGAAGAAGTTGTCAGAACATTATCATCCACATTTTCAGTACCTCGATTAAAAAATGAACAATGAATGATCACTCTTGCTGCACACGAAGCCTATTTGTATGATGTAAGTGGCAAACAACTCATATCAGGCCCTATGGGCTTGTTTCAACCCATATAGCGAGTTACGAATATGATAAACATGTTGAGGAGCCTCCGGATGCAAAAATCCTGGCAGTTGATACATATAGACGATTTCTTTCAAATCTCATGTAAGAAAGCATTCTTCACATCAAGCTGGTAAATAGATCAATTCTTCCCCATAGCTATGCTCAAAACTGTGCGGATGGTGGCTGGCTTAACCATTGGACTGAAAGTCTCACCACAATCAACACCCTCCTATTGCCTTGTGCCATTTGCCACAAGTCTGGCCTTGTGACGTTCAAGGGCACCATTATCTCTGAACTTATGATGAAATAGCCACATACAACAGATTACATTCACCCCATCAGGCCGCAGAACAAGATCCCAAGTCTACTGTGAAGTAAACGCATTAAACTCCTCACGCATGACTGTATTTCAATTCGGGTCAAGCTTGTCTAAGGTTGGGGTTTTAGGTAGCGGGTAGATGGTTTGAGTGGACAAATTAAAGTGGACCTTTGGTTTGAAAATCCTGTGTTGTGCACGGGTTTCCATACGGTGGGTTAGGGCGGGATTGGATTGGGTTGGTTAGTTGCGGTACTGGGCCATGAGGTATTGGGTTGGCCAATTTCGTCACTAGGCTGGGCAATTTCGTCACTAGGTTGGGCAATTTGGGTATTGGGTTGTGCAGTGGGTTGGGCGTTTTAATATATTTGGCTGGGCAGTTTGTATATTGGGCTGGGCAGTTTGTATATCAGGCTGGCCAATGGGTGTATAGGGCAGGGCAGTGGCATTGATGGGTTGCGATGCGGTTCAGGACAGATCGGGTGCAGTAGGTGTGGCCGATGGGATGAGTGTCATGGTAGTGGAATCCGTAATTGAGGCAGTGGGTAATGGGTTGGTATTTGGCCAATATAATGCATTTCGAAGTAGAGGGGAAGTGTCCGAGTCATCAAAGAAATCGTAATCACTGACTCAAAATTTTTGGATATTGGCAAACGGGAAAACGTACTCATTAAACTTGACATGGCGTGAGACTAAGATTTTATCTGTGGATAACTCATAGTACAAGTATTCGACGGGAAACCTAGGAAGACGCAAGGAGTGGAGCGAGGTGCTAATTTGTAAGGGACCATGGAGGAAAGATTTGGGTAACAAAGACAACAAAAAATTCAAAGGTTATCATAGAAAGGGATCCGACGGAAGAGAATTTCGGTGGGTGTCTTATTTTGGATCGTATGGGTAGGTAAGATGTTAAGAATGTGTTCTACCATTTTTAATGCATATACCCAAAAGGTAGGGGAGAGACGCATGAAAAAGAAATGTGCAAATCATATTGTTCATGGGGGAGTATGGGGGCATGAGAAACGAAAAGCATGCCATTAGCCGCACAAAAATTATGAAAAAGAGAGTTATTGAACTCACGACCATTATCACATTGAAACGTTTTGATGTCTTTTTCAAATTGCGTTTTAACCATTGTACGAAATTCAAGGAATTTGGAGTAAACTTGATACTTAAGTTTAAGCGGATAGACCCAAAGGAAGTGAGAAAAGTCATCAAAAAATACCAAATAATATTTATGACCTAGGTTGCTAGTTATAGGAGATGTCCATAAATCCGCAGGAATAATATCAAAGGGAGAGAAAGTAATACTTAAAGAAGACGTAAACGAAAGTCTAACATGTTTCCATAGATGACAAGAGGAGCAACTATGAGAAAGTTTCCCTTTATTACATTGAATTAAATTGCGGTTTCTAAGAGAATAAAAAACATGAGCTCCCAGATGACCAAGTCTACTATGCCACGTTGATGGAGATATGACAACTAAAGCGGTGGGTGGAGTGACATGGGTAGCGGACGTGGATAGGAAAGGATAGAGGTCCCCCACACTATTGCATCTCGCAAGAAGTCTCCCCGTACGTAGGTCCTTTACAGAAAAACCAAACGGGTCGAAATCAATGGATACAGAATTATCAGTGGCAATCGAACAAAGATTAGGTTCTTGATAATGTTATGGGCATATAGGACGTGTTTAAGGGAGTAGTGGGGTTGCGGTGGTAGAGTTAGTGTATGGCCAAATTCTTGAATTGGAATGTGATGACCATTTTCGACCATAATAGATTGAAGAGTATTTAAATTTCGCAATTGAAGAAGATAACAGAATTGTTGGTGAGGTGAGACATGGCACCCGTATCCATATACCATGCATCATCGAGCTGCTGGGCTGATGTGTAATGGACCTGATAGCTTGGGTTTACCTGGCGAGCCACTGGATGGGCTCCCAGGATCTTTGGGCCTCGGTGAGCCCAGCGAAATTCTTTGTTTTGGGCCTCACGGAACAACCTTTGTTGGAAGGGCATGCCCGATTCTTTGGGCGATGCTTGAGCGGTGGAGTCGATCATTTATTGCGGTTCTTTGGGCTTTGTTGTGGACTACATGTATTTTTGGCCCAATGTCCACGAGGAGGATTTGTGACGTCAGGTGTTGAGGAAGAGGAAGCAGAAGAAGATATGTGGGCCGCGGGTGACGCCATGAGGGTATCCGAAATTTGGTAGAGAAGTAAAAGGGAGTAGAAGTGTTGTATATCAGATGTATACCAGGGGTATACAACCTGATGGAGAGAGAGAAATAAAAGTGTGTAGAACTGTTGTATTTCAGTAGTATACCAGAGGTATGTGGGGCTGGTATATGATGGCAGGGGTATATCAGTCGTATACGACTTACGGGTGGATGTAAATCACTGTATATGTGTTGTATATCACTTTATACGAGTAGTATATGGCGTCAGGTAGTGTGTATCAGTCGTATACAGTGTGTATATGAGTTGTTTCCGGTAGTAATTGGCGTCGGAAGAGAAGAAGAGAGGTGAGGGGGGCGGCGAATAAGGTTAGGAATGAATCTTAGGCCTAACTCAACACCAAAAGCTAGCTTGTAGGGTGATGATTATCCAAGTCTATATAAGGAGTTCATGTTTCCATTCCATATCCGATGTGGAACTCTTAACACTCCCCCGCATGCACAGACCTTGTTAACTGGAGCATGAATAATATAATTTGAAAGCCCAACATCGATAAATAAAAAATTGGAAGGGTCTGACTCTGATACCATGTAGAATAGTGTAAATCTTCTTGATAGAGTTCTCTTATTAATTGTAGTTCTAATAGAATTAAAATCTCTATTTTACATTAATTACATAATATATTGTGAAGTACATATAACAACCTCTCGAAATCTCTAATTAAGACTAAGCTAAGTAGTAAAAGTTATCCTTACAATACAAAGGCACTATAAATTAGTCTTTTTACTCAACAATGAAGATCACTCAGCCCAGAAAGAAGAATGCAAAAAGATGGATTTCTTGGTATGGTGGTTGCCCTCTCTGTTTGGCCCATGATTTCTCCAACCAACCAAACCAACAACCCTTTATTGGTATACTAGTGAAATTTCCCACAAAAAAAAAAAATAAATCTGTTGCAGGGCAAAAATCCGATTCGTTTTGCAGCCATGTCATTGTCCTCTTCTCTTTTTGCTCCATTTTAAAGATCTGAGCCTCAACTTTAAATAGGTCACTCTGTATTCTCCAGGATCCGACCCGGATTAGAATTTGATGAAAACCCAGTTCATATTTAGCTCAAACGACTGAGGCAAAAATTTGGTTGTTTTGTGGTTCTGAAAAGGGGAAGGGTTTCAGCAAATAAATGTAAGAGGGATGGAGAAATTCTGAGTTAGAGAAGCATAGAGTTAATAAAACCTTCACCGGAAAATGATTTTTCCGGCCAAAGTTCATCGGCTTGTATCAAACTTTACTGTTACCTTTACTTTTTATTTTGAACCCAAATACTTAAAAGTTATCATTGAATTTGAAAGATTATCATGTGGATTTGGTGATGATGGTGGCAATGGTGGTAGTTTAATGGTGGGTTTGGTGGTGTATAGTGAAGAAGAAAGTAATTGGAGTGACATGACATTTTTTCGTGGCATTTACGTGTATCCGATGTGCGTCCAACACACATTTTCGTCAATCAAGAATAAATTTATCAAGTTTGCAAATGATAATTTTATATTTGACCTCAAAATTTGAGGTAATTTAATCTATAAAATATAGTTAGATGAAAAAATTGACTCTTTCCCCTAAAATCAAAATAGGGGCCAAAAAGGACATTTGCTTCAATCAGCACAGATGAACCTGGGTGGTAGACTGGTAGTGTTAACATAGTGGCCCATGTGGTTGGAAAGGCCCAACTTATTTAATATTTCTTTTATTTTAAAAAGATTTTCTTACTTCTTTTTAGTCTCTTTAAAAAAAAGAATGTTTCTTTTTTTTTTTTGTCAAATCTTTCATTCCATCTTTTCACACAATATGTTAAAAAATTATGAGATTAAAAATTATTTTTGTACATTTAACATATCTTTAATTTAAGATCATAAAATTTAAAAAAAATTCTACTTTCTTAAATTTTGTGTCTAGTCAAAGCAGGACATTCTTTTTGAAACGATTACTAGAATTATTAGTATGCACTTGTGCTAGAAATCGGGGGAGGGACTCTTCAGCATCTGTGGATTCTAAGTACTTATTTGAACCATTAATTATTTTAGGTAACAGAAACACTTTTGAGAAACAAATACAGGCTCTGCTTAGAGGAGCCGTAACATATTAGTCTGAGAAAATGAATATACACTACTTAGCAATGAATACATTTTACATCAGTTTCTTATACAAGGGAAAAAGTCTGGATGCCAGTGGAAATATTTTCAACTTAACAAAGCACTGTTCAGCAGGAAAATATAATCATTTCAAAAAAAAATTGTACAGCCCAGTTTTTACTTTTTACTTGCAAAAGGACTCACTTTCACTGAAACTTTACAACTATGCAGGAAATATCATCCTTGCTTTTCCTTGAAATCGCCACTTCTGACAAATGTTTAGCTGCTGCTTTCGCATCTTTCATGTTCTTAATGCAGTCCACTGCCTCTTGGTTGGACATTACCTACAAATAGGCGAAGCAAATGTCAACAACCAACTAACAAGAGCGAATATAACATCCTCCTCAAGATATTTTATTAAAAGGCCCTATGAATGGAAGTACAATCAAACTTCTTTGAAATATCGTTGTTTGTCCGGATATTTTTTGGTTGCTATAGCGAGATGTTGCTAGAGAGAATATATAATATAACATAATATAAGAGTCGGTTTCATATAAAATTAGGTTGTTATAGAGTATGACTGTCATAGAGAAGTCTAAATTGTATTCTAAGTGGTAGAAGTAAAGGAGGAGCATACACACGACGTTAGCTCTAATTTCATGGAACAACTCACCTTCCACAGACCATCACTTGCCAAAATGATGAGATCTACGTCGTTATCTATCAACTCAATTGCTACATCTGGATCTGAACTAAGATGTCTCTTCAAGCTCTTGTCTCCAAATGCCCTAGCAACAGCAAGCTGTCCATCAACACGAGGTACATCACCTACAAAATTCCAAAAATATCAGCTTGTGTAAAGCAACAAACTGGCTGACTCACTAACTTATGTCTAGACAATGAATTACATCAATTGCATACTAATCATCAACACATAAGCTACCTGGAATGTTTGAAACAAAACCGCCTTTGCTTTCAATTATCTCCCTTTCCTTGTTTGGTTCATGATCAATCGATAGCTGCTGGGCAACACCTTTCTTGGATATGACTGCTCGAGAATCTCCCACATTTGCAACTATAAGCGTTTGACCATTAATCAGCATTGCAGTAACTGCAGTTGAACCTCCTTTTCCCAATTGGAATGCTTTTTCCAGAATATCTTTGTCTGTTGTATTATAAGCTCTACGAGTTGCACTCACAGTATCCGTCCAAACGTCATGCTGCTCAGACAGACAGATGATGCATGAGAAAAGGATTGAATAAGAAGAGCAGAGTCATTCCAATGCGAATTCTTCTTGTAAATTATGTATTACCTCTTTCAAAATATTGTTAAACAAGTGTGTCTGCAAGTAGTTAGCCACATCATGGCCCATATGTCCATCATAGATTGCAAATAGACCCAATTCGTTGTTATTGACTTGCTTAAACTCACAAACTAAACAGTCTTCCATGGCATGATAAGACTTTCCCTTCACCAGGTGGGAGCCGTGAGTGATCCGCTTTGATGCTCCGCCGCCTCTTGTATCTGGTGAGTCTGGCATGGAAGAAATAAAACATGCCTTTTCCTGAACAAGACATGTAACACGCATTAGTGTGAGAACAATGACTCATTAACCATTAGACCAATTAACTTTCTGCATGAAAGGTCTGAAAGTTTGTAGAGTTAACAGGAAGAAAAGCAAACTGTGAAGGCCAAACAACCTAAACAAAGTCATTTAAGTAATTGTGGAAAGGAGTACCTCGTCAATAGAAACAGATAGCATACACTAGAAATCAATGTTTAAGAAAATTTTGGAGAGTTCTGGTGTAAGTGAGCTACTTAAATCACAAAGAAATTCCACAAAAAACTCTTCTCTATAGCCTACTTAACTATCTACTTTTAAATGAATTCTCAGAAATGTTGCAATAACTGATCAGGCAGAAACCTCGAGAAGTGCAAAAGCAATGTGGAAATCTGTTAGTAAGAAATGTTGCATGCAGTGGTTCTACAAACAGAACAGTCCTATAATATTGAATCGATAGATAGCTATTAAGGCAATTTACAGATACACAAAGATATATATTGAAATTAGAGAACAATTCCAGTGACAACCAGAACTACGCCTGAAATAACGTTTCCTGTTATAGGGAGCGGTATGGCAATATCAATCTTCTCGTAAGGTGTATGAATTGATTGTCCGTTGTTATCCATCTTATTATACTCATCAAAGAAAAGCACGATGGGAAATTCAGAAAATGTAACCAAAACTAAAAATGAAAAAACAGCACGGATTAATGATTGTTTTTCTTATCAGATTGTTGTTAATGCACAAATAGAAGATGATACTTTTGTTGGAAATTTGTCTTTGGTGGGGAGGTGCGTCCACCCATATTTAATGAATTAAACACTAGTGTTTCGCATGTTGGAGGCTTTGTCTCTTCACACGTGCATAATCTACTAACTGAGTAGATGACCGTAAGGCCAAGAATCGTCAAATTTCGTTGAGAAATGAAAGAGATATTGGTCCACGAAGTAAGGTATTTGAGGCATGAAAATATGGTGTGGGACAAATCTACCACATCGGTGGGAAAATGAAGAATTGCTCTCTTTATAAGTCTCTTAATTGGCTAAGGGTTTGGGACTCCAAGGGGTAACCCATGTGTTTAAAGGAGGGAGGACCTAGATGTGCTCGGGGGAAGTGGGACTTTCTGATATTATCTCTTTGGACCTCCAAAATTGCTTAGTATTTACAGTTTGGTCCCTGGAGTTTCTGGAAAGGTGAATTTGGCAACAACGGAAGACAGAAAGTTTCTGCCTACCGTTTGGACTGATTTCTGGAGCATTAACCAGTCATTACTTGGCTGTTAACTCCTCCATAAACAGCCCTCCTTTATTGGCCATAAACCTGCCATTAACAACCCTCACTAATGACCATTAACAGTCATGTCTTGGGCAGTTAAGCAGTCTCCCTCATGCTATATATTGAGCTTTTTGGCACAATTGTGGAACACGAAAAACAGAACACAAACACACAGCAAAAACGAGACTACAATATAATACACAGACAAACAGAAGAGAACAACTGAAATTCTGTCCACAAACAGTGAACAGAAAACTCAATACTCTTCCTTCCTTTTCTATTATTCAGCAAGGCGTTTCGTATTTGTTTTCTTCATCAGGATCAACCTATTTGTTTTGTAGTGTTGATATTAGGTGTTGTTTTTATCTTGGGAGACTATTGCCCGTTAACGTAAAAGCATATATACGGGGCAATCTTGTCTTAAGAACAGAGTGCCATCACTCGACTCAGCACACAGTTATAACGATCCAGATTTAGTGTTACTTGATTTCAGGTTATCAAGATTCAAGACTCAACAAGCTTGCGGCAATTCTGAACATTGCCTATTTGTTTGTCCTTTCGAACATTTGTAATATTTATTTATTTCCCGTACTGCTTTACAATATCCAACAACTTTTTATAAGGTAAAGTACAATGAAGATGAGTTATCTGTTAAATACTCGTGGCCAGGATATAAATTCAATTCCTAGCTGCATAATGACAGATACAGGATCCAACACATTTCAAATAATATGCATCTCGCAGAAAACAATTTTTATGTAATGTCAACAAAGACCATCATGAAAATCCACATTTTGGGTATAGAATTAGAATCTCTTTATGTCTTAGATACACCCTATCTGCAAATATTTTCATACTGAAAAAACCAAATTATGCTCTTCTATTGATAGCATATAAGTTCAATGACCGCTTCATCATACTCTATTTTCTTATTTGATAGATTGCAGAACACAATCTGCAAATAGCAGTTGAACTCACACAATAAACAGCCAAACACAAAATTAAGGCACTTTACTTTGTTCGATCGTCCTTCATCTTCCCCAAGAAGAAAAAGGAAGGAACAGAAACTCATGAAACCAAGATAGGACTTAGGAGAAAATGAGCTCAAAATTCTCTAATTTTGATCTGGAACTAGCTTGGCCAATTAGCACTAAGATCAAATGAATGTACACTTAGAATACATGTTAACACATAAACAAACTACATTGAGGACAAGTTTCTATAGCCTCTTTGTCCAAAAATTTAAGTCCCTCTTCTTTCCAATTATACGGTATGCTTTCAATCAGATATTAATCATGTCCCCTCACTTTATCCCCTTTGCTTTCTATTCATTTCAGTTTGAGAATTACAATGACAAAGAGGCTACTAATAACATAATCAATCAATCATAGTAGTCTTAATTGCTCTGTGATCTAATAAACAACATTGCTTTAGCACAGCTGATTATCCAGTTCCCTGGATATCTTGAAGACTTGGACTACACAATTTCCTTGCCTAACATTTAATGTTCGATCCAACAACAACTAATATGCCTCAGTCTCAAACAAGTTGGGATCGGCTCACTTGTTTGACCAAACAAATAGTAGGTTATTTCTATTCTTGTGATTTGCTACTATAATCCATTAGTACTATGTTTAGATATTCAAAATATTGGACACCAATTTTGCTTCTTATAAATATTCAACAAGAACTCAATAACTCATGAAACAAAAACTTGAAACTAGCACATAAAATTGAGACAACAGACCTTCATCTTGTGCAGGATTTTTCCTCCTCCAATCATAACTGTATCTTTTCACACACGAAAAAAGTAAAATTTGTAGTTATGTACTATTTTGGAATGATGATATATAAATAAACTATGATATTATTAGTATGATAAAAATTATGGGAACAGCTATGACATGTGCAGGTATAAATCACATTGAATAGGAGACCATGTGAAGGCTGACTTTTTCATTCAAAACCGCGTTCTTTTTTTCCTTTCTCGTTCTATAATAATAAAGCATCGTGTTTTCACCAACTAGCACCTCACCACCCCACTTCCCTTTTTCCTCTTTAATATTTTTATATATATATTTAATAATAATAATTATTATTATTATTTATTATTATTATTATTGTATTATTACGTTAAGGTTGGGTATGAATTCATAAACCTTGTATCCGCCTCTAATAAGGGGTGTGGAACAATGTTTATATTTTTTCTATTTTTAAAGTCCTCAATTTGAGTTCTGAAAATGAAAATATCAATATGCAGTCCTTTATTTAAATGGGGTCTAATTGGTGCGCATTCAAATTAATCATGCGAGTATTATTTGAATATCGGATTAGTTAAAAGAAAGCGAAGATTTTCCCATGGAGCTAATTTTCAGCCATACTTGAAGAGTAACTTTATTTTACATATATGTTGCTACGTCAGAGCTTCGTGCTTCTTGTGTGCAACTTTTTTTGAAATGTGTACGTAAAATTGGAAAAAATCCTAATATTACATAATAATAATAATAATAATAATAATAATAATAATAATTACTCTTCAATCTCTAACAAGCTGGGATAAATTTTATGAATTTTTATTAATCATATTACTTCATTTACGTTCAATTCAGATCAACATAAAAAATCTTAATATTTTAATTTTAAAAATGAAAAAAGACATGCAAAACTCATGGTGTCTTTGTACCCAATCTATTTATTAGCAGCCATTTTGAGGGCTTAAAGTCCGTCTTCATTTATAAATCATTGTTGAGAGAATAAAAATCATCAAGTGGCTTCAAATTCAACCCTAATATGCACCACACAAATTTATCGTTTTAAAAAATATAATTAATTATCTTTTGTCTTATTAAATAATTGATTCCTCTTTTGGGTACTAATGGATAGTTATCTTTTGGTTTAACAATTCTATTTTACGATTGAGTTTCTAATCATGATTCGTTGTCTCTTGTTTAACATGAGTACTATTTATGATAGAATTTATTTATATTAACAAGTTGGAGCTTTGAAAGGCTAACATATGAATCATGATGCAAGGCAAAATATATTTTTTTTAAATCCAAAAGGTAATGCTACTAATAGGCCCCATTTATATATATAGATTTCTAAATAAATAAGGCATTATGTGCATTTCAAAAGTGGCACACAAAATGCAACCTTTCAAGTCCAGGTAGTACAAACATTTGAGGATTGAAAAATTAAGACAAAAAAAAAACGATCACTAAAATTAGGAACAAAAATACCAAATAGATTAATTATGGTGCTTTGTTAATTGTTAACAATATTTTTAAATACTTTCAAGTAATTTAAAGATCAAAACGTGTTTTTCTAATAGAGTTAGCTTGGTCGGCGCTTCGTCCTCTACCACATCTAATGTTTGACATATTGTCATCCATAATCTTTAACGTTTATACCTTGTAATAATATTATGGTATTTTATTCAGTTCTCTGAAAAAAAAAAGTTATGGATAATAGTATTATGACATGACATGTTTTATTACAATATTTGCATGTTTTTAAAAATCCCAAATCATTCCCTTTCTAAAATGCATCTGTTTTGTTTTTCTCTTCTTTAGCCATAGTAAAGTTTAGCGACATGACAGAGTCAAAATGGAGTAGATTTTTTTTTTTTTTTATTGAGCATAGAATTTATATGGGAAACTATGATCTCGGGAACTCTGGACGGTACAACAACAACAATTAAACTTTAAGTCCCAAACATATCAAGTCGGCTGTGTGAATACTTACTTTTCAATTTAAACTCAACTTTGTCTTTTCCAAAATTGTTAGGATTCCTTTTTCAGCATTGTCATGTTTTCTAGTATAATATTTTATTATACCTTTTTCGCTTCTGTTATTTTTTTTTTGAACTGATTTCATTTATTTTTCCTTGAGCATTCGATATATCGGAAATAATTTCTCTACCTTTCCAGATAGGGATAAGATTAGCACATTCTACCCTGTCCAGACCTCACTTGTATGATTACACTGATTATATACGTTGTTGTTAATTTATCATTTCCAAAATTTTAAAAACAACAGATGGAGAAACAATGTTGGACTTCTACGTCGTTTGTGGGATGAGTACATAAACTTTCTATATGGTCTTGGACAATTCGCCTTCAATGAGCTAGCTTATAGAGTTGAGTTAGACTCAAGATCCATTTATTTAATAAATAGAAACAAAAGAAAATTTAATTATTGAAGGGAGAAAGGAAATAGTTTATGTAAGACAATTATTTTCCCTAATCTCATTAACATTTCATAAATAACGTACTTTTTCCGTCTCAATTTATGTGACATCATTGATTTGACACAAAATTTAAGAAATTAAAAAAGGTTGATTTTGAAATATATAATCTAAAATAAATTTAGTTAATTGTGTGGCTATAAATCATTTTATAGGATAAACGTAAAATTTTAAAATTAAATTATTTTTAATTGTAAAAAATGAAAGAAAATGATTCACATGGGACGGAAGGAGCAGTAGATAACACTTCTAAAAAATTAAACAGCAACGCGTGCATTCAATTGTGTTTTTTATATGTCACATGCCAATCATTGTCTTTTCTAATCATTGTCTTTTCTATTATTAGAATACAATGATGATACACCAATAAAATGCTTACATAGCTCAAGTAAATGTTTTCTTAGAGATCATTTTTACACCTAGCACAACATAATATTCAAGGCACCTACTTTTGGAAGGTAAAAATTAAGGAGATACGTAAGATATTATAGATAGCATATCCATAGTCTTGCATAAAAAACATTTATGGATTAATTTACTTAACTTTTATAATTAACCTATCTATTTGCCTCTTTACTATTTGTCGTCTAATTAGAAAAAGAGTTTTGATAAGCGCCATGTTTGATTGGAAACATAAGGATTAATTACGACAGGTCTAGACTGTGGGTCCCAAATATAATGCATTTATTGCTGGGGTGTGCGAATAAAGTCTCACATCGAAAAGTGGAAATGAAAAAGAACCTACATATAAGGTGTATGATTCTCTTAATGGTGTGAGGCCTTTTGGAGAAAATCGTGCGGACTTGGCCCAAAGCGGACAATATCACACCATATAAGAGTGTCTTGGATTATTTTAGCCCAACAAAGTGGTATCGGAGCTTGTGATTGTATTTGATTGTGTTGATTGTCTATTTTCTTGACAAAGATCTTCTATTTGTCAAGAAAATACATTTACCCGTGTTTGCTTCTAACAAGCCCGAGTCTATAAATGATGAAGATTGTGAATTTAAGCATCTACAGGTTTGTGGTTATATCAGACAATGGGTTGAAAATAATGTGTGTAATCATATTGTGAATGAGATACATGCTAGAAGTTTATGAGATAAACTCGAGACACTTTATGCTTCGAAGACTGGCAATAACAAGTTGTTCATACTAAAACAATTGATGAATATCATATTCAAAGAGGGAAATCCTATTTTCTGATCATATTAATGATTTCCAGGGTATCCTTGACCATCTATCTGGAATGGATGTCAAGTTTGATGATGAAGTACATGGACTTTGTTTTCTTAATACTCTGCCAGACTCTTGGAAAACTCTTCGGGTTTCTTTGACTAATTCTGCTCCTATTGGTGTTGTAACTATGGAATATGTCAGGAGTTGTGTCTTAAATGAAGAGATGCGAATAAGATCTCAAGCCTCATCTTCTTCAGATTCACACTCCGATATTTTGGTTACTGAAGACAGCGGGAGAAGTAACTTCAGAGGTCAGAATACCAGAGGCAAAAGTAGAAGCAAGTCAAGATCCAGGTACAAGAATATTACATGTCATTATTATCACAAGGAAGGGAATATCCAGAAACATTGCTATAGGTTTAAGAGAGACCAGAAACACCAACAGAAAGATGACGATAATGAAAATTGTGTTGCTATTGTTGCTGAAAATGATCTTCTTGTTGCTTGTGGTAAAAATGAAATCAATCTTGTCTGTGACAAGTCTACCTGGATTGTGGATTCAGGTGCCACTTCTCATGTCATACCAAAGAATGAATTATTTTCTTCTTATACTCCATGTAATTTTGGAATGTTACAAATGGATAATGATAGTGAGGTTGAGGTATTGGGCATTGGTACAGTTTGCTTGAAAAGTAAGAATGGTTCGAGGTTGGTTCTTAACAATGTCAAACATGTTCCAGATGTTCGCCTGAATTTAATTTCTGTAAGAAAGCTTGATGATGAGGGTTATGATCAAACCCTTGGTGGTGTGGCCAGTGGAAGCTTCTTAGAGGTTCAATAGTTCTGGCTCGAGATGACAAGATATCCGACTTGTACTTATTTCAGGGCTCCATTTGTAGAGACTCAGTAAATTTGGTGGAGAATGATACTTCATCAAAGTTATGGCATAGAAGGCTGAGTCATATGAGCGAGAAGGGGATTGATAGTTTGGCTAAGAAGAATTTGCTTTCTGAAGTGATACAAGCAAAGTTAAAGAGATGCGTTCACTTCTTAGTTGGGAAACAGAAAAAAGTTTATTTTCAGAGTCATTCGCCTTCACGAAAGCTTGATTTGCTGGAGTTGGTACATTATGATTTGTGCGATCTTTTTAAAGTAAGGTCTCTTGATGGTGCACTTTACTTTGTGACTTTTATTGATGATTATTCTCGCAAACTCTGGGTATATCCTTTGAAGTCCAAAGATCAAGTGCTTGGTGTGTTCAAGACTTTTTAGGCCATGGTTGAGAGACAGACAGGGAAGAAATTAAAATGCATCCACTTAGACAATAGTGGTGAATATATTGGTCCTTTTGATAATTATTGCAGAGAGCAGGGTATTCGGCATTAGAAAACTCCTCTCAAAACTCCTTAGTTAAATGGTTTAGCAGATATGATGAATAGAACTCTAGTTGAGAGGGTTAAATGGTTGCTTTCAGATTCTAAGTTGCCAAATTCATTTTTGGCAGAAGCACTTAATATTGCTGCCTATGTTATTAATTTATCTCCTAGTATTGCTTTGAATGGTAATGTCCCGGATAGAGTTTGGTTTTGTAAGGATGTCTCTTATGCTCATTTGAGAGTTTTCGGGTGTAAGACATTTGTGCATGTTTCTAAGGACGAGAGGTCAAAGCTGAAACTTAAAACTAGGCAATGTATCTTCATTGGTTATGGTCAAAACGAATTCGTCTATCGTTTCTATGATCCAATTGAAAAGAAATTATCAGAAACAGTGATGTTGTCTTCTTTGAAGACCAGAAAATTGAAGATTTTGACAAAGTTGAGAAGGTTGATTCTAAGAGCAGTGAGAGCTTAGTTAATGTTGATCCAGTTCCTCTAACTATTGCACTTGAAGAAAATCTTCAAAATAATGAAGATCAAGTTGATAATGAAGATGGTGATCATGTTCAGAATGACCAGCATGATGTCGTTGATGCTCTAGTGCAAGATGATGTGGTTGGTCAGCAACCAGTTGCTATTGATGGTCCATAGAGTTCTCTCAGGAGATCTACTAGAGAGAAAGTACCTTCATCTCGTTATTCTCTTAATGAGTTTGTACTCTTGATTGACGAGTGAGAACCTGAAAGTTTTGATGAGGCCATGGATAGTGAAGAAAAAGAAAGGTGATTTGATGCTATGAAAGATGAGATTAAATCTTTACGTGATAATCATATATTTAATTTGGTTAAGCTTCCTAAAGATAGAAAAGCTTTGAAAAATATGTGGGTGTTTTTAGGGTGAAACGTGAAGATGGTAATCCAGTTCCACGGTACAAGGCTAGATTGATTGTAAAGGGCTTTAATCAGAAGAAATGAGTTGATTTTGATAAAATCTTTTCTCCAGTTGTGAAGATGTCATTCATTCGGGTTGTTCTGGGCTTAGCTGCAAGTCTAGATTTAGAAATTGAGCAAATAGATGTTAAAACTGCTTTTCTCCATGGTGACTTAGATGAAGAAATTTATATGGAGCAGCCAGAAAGTTTTGAAGTCAAAGGAAAAGAGAATTATATTTGCAAATTGAAGAAAAGCTCGTATGGTTTGAATCAAGCTCCCAGACAATGGTACAAGAAGTTTGGTTCTTTTATGAGTCAACAGGGCTTCAAGAAGACTTTTTCAGTTCATTATGTTTTTGTGCAAAAATTTTTTGTTGGTGACTTTATCATTTTATTGCTTTATGTTGATGACATGCTTGTCGTTGGTCATAATGCTTGCAGAATTCAGAAGTTGAAGCAAGAATTGAATAAGTCTTTTGCCATGAAAGACTTAGGACCAACAAGACATGTTCTTGTCATGCAGATTGTCCGTGACAGAGAGGCTAAAAAGTTGTTGTGATCACAAGAGAAGTACATTCAGAAAGTACTTTTCAGGTTCAACATGGATAAAGCTAAGGTTGTCCATACACCTTTAGCTATGCACTTCAAATTGAGCACGAAGCAGTGTTCTTTTAGCGATAATGAGAAAGAAGATATGAAGAAAGTTCCTTATGCTTCAGCTGTTAGTAGTTTGATATATGCGATGATTTGTACGAGACCAGATATTACTCATGTTGTTGGTATTGTTAGCCATTTTCTTTCTAATCCAGGAAGAGAGCATTGGAATGTTGTGAAGTGGATTATGAGATACCTTTGTGGCACTTCTAGTCTGAGTTTGTGTTTTGGGACAGGAAAGCCTATTCTTTATGGTTACATTGATTTAGATATGGTCGGTGATGTTGATACTCACAAGTCTACTTCAGCCTAATTGGTTAGTTTTGTAGGGGGAGCTGTGTCTTGTCAATCTAAGTTGCAAAAATGTATTGCTCTATCTACTACAGAAGCTGGGCTTATTGCTGTCGTTGAAACTTGTAAAGAGTTGCTCTGGATGAAGAGATTTATGGAGGAACTTGACTTTTCTCAATAGATGTATGTGTTTTATTGCGACAGTGAGAGTGATATTCATCTTGGCAAGAACTCTACTATTCATGGTAGGTCGAAACATATTGATGTGAGATACCACTGGATTAGAGATGTGTTGGATTCTAAGTTGCTTGAACTTAAGAAGATTCATACTGATGATAATGGTTCGGATATGTTGACAAAATATTTGCCAAGAGGAAAGTTTGATGATTGTTGCTTGATCACCGGGATGGTGGTTCTTCCACATAGTCAGGAGGGGAAGAATTGTTGGGTTTTGGGGGTTTTCATTTCTATGTGGAATTGGATTAATAAAACCAAATTTAATTTGGATCAACCCACTTTTGCCCTAAAGCTCACTATATAGAATCAACTTAGGTCTTATTTCATATACACAAGAGTGAATTCATAGCAGCCATATATAGAGAAAACTTGAAAGAGAAAAGCTGATTTTCGTAAATTAAAAATCTGCTACAGCAGTCTGCTTCAATCAACGTTTCCTATTTCATTAACCGTTAGATCGTGCTCAAATTTGAACTGGGGGTTCTTAACATTTGGTTCTTAGATTTCAACGATGGAGATTGAATTTGTGCTATGTAGCTACAGTTTTATAGCACGAACAGTAGCTCATATTTTGAAGATGATTTCTCTCCTTTCTTCACTAGTTTTGGTGCTATCTTTTATGTATTGTTGTTCCGTCTTTGGCGTTGATGTTGTAGTCATTTAGAGAACATTGTTGTAACTCTTGTTGATTTTAGTGGAGCTTTTGTGGACGGAGGTCCCGTGGTTGTTTTCACTTCACATTGAAGGGGTTTTTTTCACATAAATTTGGTGTCTCCTGCATTCGATTTATTTTTGCTTGCTTTGGTATTTTATTATTGATATAGTTGTTGTCCATATATCCGCTTGTGCTTGAAATTAGTTTGCTCCTCTTGTTGAAATAGCGTGAAAAGTTTTTTGACTTGGGTATCCTTCGGCATTTACCTTGTCGTGCAATTTGGTTATTGCTCGTTTCTTCCCAACAAAGTGGTATCAGAGCCCATGGTTCACGGGACGAGTATGAAAATGGCGGAGTGTGGCGTGAGGCTCGGCTTAGTGCATTTGCCCGTCTATTGGGCCGATGCAGTACCTTTACCCGTAGATTGAAGACGCTTACACAACAAAGTAGCAGCCGACTTTGGTGGCCATAAATACTTGGAGAATGATGTGGGTGGCGCACAATTAATCTCCAAATTATCCCATAACTGGTGATGGGTTGTGGAACTTAGTTCGGGGGGGGGGGGGATATTGTTGGTGTGTGCAAACAAAGTCCCACATTGAAAGTGGAAAGGAAAAAGAACCTACATATAAGGTGTAGGATTCTGTTAATGGTGTGAGGCCTTTTGAA
This sequence comes from Anisodus acutangulus, assembly GCA_029783415.1. Taxonomy (NCBI): domain Eukaryota; kingdom Viridiplantae; phylum Streptophyta; class Magnoliopsida; order Solanales; family Solanaceae; genus Anisodus; species Anisodus acutangulus. The sequence continues at coordinate 47,409,532 of CM056491.1, read as the reverse complement.
AAAAATCGTGCGGACTTGGTCCAAAGCGGACAATATCACACTTTGTAAGAGTGTCTTGGACTATTTTAGACCAATATTTATTTAATTTTGTGTATATGTTCCACCTACTTTCATGCATGTATTATGCATTTTGAATTTATTGTCAACGCTAAATTAAATGTTGGACAATGAGATGGATAATTATGGATATATGCAAGTGGTGATATTCTAAAATTTCAGCATAAAATACATTCCTGACTGCTTCAACTTCCTTTATGTGGCACTTGTCTTTTGATGGATGGCTATTCTACATATAATTGCATCCAGTTGCTCGATATATTTTGTTTAGACATACTATGAAAAGGAAGAAATATTTAACAAAGTGTAGTTTTATCCAAATTTTAGTACAATCAGACAAAAATATATATAATTGCATCCAGTTGCTCGATATATTTTGTTTAGACATACTATGAAAAGGAAGAAATATTTAACAAAGTGTAGTTTTATCCAAATTTTAGTACAATCAGACAAAATATATATATATATCGAGCAAATTTTTGTCTGATTGTACTAAAATTTGGATAAAACTACACTTTGTTAAATATTTCCTCCTTTTCATAGTATGTCTAAACAAAATATATCGAGCAACTGGATGCAATTTGTATATACAAAAGGAGGTTTTCCGGTGTTGTATGGTTAGCAAGACAAGTTATGCACGAATTATAATGTAGTGTTATGGTGATAATAGTAATCATGTTATCAAATAATAAAATTAGAACAAAACTAGAACAACATTATTGTGGAGAAAGGAATAAGAGTTCTTTATTTCTCTTGAGGGATAAAATATAATAAGGGGAACATCTCTATTTATAAGAGAGAATTGACTTGGTCCCAAAGTTATTAGCCCTAATATTTCTCCTAAAGATAGACAATGATAATATCCATAACACTCCCCACTGGATATCTATTTTGATAGATAATATGCCTCATTAAAATTTTATTAGAAAAAACCCAATGAAAAAAATTCTAGTAAAGGAAAAATAGTACACATTTCTAATAATACACATTTTGGTTGCCTCACTAAAAACCTTACAAGGAAAATTCAGTGGGACAAAACCTTATATGGAAAAAAGAGTACAACATGTATTAACTCCCCCTGATGAGAACTTCAATCCAAATGTTTGAATTTTCGTATTTCAATCTTGTGCACCATCTTCTCGAAAGTTGCATTTGGTAGAAACTTAGTGAACAATCAGTCATATTATCACTTGAATGAATCTGTTGCACGTTGATATCACTATTCTTTTGGAGCTCGTGTGTGAAGAACAACTTTGGTGAAATGTGCTTTTGTCCTATCTCCTTTTCTGAATCCTCCATTCTATTGAGCAATGCATGGTGCATTATCTTCATATAAGGTTGTGGGTATTTCAAACCACATTTACTTCCAAGCGGTTCAAATAGTCATAACATCAATTGGATTTATTGATATTTCTTCATTTTCTTGAGTTTGCGGCTCATTGATTTCTTGAAGAATATCAGGATTGATCAAATCTTGCATTTCTTTATGAGATTATTTCTTAGTGTCATCTTGACCATTTATTTTTCTTTTCTAGGATTCAGATCCTTAGAACCCAATGGTCTATCACGCTTCAGGTGTGCTTTTGGACTCATTTGCTATGACACTGGTAGATGGTCCTACAGGGACATATATCCGAATTGGGACATTCTCTACAGGAATATGTGATTCGGTAATCCTTTTCAAATCTATAAATGCGTCTGAAATTTGATTTGTTATTTTTTGCAAGTGAATAATCTTTTGGACCTCTTGCTCATTAATAGAAGCACGTAGATCAAGATGAGATGATGATGAACTTTTTCATAAAATTTCCCTTTTTATTTCATTATTCTCTCCCCCTAATTTTGGAAAAATTCTCTTATCAAATCGATAATATGCAATTGATCTTATTTCAATATCTCCGTGTAAGGAAGAAATTATATCATGCTCATAGTTATAGCAAGATAAATAAATGCATCAACTGAACAAATATATGGTACTTCAAGACCAATCTAATTTTCTCATTTCAACTTCTTTTAGCAGGTAGTCTACTTCTTTTCGAAAATTCTTCAAAATCTCCAATCGCATTTAAGTCAAAAACTTGCACAACCTTATGAAAGATTTTGAATATCGTAAAGGGATAAGGGTAAACATAGTCATCTTTGTACCCCTCATCAATAAATATTTATTAAGGTGATTTCATTACATCAACCTTAGTTCATTTAATCCATTTATGGATTACAAATAAATTTTTCAATAACTTGTATATGCTTCAGGCATTTTGAATCCTTAAAAAAAATTCATATAATTTTATCACGTGAGTCATATAGACTGAGACAATTTTCATTTAGTATTTAATTTACATGACATCTTCTCATGTCAGGACTGCATGTCTAGTAAGTTTACCAATATGTATCTACTTGATAATTATTCCTACATCAATATGCTTTAAGAGGCGTATAATTCAGATCCTCATAATATTATACAATATTGCGCACTATATTGTAACAAATTTACCATTGACGAGATATCATTTTGTATCGATTTGCAATTAGACACAACTTACTGAGATCTTATCACTTCATTATTTTTTCAGGTACCTGAACCTCGTATGGGGTTTTATGAAGTGTTATGTCCTAGGCTCTTCAAGAGCACATTGCCTCCTTATTATAATCATTTTGATCATTTGCTCATCTCCTTTTTTCAAGGATTATTTCATTTGAAACCGATTTGTCTACCATGCTTCACGCATGTTGCAAACCATGTCCTTCAGGTACATTTAGGAGCATCTTGCAGTTGGAATATGAAATAGTTGGTCAGCAAACACTTCTAGCATTTGACTTGAATTATCGTTACGAGGATCATACTGGTGATAATTCACAATATATTTCTTAGTTGTTTATTCTCTCTACCCTTATGTTAGAAAAAACTAACATACATTTTCACCTTCTTTGGAAAATCCATTTGTGTGCATCGTGGTAGATTCATTAATCATATACCTCACAATAAAACTATTAGATGAAAATATTTGGTTCATGACCTTGAACCAATTATGAGGGGAGAATTTATTATAATTTATTAGTCTGAAGCATACATATGTCGTTATATGCAATATATCATATTTCAGATCAACACATGAAGTTTTGTTCTCATTCACAATGGTTTAGCTATTTATCAGAGGCATTCAACTCTAAATCAGCTTGAATATAAACCAATATTAACAAGATGAATTAACTTGATTACATAATCTGAAAATTGTGCTCTAAACTCAATTATTTTGAGCAAGCAATTTTGCATATGTCAAACTGCGGGTTGACAATAAACGCACATGTGATCGTCTTATCGATGCATCTATTTAAGACATCATATAATAGGTGAACGGGCCCATATTCACCTTTTATATTTTTCAGAATTTAGGAGATTCGATCACAATATTAACTGGTGTAATCAACTTATCATGAGAACAAGCAAATTAATTTTTGAAGAATCTTCTAGTTCTTCAATAGATTCTGAATACAAACTTAGCACATCAGATTTAAATCAGGACGACCAAAATTGTCACGTCAATTGATAAAATTATTTCTACTAATAAACTTCAAGTTTACCCCGATGAATGCTATTTATTTTAGTAAATGTCTGGTTTACTATTGCATGAGATTTTATATCAATAAACTTCTGGTTTATCTTGACAGCGAGGGTAACCTTTCACATACATATTTCATACCCACTATAATTTTGAAGATATTTAATTCTCCCATCGTGTATAGCTTCAATATGATAGTCATTTACTTTAGGGTTTACTACAACTTGTGTTTCAATCAACCCAACAATCGCATTACTACATAATAGTATTAAAGCTCTTCAGGAGTCTTTAATTTATTCTCCATAATCACATATTATTCGAATACTACTAGTGTCTGTGATCTTCTAGATAAATAGTTAGCTCTTCTGGATCCCTTAATTAATTTTGTACTATCAATTATTACTTCGACACTGCTGGTATCATGAAAGAAATTTTGATTAGATATTTCTGATGTCATGAAATAAAACGGAAATCAAATGGACATTTAAAAATAATTGTAAATTCATAAACAATGAAAAGCAAACACTAAGTTCTAAACTTTAGTATTTCAATGTCTCCTTCAGAGAGATTAGCCATTAGCATCTGAATATTTTGTATCAAAGCGGTAACCACATCCTTCAGGAAGAGATACATTAATGTTTATTTCCTTCGAGGAAATCAATAACTTTATAAACTACGATATATGATGAAAGACAGTAATAATTTATTAGCTCTTCAAGAGCCTCCAATATTCTACGCAAACACATATAACATAGACAGATTTAAGATCGTTTTTATTAGATAATCACTGAAATGCAAATTTGAAGTTCTGATTAATTGCATCATGGTTCAAGGCGGGGATTGCCTTGTCATACTGCTTGTTCCACTTAGATTATGCAAATAATATACTAAGCAATAAAATGAGCAAAATTAAAAATGAATAATCTCACCCCCTAAATATAGAGACTTCACTATATTTTAGAGTTCATGTATGAGTATTATAAAGAAAAATGAACAAATAAATTGAAATACTGTCATTAGGTCATTCAACATTACTTGGATCTTAAAATATTATAACTTCACTTTGAACAAATAGTATAACATGGAAGAAGTATGGTGCTTATCAGATTTGAGGTAATAATTACTCAACATAAATACCATAGGCATAACAATCTGGTAAAACATCTAAAATAATTTTGAAAAAAATAATTATGTGACTAGATCATTCTTTTAATCATAGATTATGAGACTATTTCATACGCGTCAAGTTGTAGCAGTAGCATGATCTTTTGGCTTGGTACATATACAATTAGTTTTGAATAAAAAAGTAATCATGCCAGATTTTTATAACCAACCAGACCACTGTTATAATCTATAAAGTTATTCAAGCGTAAAGTTCAAAGTCTTACCATTTCGAGAATATAATTCAAAGTTTTACTACTTTGAGAGTAAAGTTTAAAGTTTTACTACTTCGGGAGTAATGTTTAAAATCTTACTACTTCAGGAGTAGATTTTAGAATATTTACCACTCCAAAAGTAAATTTCAGAGATTTACTACTTCGGGAGTAGATTTCAGAGTTGTACTACTCAGGGAGTAGAATTCAGAGTCTTACTACTTATGTAGTAGAATTTAGAACCTTACTACTTTGGGAGTAGAGTTCTACTACTTCGAGAGTAGAATTCAAAGATTGCTACTTTGGGCGCAGATTTCGAAGTTTGCTACTTCGGGAGCAGATTTTTGAGTTTACTACTTCAGGAGTAAAGCATAGAATATTCAAAATATTTCTTCTGAATTATTCTACCTCTTCTGTAGATGAGTCGTGATGTTTTCACGATCAAATGCACGTTCATAGGCTTTAATTTATATATTGCCACCTTCACTTCAGAGAATAATCTCTATTAGTATTGCTTTAACAAAAGTTCTCATTCTTCAGGAATGGAACACAATCATTTGAACGTGTCTTAAGCATATCAAATTATGATAGCTTAGAACCACTTTTAAGAATTGGTATTATGATGTAGAGATTTTTCTCTAACACATTCAATTATAGCCACAACAATGGAGAGGCAATAATGTCACTTCTAGTGACCATATATTTCTTACGAACATTTAGCCATTAAAAGATATGAAATTATTGTTGGAATACAATTGTTGTAGGAAACGGGAAGTAAGTAACTATTACAATGGTAAGAAAGGATAAACTAAATATTACAATAAAACTGGAAATCAAGAACTTAACAAACTGCTTGTGTGATTTGCGGAGTCGAGTGATGGCACTCTGTCTTTAAGACAAGATTGCTCCATATGTCTCTTTTTTACGTTGTCGGACAATAGTCTCCCAAGATACAACAACAACTTAACAATTGAGAAAAGGAAACTCAAGTGTTACTCTTGAAGAACTTTGAGTATAGTAACTTTGCTAGAGGAAGAAGACGAATTCAGAAAAATCTGGAGTATTTTCTAAGTGTTGTGTAGTGTTCTTCAATTGAGCCAAAGACGTCAATTTATAGTGTAAGGAGAAGACCCCTCAACTAGCCAACTAATAACCTTCAATAGCCATGTAATGACACTTAATAGAGGGGTTACATTCAGCCAAATAATGGTTGAATTCATGTGCTAAGTAATGGAGAATCAATGCTCCAAAACTCAACATAAAAACGCGATTAACCTGTCCTAAAGTTGGTGATTCCATTTAGTTTCTGAAGATATATCAGGCAATTATGTGTTCTGTACCCAAAGGTCAGAACTTTCCAACTTCCTGTCGCAGCATTCTGCCTCCGAAGCACAGCGGCTCTGTGAATTAGTGCCGCGGCTCCAGTGACTGGCCAACCAATTAGCGCCGCGGCACTCCGGCGTCGCGTCCCTTCACGGCTCCGTGGCGATTTCCAACTCTTTTCATCTTACACTTCGTACACTTCTTCCTTCATTTACCAACGTGGAATACTTTGTTATTTGGCCAATAACCGTCCATCATTCTATGTCTCAAACGTATTACATACGTACCAATATCTCTTTCACTAATGAAATTTGCGATACTTGGCACTATGTGTGCACGTGTGTGGAAATGATGTTTCTGATATGCGGGGCCCCAATTGTTTGAGTCATAAATAATGGGATATGCTTAATTCCACATTTAGTAAATTTCCAACAATCCCCTCTTTTGGCGCACACACATGGTGCCTTTTCCAGCAATCTTTCAGCGAATCGATATTGCATCTGGATAGATATAATACGCTCTGAAACTTCCATAGTTGAATACCATCGGACTTACTTACTGCGCGGTGAACGTGATGTCTTGAACCGTCAGTGTTTAGTGTAAGTCAAGTCAACAGTACCAACACAAAAACTCCTTTTACTCAGTTCTTCGTAATGTTTTGTCTGTTGTGGCCATGGACACTTCTTGGATTCTTAAGTGCGTTCATTTGAGGCGGCATGTCCTAGCACTTAAATAGATGGTCTCCTACAAGGTATCCTGCTATATCCCACTTTACAAGTGTTAGAAATCATTAAAAAATTTTCCAAACCTAACCTCAACCGGTGAGGATCATTAAAGGTTTTGAAAGCTTAACATTTACCCACACTGCATATAGCACTTATTGTCTATTGCGGGAACGACTTTGGATTTGGTGTTTCTTCACAGAAATCACTATCCGAAGTTCTCATACTTCCACCGAAGCGATCAACTGAACCTTTACATCTTAGTTTTTCCATTGAATCTACTGGGATCTCCAGTCAGTAAGGTTGGGTTACTACCGTATTGGTCCTTATACCTTGGGTTTTAAGCCCATTCCCCTAGACAGGCAGAACATCTGATCCTTGGGTAAGCCCTTTGTCAGTGGGTCTGCTATGTTATCCTTTGATTTTATGTAATCAATAGATATTATACCCGTGGTGATCAACTGCCTAACAGTCTTATGTTTCCGTCGAATATGATGAGACTTGCCGTTGTACATAGAATTTCGTGCCCTTCCTAGAGCCGACTGGCTGTCGCAGTGGATCATTACAGAAGGTACGGGTTTGTCCCAATAAGGAACATCCTCTAAGAAGTCGTGAAGCCACTAAGATTTTTCTCCTGCTTTGTCTAAAGCGATAAACTCCGATTCCATCATAGATCGGGCGATGCAAGTTAGCTTAGAGGATTTCCAAGACACAACTCCACCACCAATTGTAAATACATACCCACTGGTGGACATGGTGTTCTTTATATCAGATATCCATTTTGCATCAATGTACCCCTCTAGTACAGCTGGATATCTCGAATAATGCAACTTGTAAGTTAGCGTGTATTTCAGGTATTGTAGTACCCGATTCAATGCCTTTCAATGATCATTACTCGGATTACGGGTAAACCTAGCCAACTTGTTGACTGCATAAGCAATATCAGGTCGGGTGTAGTTTGTTATGTGCATCAAACTACTAATCACCTGTGCATATTGCTCCTGGCATATAGGTGCACCACAATTTTTATCAAGCTTTTGATTTCTGTCCAGTGGTACCTTTATAAATGAACTGTCAAACATCCCAAACCTTCTCAACACATCCTCGATGTAGTGAAACTGAGATAAGACCAGTTCGTCAGATGTCTTAGAGATCTTTATCCCTAAGATGACATCTGTGATACCCATATCCTTCATGTCGAAGCATTATTTCAACATGTTCTTAGTCTCTAGAATTATGCTAGGACTGCTCCTTGTGATCAACATGTCGTCTACATACATGCATATCATAATGAACGAGTCAGAGTTACCTTTCATGTAGACACATTTGTCACACTCATTAATGGCGAAACCCTTCAATAGTAGAGTATTATCAATTTTTTTGTGCCATTGCTTCGGGGCTTGTTTCAGTCAGTACAGAGATTTGACAAGCCGATAGACTTTCTTCTCTTGCCCTGGAACCATATACCCCTCGAATTATTCCATATAGATTTCTTCTTCCAAATCACCATTTATGAAGGCTTTCTTGACATCCATTTGATGTATCTCAACGTCACGCAACACTGCGATCACAATGAATACTCGTATGGACGTCATCCTAGACACCGGGGAGTACGTGTCAAAGTAGTCAAGGCCTTCCTTTTGCCGATAGCCCTTGACTACTAGCCTGGCCTTGTACTTATCTATAGACCCATCTGCTTTATACTTCCGTTTGAGTATCAATTTACAACCCAACAGTTTATTTCCCGGAGGAAGATCAACCAACTCCCAAGTATGGTTATGTAGAATGAAGCCTATTTCACTCTCAATAGCTTCTTTCTAGAGCGGTGACTCTGGAGTTGACAATGCTTCAGCAATTGTCCTTGGTTCATCATCAACCATATAAGCTACAAAGTCAGGACCGAAGGATTTATCCTTCCTGGCCCTTTTACTTCGCCTTTGTTCCATCTTTGGAGTCTCCAAGTTCTGAGAATGTGGAACACTAGATTCTGGATATTCAGTCACTTCGAGATCCACTAAATCTAAACCATCTAGATCCGCGCCGTCAACGACTCCCGATTCCTAAGAGCTTTGGTCATAACTTCGTTTGCGAGAAGTTATGTCTTTTTCCTTTCTATGAAAGATATTTTCAAAGAATTGAGCATTCATTGATTCCATGATTGTACCCCCATGGATATCTGGAATATCTGACTTATACACTAAGGAGTGATAAGCACTACTGTTATTTGCATATCCGATGAATATGCAATCTACAGTCTTAGGCCCAATCTTGACCTGCTTTAGCTTGGGTACTTCAACCTTTGCCAAACAACCCCACACCTTTAAATATTTATAGGTGGGTTTCTTTCCCTTACATGATTTATATGGAGTTTTGTCCTTACCCTTATGTGGGACTCTGTTAAGAATCGTATTAGCGGTAAGGACGGCTTCTCCCAACATATTTTTGGATAGATCGAAATTGATGAGCGAGGCATTCATCATTTCCTTCAGTATGCGGTTCTTACGTTCCGTCACACCGTTCGACTAAGGTGAGTATTCTCCCCCTCTATCGCTACGAATGGATTTAATCTGCATGCTTAGTTGGTTCTCAACTTCTGCTTTGTAACGTCGGAACGCTTCAAATGCTTCATCCTTACATTTCAACAAGTAAAGGTAACAATACCTTGTGCTATCAGCAATAAATATCATAAAGTACTTGTTCCCCCCTCTTGTTTGTGCAAACTTCAAATCACATATATCTGTGTGAATAAGTTCTAGATGAGCAGTATTCCTTTCGACGGATCGAAAAGAAAGCTTTGTGAGTTTTGTCTCTATGCACACCTCACACGTATGTTGAGGGTTTACATCGATAGACGGCAACAACTCCAACTTTACCAACATTTGTATGGACTTGTAATTGACATGTCCTAATCTATGATGCCATAAATTAGAGGACTCAAGCAAGTAAGAATAAGCTTCAAGATTATTGCTTGTACGTAATACAAACATGTCGTTAACTTTGAAGAAGCCTTCACAGATGAATCCTCTTCCCACAAACGTTTCATTCTTAGTGATTACAAATTTATTGGACTCAAACACTAACCTAAAACCAGCATTAACCAATAAATGAACTGAAATTAAATTTCTTCTAATATCAGGAACATGCATCACCTCCTTCAGAGTGAGCTCATTTCCAGAAGTCATCTTCAGGACTACCTTTCCTACCCCCAACACGTCAGAGGAAGCGTTGTTGCCTATGAACAACTTCTTGTTTGTAACCGGTATATAAGTGGAGAAGTCATCTCTATTGGAATAGATGTGTCTTTTAGCACCTGTGTCCATCCACCATTGTATGGGATTCTCAACAAGGTTTGCTTCTAGCACCTCCCGCTGAGAACTCCTTAATCATGTCGTCCAGAAACTTGTCTTTGACGACGTTAACCTGTGCCTTGCCCTTAGCCTTGACCTTCTCTTGTTGCTCAGTCTTAAGCTTGCGGTAGTCCTTGATCATGTGACCAGGTTTCCCACAGTGGTGACAGTTTCCTTTGAACTTCTCCACCACTTTGGGTCTTGCCGTCTTTCTGAAACTTGCGCTTCTTGCTTGGGTTCTCTTTGGCCTCAGCCAGATTTTTCTTTGCCTCAGCGGGTTGTTTACCCCTAGGCAAGGCCTTCTTATTATCTTCCTGAATTTGGAGTTTGATAATAAGTTCTTCAAATGTCATCTCTTTTGTCTTGAGTTTTAAGTAAATCATAAAGTCATTCTATGAAGGAGGTAACTTTTCAATTAGTGATGCAACCAAAAACTGCTCATTTGGTTTCATACCTTCCAAATCCATGTGATGTAGAATCATTTGGAATTCCTAGACTTGGGACATCACTGTTTTACTATCCACCATTTGAAATTTCAGAAATTTCCCAACGATGAATTTCTTAGTACCTGCATCTTGTGCGTTGTACTTCTTTTGCAGTTTCTCCCACAACTCTTTGGCAGTGCCTACGATGCAATACACCGTGTAGAGAGGGTCTGACAAACAATTCAATATGTAATTCTTACACATGAAATCACTATGACTCCATGCATCAAGAACTATCTTCATGTCATTAATGACATGGATACCTAGGCCCCCTTCAGTCATTTCAGAAGGCGAAGGGTCCATTTCATCTCCAGCTTGTGGATGATCTTCTGTTAGGAAACGTGTCATTCCCATAACAGTCAGATAGAATAGCATCTTCTGTTGCCATCTCTTGAAGTTTGAGCCTATAAACTTTTCAAGGCGTTTATGGTGGAATCCAGCGGGTGGATGAACGATAATGTTCCCTTGAGAGGCAGTAAAGGAGTTGGATGAGCCTTGAGCAACCGGAAAGGCAATAGGTGTGCCTTGAGCAGTGGGAAAGGCAAATGGATTGCCTTGAGTAGCAGCAGTAGCAGAATCATAAGCAGTTTGTTCTCTTCCAGTCATCTTTCTAGGTACTTACAACAAAATCATGTCTTAAATTTGTTGGGATACAATTGTTATAGGGAACGGGAAGTAAGTAACTATTACAATGGTAAGAAAGGATAAACTAAATATTACAATAAAATTGAAAATCAAGAACTTAATAAACTGATTGTGTGATTTGCTGAGTCGAGTACTGACACTCTGTCTTTAAGACAAGATTGCCCCGTATGTCTCATTTTACGTTGTCGGGCAATAGTCTCCAAAGAAACAACAACAACTTAACAATTGATCAAAGGAAACTCAAGTGTTACTCTTGAAGAACTTTGAGTATAGTGATTTTGCTAGAGAGGAAGAAGATGAATTCAGAAAAATCTGGAGTATTTTCTAAGTGTTGTGTAATGTTCTTCAATTGAGTCAAATGCCTCAATTTATAGTGTAAGGAGAAGACCCCTCAACTAGCCAACTAATGTCCTTCAATAGCCATGTAATGACACTTAATAGATGGGTTACATTCAGCCAAATAATGGTTGAATTCATGTGCCAAGTAACGGAGAATCAATGCTCCAAAACCAGCCCAAAGGTCAGAACTTTCCAACTTCCCGTCGCAGCATTCTGCCTCCGAAGCGTCGCGGCTCCAGTGCTGGCCAACCAATTAGCGTCGCGGCGCTTCCTGGGAGGCGCCGCTGCTCCGAAGGTGTGGCGTCGCGGCCTTTCACAGCTCCACGACGATTTCCTACTCGTTTCATCTTACACTTCGTAAACTTCTTCCTTCATTTACCAACGTGTAATACTTTGTTATTTGACCAATAATCGTCCATCATTCTATGTCTTAAACGTATTACATACATACCAATATCTCTTTCACTAATGAAATTTGCGATACATGGCACTACGTGTGCACGTGTGTGGAAACGATGTTTCCGACGTGCGAGGCCCCAATTGTTTGAGTCATAAATAATGGGATATGCTTAATTTCACATTTAGTAAATTTTCAACAATTAACACCATAATCCCTCTTTACATTTTTGTTCTTCAGGAACAAATTTGAGGCATACATGATCCGAAAACCAATTAGGTTTTGATGAATCAAACGAATTATACTATTAGTAGCAAACTTGTGATAGCCATCACATACTCATTGGGAGACCATCCTTTTAATTATATATATATATATATATATATATTCTTCAAAGTTCTTCAAAGTTCGATTACATTGAGGTCATGACGGAGTCCAAAGATAACCATATACTAAGTTCAGAAGATAATCATATCCAAGCATATTGTAGTTAAGATTACAACAGTAATTTCTAGATTTATGACATGATTTCTAGCAGTAAATAAAGATTCATGATAAAATTAGAACAAGAATATTGTGAAGAAAGGGAGGAGAGTTATTTATTTCTTTTGAATGATGAAATACAATGAGGAAACATCTCTATTTATAGGAGAGAATTGACTTGGCCCCAAAGTTATTAGCCCTAATATTTCTCCTAAAGATAGACATTCATAATATATGATAATATCCATAACAAATCAGTTATTATTATTATTATTTGTAATGCCATCAAAGAACACGTATGCATAATAGCTTGACCCGACCCAGCAGATACCACAAGGGCCCGTGACATTTAATTGCACGATTTTCCCTTCAAATTGACTGGTCTTTAAATTTTTGCTCCTCAAATGGAACTTATGCGTGCATATGTTCTATAAAAGAACAACACAAATTGTGTCAAATTCCTTAAAGAAATTATGTCACAATATGCATAGGTTCCATTTGAGGGACAAAAATTAAAAACCAACACAAAATAGGGGGAAAAGTGCAAATGAAATTCGCACGATTGTCCCTATTTTAGGGTGGTCTTTAATTTTTCCTCCTCAAATTAGTGGTCTTTAATTTTTGCTCTTCGCATAAAAAATGATCAAAAATATCATTGAGGTTGTGAGTTCGAATCTCAGCAGAGTAAAAAAAATCACAATACAAGATTTCATTAGAAAATATGTCTATTCAGCCAAAGTTGTATAGAAATTATGCCTCCGAAAATACCTCTGAGGTTGTGAGTTCGAATTCCATCAGAGTCAAAAATAAAAAATTGCAAGGCAAGATTTCATAGAAATTATGCCTATTTGGCTAAAGTTGTATAGAGATTATGCCTTAAGGGACATAATTTCTATGTAACTATGGCAGAAGGCAAAGTTTCATTGAAAAATTAAGATTATGCCTTGTCTGGCTAGTTACATAGATACTATTCCTCAATGGGTATAGTCTCGATATAACTTTGGCCGAATAGGCATAATTTCTATGAAAATTTTGCCTTGCGATTTTTTTTTTGCCTCTACTGGATTCGAACTCAGAATCTATGATTAAGTAAACCAGCGAATAAAGGGTATTTTGGCATATAAATTTTTATTAAATGAGAAGTACGAATAAAAATTAAAGACCAGCGAATTAAAGGACAGAAATTAAAGACCAACAAATTGAAGGACAAAAGTTAAAGACCAGCTAATTGAGGGGCAAAAATTAAAGACATGTATGAAGAAAAATCTAAGCATTTTTTGATGTTTAGAGAAGAGATTCTTTCCAAAGGGAGTATACAACAACAACATACCCAGTGAAATTTCACAATGTGGGTCTGGGAAGGGTAGAATGTACACAGACCTAAGCGTGGCCAGTGGGCCGGGATCGGGTCGGGGAGGGACGGAGGGGAGTGGCGGGATCGGGACCGGCGGGATCGGGACAGGCGGGATTCGCCGCCATCTCGTCCCGTTTCCGATCCCGTCGGAGTCGGGTTGGGGCGGGATCGGGCTGAGTCGGGATCGGGATCGGGTTTTTTTATTTGCTCTTAATTTACAAAATAACATATATATAAAAAAACTCAATAATTAAACAAGATAGTGTAATAAAAATATCACAATGCTGTTTTTGTGCCTCTTATATTATTTAATAGATATATAAATTTTTTTGTAATACAAATACAATTGTCAAAATTGCAACTTTGTGGTGTTGTTCAAAAGTTGCAAATTACATAGTAAAATTATAATTAAAAAATTACATTTTGAAAAAAAACCTGTTCTAGTTTATTGATAATTTCTTGTGGTTCTTCGGTTGGAATTGGTATTTGTTGATCAAATTGCTCCACGTCGCTTCCACCACCTTTGGATAGGATTTCGTTGTAGTTTTCATCTTCTTCTTCGTTTATCTCCGGTTGACCGCACCTTCTCCGCTCCGCTCCTATCCAATCTCTGAATAATACTACAATCTCCAAGATGTCTCCGGCTAATGAGTGTCTGTGCTCTCCTATTTGATATCTGTCAGCAGAAAAAGTACTTTCAGACGCCGTTGATGACGCTTGAATGTTCAAAACATCTTGGGCCGTAATTGAAAGTGTCGGAAAGGTGTTCTCATTCCCCCTCCAGTATTTCAGCAAGTCTTCACGTCCTTCTTCATTGAGAACTGATTGGTACGGTACAGAACCCTGCAAAACAAAAATATCAAACTCGCTAATTTGGTTAGTAGCGGTACGGCCACACATTCTATTTCTGAGGCTTTTAATACTAGCCGCAGAAACATGTCTTTTATGAGGTTGTGTTGAAGAAGAAGAAGATGGTATGGAAGCCGGTAGGTTGCTAGCACTTTCTTGTTGGTAAAACCTATATACTTTTTTGCATTTGTTTTCTACGCTAGACAACACTTCTTCTTTAGTTTGTTCAATAGGTGGTGGGTGATTTGGATTTTTAGGACTTGGAGGTGATAGTACTGCTATACAATCGTAAATAGTTTCAATAAGTGATTTAGTACAGTCTATTTTAATAGTCGAATTTAATACAACACCAATAATATAAATAGTGGGAATAGGAATAAAATATTTTTTTATTTTGATAAACATTTTTTAATAGATGGTTTATTCATATATTCATTAAGCAATAAAAATATTAGAGTTATATAAAACAACATAGCTGAAATAGTAGGATAATATATACCGAAAAATTCTTTTGTTGCTTGAAAAAAAATCTCTAAAAATACAATAAGTTCAGAAATTTTTCCTCAATCGCTATCTACAACATATCAGCTGGATTTTGATTATGAGAGTTAAAAATAAAGTTATAGATTTTCTATAGTCATAAACAACAAGTAGTTGCTCGTATAAAGAATTCACCTAGTGGGTACTTCTTCTGGATTTTTCTATAAGGTAGTAGGCAATCGTGACAAGTTTTTTTATATTTTTTTCTTCGTTGTATTCTATTATTTTTAAAAATAAAGTTTATAGCAAATTATATTTTACTAAGAATGTCTTCAAAAAGTGATAGATCATCCTTTACAACTAAGTTATATATAGGATACACACATTTTATATGAAAATGATTTGAAAAAGATGGAGTTAAACTATTTTTTTTAAAATTGTAATAGCGTAATTGTTAGAAGAAGCGTTATCTAATGTAATAGTCATAATTTTATCAGTTATTCGTAATAATCGCACACTTGATAAATATTTTCTGCAATAAAAGTACCAGTGTACCTATCATCTATATATCTATACGCTAAGATACATTTTTGCATAGATCATTTATAATCTATCCAATGACAGGTTACCGTTAAATAATCATGGCCGTTAGTACTACGGCCTATATCAGAAGTGATATCCACTTTGCCATTAAAATGATATAATGAATAACGTAAATATTATTGGACAAGTTAAATAGCCGTTTGGGTTTGGAAATGTCGTGCATGGCACGAGTTTCCATTGTCTGTTGGGGTGCTACGGGAGGTTGGATGGGATTGGAATGGGATTGCCGAGGCGGGGCAGCGGGATCGAGAATAGGACCGGGAGTGAAGGGGTGGGGCCGAGAGGTAGTGGCAGCGGGAAAAGGGGCGGGGAAGCAGGCCGAGGGGCGGCGCCTTAAGTGGAAAGCCGAGAGTGGTTGTTTTGAGGCTGCCGTTGTAGGGCTGTCTGGACTACCCGACTCGGTACAGGTGCCAGTGATGGTATCAGCTAATTTTACAAGTGATGAATTAGAAGGGGATTTAGGTCATCATTTAAGAAGTCATAGGAATCCGGAGGTGAAGAATCGAGTTTGGCAAAGGGGAATTGGGACACATCGTATATGATATGTCTTGAAATGATTATTTTTTGACTTGACAAGTCATAACAGTTGTAACCTCGATGATTGGTGGAGTAACCAAGAAAAACACGCGGGGATGACCGAGGTTGTAGCTTGGTGATTTTAGTGGAGGGATAGATGGGGTAGCATAGACATCCAAAAGTTCGTAAATGCTTATAGGAAGGATCGCGTAGGTAGAGAATTTGAGTGGGAGACTTGTGTTTGAGAGACTTGTTTGAGAAAATGTTTAAGAGATAGGTTGTCATTGAGAGGGCGTAATGCAAAAAATAGGGGGGATAGAGGCGTGCGCAAGGAGGGCACGAATTAAGTTTTTAATGGTTCTAATTTTTCGTTCGGCTTTTCTATTTTGTGGAGTGTGGACAGGAAAAATGAAAGACAAGGACGTGGTTGGTGCAGAAACGTTTGAATTGTTAATTATTGAATTCCCTCCCATTGTCACATTGAAAGCATTTGATATTCTTTTCAAATTGTGTCTTTCTTAAAGCACTAAAGGAAGAACATATAAAATAGACTCAGGACTTATTACCAATGGAAAAAGTCCATAGAAAGTTGGAATAATCATTCAAAAATAACACATAATATTTATGTCCGATCGTGCTTAAAATAGGAGAAGTCCATAAATCACTGTGGATAATATCAAATGACATTAAAGTACATGTGGATGAAGAATAAAATGGCAATTTGACATGTTTTCCAAAAACGCAAGATTCACAAACAGGAGGATAAGAGACATGTTTGCAATCAATAAAATTATTTTTGCTAAGGGAGCGTAAAACAGAATCTCCCGGATGTCCTAATATATTATGCCATAACAGAGATTAAATAGCTACAAAGGTTGATAGAGATGAGGTTGGATGGCCGACGGTGGTGGTGATAGGATAAAGGTCCCCGATGTTATCACATCACGTTATTCGCATCCTTGTCATATTGTCCTTCACAAAAAAGCCAAAAGGATCAAATTCAAGGAAAATATTATTGTCGATTGTGAAATGACGCACATAGATTAGATTTTTGATAAGTTTCGGGACATGGAGGACATTATTTAAAACTAAGGGTGGATGTGGTGGGGAGAGGGATAATTGTCCATAACCTCGAATGGGAATGCCTTGTCCACTACCAACAATAATATTACGATTTAAATTGCTCATATTGAAATAAGATGAGAGAGTACCTTGGGATGCTATCATGTGAGATGTGGCGCCAGTATCCATGTACCAACTATCGTCTGAAACAATGAGAGACATCGTGTTCACAACCCCCTCAATATCCATCGATGCGTAGGTTGAGGGATGAGAGACCTGCGCATTGTATGTCTGTTGTGGACGTGTGTCGATGATGTCGGGATGGGGATGTATGGCCATAAGTGAGGCCTAAAACGATATCGGGTAGGGGCACGGTGGAGCAGACCAAGTCGGCTAGGCCCACGCAGCCCATGGCGGGTAGGCATCCCACATCGGAGGCTGCTGCCACTACTGCTTCCACTGCGGGTAGTTGTCGGCCAGTGGGGGCTGCCCTCTGTCGCCGCTACTACTGTTACCATCGCAGCCACCGCAATTTTTGCCAGAATTTCTGCCTTTGTTGTTATTCCGGGGATTTAAACCATATTTTGGGTCAGTGGTTTGCCAGTGAGATGGGCCAGAAATCGAGCCTCTCGTGTCGGTAGGCAGGTCGCCGATGGTCATGAGGGCGGCGTCGGCGGTGCTGGCGTTAGCCGTTACTCACTTGGTTTTTCGAGTTTCTTTCAGGATAAGTCTCGAACGAGCCTCATAAAATGGAGGCAATGGTGTGTTTTGTTGTAGGATAGTAGTGATGCCATCATCATTTTTATTCAAACCCACAATGAGTTGCATCACAAATCGTTGATTCTTGACCGGTGCACCGACGTTTGAGAGTTGATCGACAATCATCTTAAGTTCTTGACAATAGGCAGATGGATTAGGAAAGTCGTCATGTTGAATGTACTTAAATTGATTTTCCAATTACAAGCCACGTTGTGTCTTGTTATCATGAAAAATACTTTCCAATCGCTCTCAAGTTTATTGTGCAGTGACATCGATTTCAATGATTGTATGCAATATGTCATTTGAGATTGTGACGTGGATCTATTATAGAATAACCGCATCTAAATGTGGCCAAAGTTCGTCATCATGTTTCTCCAGGGGCTCGGCAGTGGGCTTTGATTTTGGAGGAAAGATGTGATCGATGACTTTGTAGACACGACAATGGATCTTAAATTTCCGCCCAAGATGAATACTGATTTTTTTCCATCTCAAGAGTTATAGGAATGAAATTCTTGATGTTGTTGGCTGCAAGAGCAAAATGGAATTTAAGTTATTCAGCCATTGAAAATTAGAAAAGAAGAGGGGAAGAGGTTTGCCGAGAAGTAGAAGAAAAGGGGAGAGGGGGGACTTCGGCGGGTGGACGGCCGAGAGGGGGTGGGATGGCTAGGGTAGGAAGAGTTAGGGTTTGGCTTCTGGTACCATAAACGAATATGGTTCCTCTTCCTTTCATTGATTATTGTGTACAATATATATAATGTTACATGATTATTTACATGGTTACAAACTAGGTAATTAATCTTCCTAATTACAATTGATATATAAATTTACCTAATATAAAAGATATACAAAGATACAGAAATATTCTAAAAATGTTCTATCAGACCTGATAGATTAAAAAAATATCAAAAAGTCATTAAGAAAATAGTTTAAAAAATTAATAGGCGAACAAAATGGTTAATTTCGTGTATGATTTTATAATACTCCCTTCGTCTCAATTTATATGATGTAGTTTGACTGATCACGAAGTTTAAGAAATAAATAAATATTTTTGAATTTTGTGATCTAAAACAAATCAAAGATTTTTGTGTGGTTATAGATAGTCTTGTTAGAAAAGAATGGGAGAGAAAAAGATGGACGAAGACAACAGGATACTAAGTGACATCAAAATATTCTTTCAGCCGATTCTCTCGCAGCAATAGATGAGATTCAATCAGACAGAACACAGAAGGTTCACCCCCCCCCCCCACCTAGTCCCCCCGTCCAAAAATAGCGTAGAAAGCTTTGATAGGTTGGGCTATTTCGTCCGTCTCAAATTATTTATCGTTGTTTTATTTACATGTCCCTTAAGAAAAGTATTAATTGGGAGGGTTAATTGATCTACTTTATCCTTATTTATGTTTAAGATATAATCTATTTCCATTAAATATTTACTTTATTTATCTGTCATCTTCATTAATGACAAAGAGTAAAATGGAGAAAAATTAATTAATTATGCCTTGTATTTCTAAAACGACATAATTTGAGACAACTATAACCACGACAAATAACTTGAGACAGATGGATTAAAATTTAAAGTTAAATTATTACTAAATAAAAAAATATGTCATTCTTTTTTAGATTGACTAAAAAAATGTGTCATACAAATTGAAACAATGGAATTAACTAATTAGATTTTGCATATTACAGTAACTATAACAGTAAAAGTTAATAAAATTTTACCTACTATAATAATAAGGATACTAAATTATCTTTATCACATTAAAGTAACTCAACTTTACTCACTATAACGACAAAACTATCCATCAAGGGACTTTACTGTAATCGTAATAAAATTTAGTGACTTAGCTTTGTAACTTTACTGTTATAATGGGTAAAGTTCGGATTTCAAATAAGTTGTGACTTTACTGTTATCATAGTAAAGTTCAATGACTTTACCACTATAGAGGATAAAGTTTGGATTTTCAACGTGGCAAGACTTGTGACTATATTGTTATACTGAGTAAAGTTAAGTGAGCATACTTGAAATTAATGTGATAAAGATGGAGATATGCAGATTGAAAAGCTAAAAGGTAAAATTTTGATCTTACAAAGCCAAATCCACCAAGTTTAAAGACAGGTCCTGATTTGGTCTAACCTTTGCAGTATTTTGCAAGGAAAACTTTAGCATGTGGAGCTACAAAAAAAGCAGCAGAAATCTCTCCCTTCTCAAAAGCTTTAGGGTAGTCACTGATTGAACTGACTTTCTTGATGTTCTCTGACTTGAATTGCAAATTCACCAGATATCTGACTATAAATGAATTTCCATTGCAACCAACTGCAGCATTTGTCCTTATAAGATAATCAACATTTAGAACAGAAGGTTCCAGCCTATGAACTGTCATAATGGAGGAAAGAACTGCAGTAAAGCAAGCTGTGACAACTACAACTACAACTACACATCCATTTCGTCAGCACAAGTCGAGATATATTGCTTTTGATCGATTCTCCTGTAATGATTCTCCAAATTGAAGGTATAAGCGTTTTGAGTTAGAACAAAAGAGTTAACAATAGTTCTATATATCGTTATTCAAAAAAGAAAATGTTAAATTTATTCTTCTATTATACGAAATATCTTAATATTATCTCCCGTTATACTTTGGATCACTTATATCTTTATGGTTAGAAATTAAAATCTTTTTGGATTTGTCTTGACTTTAAGGGAGCTCCACGTGGACAATGAAGAATTCCATGTGTCAAAATATTTCAGGAGAAAGTTCTGGATTTACTAATTTACTATTAATTGTAATTTAATATTTTCATCTTTTATGTTTCAGGTTGAGGTTCCATTAAGGTCAAGGATGAATACAAGACGATTGTTAGCAGTAAGCGTGGTCAGTGGGTCGGGATCGGGTCCATCGGGTCGGGACCGGCGGGATCGGGTCAGGTCGGGACCGGTGGGATAGGGGACAGGCGGGATTCGCCGCCGTCCCGTCGGAGTCGGGTTGGAGCGGGATTGGATTTTTTTAATTTTTTTTTTGCATTTAATTTTAAAAATAACATATATATAAAAAAATTCAATATTTAAACAAGATAGTGTAATAAAAATATCACAATGCTGTTTTGTGCATCTTATATTATTTAATAGACATATAATTTTTTTTTGTAATACAAATATTATCAAAATTGCAACTTTGTGGTGTTGTTCAAACGTTGTAAATTATATAGTAAAATTGCAATTAAAAAAATTACATTTTGAAAAAAACATGTTCTAGTTTCTTGATAATTTCATGTGGTTCTTTGGTTGGAATTGATATTTGTTGGTCAAATTGCTCCACGTCGCTTCCACCACCTTCGGATAAGATTTCGTTGTAGTTTTCATCTTCTTCTTCGTTGATCTCCGATTGACCGTACCTTCTCCGCTCCGCTCGTATCTAATCTCTGAATAATATTACAATCTCCAAGCTGTCTCCGGCTAATGAGTGTCTGTGCTCTCCTATTTGATATCTGCCGGCAAAAAAATGCTTTCAGACATCGTTGATGACGCTTGAATGTTCAAAACATCTCGAGCCATCATTGAAAGTGTAGGAAAGGTCTTCTCATTCCCCCTCCAGTATTTCAACAAGTTTTCACGTCCTTTTTCATTGAGAACCGCTTGGTACAGTACAGAACCGTGCAAAACAAAAATATCAAACTCGCTAATTTGGTTAGTAGTGGTACGGCCGTACATTCTATTTCTGAGGCTTTCAATACTAACCGCAGAAATAACATGTCTTTTGTGAGGTTGTGTTGAAGAAGAAGATGGTATGAAAGTCGGTAGGTTGCTAGCACTTTCTTGTTGGTAAAACTTATATACTTTTTTGAATTCGTCTTCTACGCTAGACAACACTTCTTCTTTAGTTTGTTCAATAGGTGGTGGGTGATTTGGACTCTTGGGACTTGGATGTGGTAGTACTGCTATACAATCGTAAATAGTTTCAATAAGTGATTTAGTACCGTCTATTTTAATAGTCGGATTTAATACATTACCAATAATATAAATAGTGGGAATAGAAATAAAATATTTTTTTATTTTGATAAATATTTTTTTAATAGCTGGTTTATCCATATATACATTAAGCAGTAAAAATATTAGAGCTATATAAAACAACATAGTTGAAAAAGTAGGATAATATATACCGGAAAATTCTTTTGTTGCTTGAAAAAAAATCTCTAAAAATACAATAAGTTCAGAAATTTTTCCCCAATCGCTATCTACAACAATATTAGCTGGATTTTGATTATGAGAGTTAAAAAATAAAGTTATAGATTTTTTATAGTCATAAGCAACAAGTAGTTGCTCGTATAAAGAATTCCACCTAGTGGGTACTTCTTCTGGAATTTTTCTATAAAGTAGTTGACAATCGTCACAAGTTTTTTTATATTCTTTTCTTCGTTGTATTCTATTATTTTTAAAAATAAAGTTTATAGCAAATTGTATTTTACTAAGAATGTCTTCAAAAAGTGATAGATCATCCTTTACAACTAAGTTATATATATGACACACACATTTTATATGAAAATGATCTGGAAAAGATGGAGTTAAACTATTTTTTTTAAATTGTAATAGCTTAATTGTTAGAAGAAGCGTTATCTAATGTAATAGTCATTATTTTATCAGTTATTCCGTAATAATCGCACACTTGATAAATATTTTCTGCAATAAAATTACCAGTGTGTCTATCATCTATATATCTATACGCTAAGATACGTTTTTGCATAGACCATTTATAATCTATCCAATGACAGGTTACCGTTAAATAATCATGATCGTTAGTACTACGGCCTATATTGATAGCCACTTTGCCATTAAAATGATATAATGAATAACGTAAATACTGTTGATATTCATGTGCAAATTTAAATTTATCTCTCTTAACAGTTGATCTAGGAAAATCATTAAAAGCAGGATTATACATATCTCTAATGTAATGAATAAAATCGGGAGATGAAGGAAATGAAAAAAGGCAAACCCTCCACAACAACTAATTTTGCTATTGCTTCCCTATCTCTATGTTTATCATATTTAGGGCCTGCAATTCCCCCGTCATAGGGTTAATTTGACCATGTACTTGGTCCGGGACAGTATGTGAATCTTGTCCTGATGGAGCAGACGTTTGCGCATCCGGTTTTGAAGCCTCGTATTGGGCATACCTAGCTGGATGAGCCCTTGATACGTGTCTCATTAAAACCCCATCCCACCGTGACCTTTTCCAATTTTAAATTTTAAAACATCTTTACAAATTTTACATTTAGCTACTTGATTCTCTACGTCCCTATCAAAAAATGTCCATGCATATGATTTTAATGATCGTTTTGCTGGACCTCGTCTCATACTAGGGGGAATATGAGACATTTCAGTTGAAGGTGCACTAGTGGGTGTGTTGTCATCTACATTCGTGGGTGTATCATCTAGATCATCATCTAAATTAAAGTCTTCCTGAGTTCCAGAAAATAGCTCCTCGTCTAAATCTAATGGTATTGTAGAAAAATGTTATGTATCAACAAAATCATCATGTGTAGGAATAAGATTCTGTCTAGAAATAAGACTCTTGTCCTTGTTGCCCCTACTAGAAGAAGCATGACCCCTACCCGTAAGCATACATTTAAATCATTCCATTATAAATTTATATTTATACTAATAAATAATTAAAGTAAACAAAATTAAGTTCGCTAAATAAAATAAATAGATAATAATAATTTAATGAAGGAACGAATGTACCAAACGCCGATGTAACGTCGACGTGTAATCGAGAGGTTGAAAATTGAAACTTTGCTCGATGGAAGATCCTCAAGCTAGTTGCCAACTTCACTCCCAAATGAATAAATAAAATTGAATATTTAGTAGACAATGTAGAATTGTAGAGAGATAGATTGAGAGATTGTAGGAAGATTTGTGAGAAAGATGAAGAGAAAATGAGGTATTTATAGTTGAAAAATTGGGTTAAAGTGTAAATATAATAACTTATGGGTTAAAAATAATTATTAAGGGGGTAGGGGGTTGGGGGAGGCCAAAAATGGTTGTTGCAAAATGGCCAAAATGTAAAATGGCCGTTGCACAACGGTTATTTTTGCAAAGGGGGCTTCGGGCGGGATCGGGGCGGGCCTGGCGGGATTGTGGAGGGCCGGGACGAGACCATGTCCCGTCCCGGTTCGAGTCCCGATACCGCAAATTTTTTTTTTTAAAAAAAAAATCGGGTTCGGGGCAGGACCTGGGCGGTGTCGGGGCGGGACCAGGCCGACCCGGCCCACTGGCCAGCCTTACACAGACCTTACCTCCGTAGTTTCTATGTAACTATGGCAGAAGGCAAAGTTTCATTGATAAATTAAGATTATGCCTTGTCTGACTAGTTACATAGATACTATTCCCCAATGGACATAATCTCTATATAACTTTGGCCGAAAAGGCATAATTTCTATGAAAATTTTGCCTTGCGATTTTGTTTTCTTTTTTTGCCTCTACTGGATTCGAACTCAAAATCTATCATTAAGTAGATCCGTGAATAAAGGGTATTTTGGCATGTAAATTTTCATTAAATGAAAAATAGAAATAAAAATTAAAGACCAGCGAATTAAATAACAAAAATTAAAGACCAGCAAATTGAATGGAAAAAATTAAAGACCAGCGAATTGAGGGGCAAAAATTAAAGACATGTATGAAGAGAAATCTAAGCAATTTTTGATGTTTAGAGAAGAGATTCTTTCCGGTAGGAGTATACACCAACAACAATATATTTAGTAAAATTACATAATATGGGGTCTGAAGATGGTAGAATATACACAGACTTTACCTCTATTTTGGAGTAAAAAAAACGTGATTTACTTTCCGGTAGTTTTTGGTTGACTTTCATTTGTGGCAGTCTTTTTTTTGAATTTTCTATTTGAAAATAATTTTTAAAAACTTGGCATTTTATCCTATCTTGTTCAATATTCGTGAAACACACTATACGAGCCGTGGGACTCAGTGGCTCTTCTTCCAAAGTCACCATATCATACCCTTGATGGTTTTCCACTTCATTTCAAATTGTGAACAGTAAAAAGAAAAGTTCAAAAAGAAAAAACATTCGAGGAGTAACAAAATATGTATATACATGGGAGAGTAGCGGATAAAAGTATTAGAAAACGTATACGCTAATAAGAAGTAATATTAACAAATGTTTAATAATATTAAATATTGGATAATATATAATAACAAAGAAAAATACGAAACAAAAATATTATTTGATGACTATACGAGTTTTCTTTAATTTAATAAAGATTTAGTTATTGTGTATATATATTGTAATGAGAAATAAGATGACCGTTGAAAATTTACTAAAGCAATACGTTCTAATATGTCCAAAGAAGTCCGATCACAACTTAATATTCTTTAATATTGACCTTGCATCACGTGATTACTAATAAGTTAATATATGAAAAAAGAGAAAACTTCATGAGAAAGCTTCATTATTCTTCCAAAAAAATAATGATGGAAGCTATGAGTAAACAACGGCACTGGTGGTGACGCAACCCATTACGATGGTGGGCGCGTGGCCACGAGTACATGAAATCTTTTTTGTTTTTTTGATAATTCAGGTCTCCCGGCTTGCGTCTGACTACGTCCTGGAGGTAATAGCACTGGTCCTTCAACACTATTATCAGGTAAATCGCGGGATGTGGTCCGGTGGTCAGTTTTCTGGGAGCGTACAACTGATCAATGACACAAGGTCAAATTCCCCAGCATGCAGAGTTTCTTCGTGCTTGCCGGGAATCGAACTCACGCTGTCCCATGCCAGAGCGCCTTATAGCGCCCAGGCTTTGCCACTGGACTATGCCCCGGAGGACAAAACTAAGGTAAGGTAAACTTTTTAAAGTGACTGGTCCCACCGCATTACGGTCCCATACCCCAGAAAACCCCACCTCCGGCCTGGCCCTACGGATTAGTATACACCGCTTGGCCCTACGCGTATGGAGGGATTTTTTTGGGGGAACACAGTTCCACTCTCGCTGATCAGAGGACTCGAACACGGAACCTCAGACAGTAATACTCTAATATATTGGCCACTGGGCCAAACACTTTGGATACATGAAATCTTTTTTAGTCTGGGGAGAATAAATATTCTGAATATGCAATTGGTTCTAACGTACCTATGACATCTTTCAAATTTGAAGAGTAAATCAAGGTTTTTTATCACAAATTTATTTAAAAATTTAACTCATAAATGATGCCACATAAATTGACATATAAGGGTAACATCCTATTTCACGTAGATACATCATATGGAGGGTGTTGGGCGAGAGTAGGAAAAATGAGTGAAATATTCCAAGGAGAGGCAGTTTTGTTGCCTTTGTGATGTCTCAAGTAATTGCCGATGGTGTAACTAGTGCCAGATCCAATCATCCAACTTTAAATTAGCGAGTTCGGCGGAATGAGTAGGATCATCGACTTGAATTGGTGCAGTTCTCTTTTTTCAGAATTGTTGATAGAGTTTTGGGGTATGTTAATATGCATTTTGGGTATGGCAGGGCCCTGTCCCGATTTAATGATATGTTGTACTACTCTTAGAGGCTTGTAGACTAGTGGATGATGTGTATAGTCACTTTATATGGCCTTGCCGCCCTCTGGATAGTCTGTTGGTGTTGATACTCTATTGTACTTTATAAAGCAGTACGGGAAGTAATAACTATTACAAGTGTTTGAATGGATAAATAAATGGTCAATCTTCAAAACTGCCGCAAGCGTGTTGTGTCTTGAATCTTGATAACCTTGCAAAGCCAATGTTGAGAACTGTCGCAAGCTTGTTGTGTCTTGAAATTTCCAACAGTTGGTATGCATCAAATATCACTTTTTTGCAAGTCTTTTACCTGAATTATCAGGTGTTTGTGTTTCGTATCTAAACTATCATCAACTATTTATCCAAACATATCTCGACTAATATTTGATGGTACGTGGTGTACATTCTTTTTTTGTGTGTGTATTTAAAAGTTGTGTCAAATGGCAGTCCATGTAATTAAAAAATTAAGAGATAATGGTCAAAAACACATCTGAAGTATTATTTTTTTGCGAGTTTCCAACACCATAAGAAACTAGTCGATGTGTGTTTTGATAAATAATTAGTGATAGTTCAGATAGATAACGCAAGCACTTGATAGTTCAATTGTTTTGATAAATAGTTGGTGATAGTTCAGGTAGAAAACTCATAAAAAAGTGATACATGAGGTGTGTTTTTTACCATTATCTCTGACAAAAAAACATGAATATATGAAGTTATATACATATAGTTGAATGTATTCTCTCAATTCAAAATCCACAATGTCTAAATCTTGAATATGCCATTAATTAGTTTAAACACAAAGCTACATACATTCAAACTTAACCTTGTTAATATAACATAGCTGTAATACTGCAATATACACATCATTACTTTCAATTCAAAGTTCAGGAAAAGAGAGAAAAATAAAAATTATTTAACTGATATATAGCATCAGAGCAGAGTGAACAGCTATTCTTCAATTCCTCAAACACAAATCTCTTACTAAAGCCTGCTTGCACAAAATTGAAAGAAAAATAAAACATAATTATCAGTTACTAGTACTACAATATCCAAAAAGAACCCACCCGACAACATAAAAAAAAGACAAAACAAAGATAATTCTTAAATTTCTGGAAGACTTCATCTTTCGTTTTGATTAAATAGACATGACTATAGTTAGAATAATCATCAAATGAAAGTGATAAAATATTGCGTTCCTCCTCTTATTAATAATCTATTTAATTCACATATATCGGAATGCATAAGTTCAAGATATCTAAATATTAGTAGAGTAAGTGAAAGTACGTACTTAGAGCATCCATATGTTCAGAAATGGGAAAACTACGATGAATACCGCATATTTTAGTCATATTTTGAATCCGGGACCGGAGATAAGGAGGGTGATAGTGGCTATTACTGAAATCTTGGATGCAGTAACAATGCCTATGAACCCCGTTATCTATATATTGCCATTCAATATAAGTAAGTTGTCACAACATTCACGGGTCGGGTTTGCAGCAATTCCATCTACATAAACTTCGCAATACTCAAAGCAAGCATCAACATCATCACATATTTCATCTCTGGATGCATAGCATGGACTTGTTAGAAACACCATTACTACAACTGCAACAAAAACTAGAAGATTCCTCTTGGCTGTCATTTTTTTCTAATGGTTGGTAGTAGTTAAGTAAATAAAGTATAGTTCATTTAATTGGAAGATACAAACAGAATCTTTATATAGACTTTTTTTAGGAGATTTTAGTTAGATGTCCGTGAATTGTCAAATGAAGTTGTGGATCATTCAATTCGAAAGATAATACTTGTTGATGCGTGATAAACCTAATTTTTATTAGGTGGAGATTTTATTGCTATATTTTAAGAGTTAAATATCACTTTCTCCATTTCAATCTAAGCATGGTATCTTAGTACTTTCTCCATTCATTTTTACTTATCCATTTTTTACTTTACACATTCCTCAAAAATTAATAAATCAACTATTTATTTAACTATATATAAATCCATATTAATAATACTCTCAATAGACTAAAAAATAATTTGAAAATGAGTAACTAATGTTAAGGGTAAAACAAGATTTTTTTGTGTCTTTCTCTTGATATGCTAACGTAGGCAAGTAAAAGTGAAATTTATTTTTAGTATGATAGACAAGTAAAAGTGAACGAAAGAAGTATTTTATTTTCCTTTTTGGTCTATTTAAATCTTGTTGAGCCAATTAGCACAGTTAAATTGAACGGATGTATTATTGTGTATTTTTGGTAATTAGAGGTCTAATTATGTATATTTATGTAAATCTTCAAAAATAAAAATAGTTGGACCTAATAGGGTGACATCTAGGCAATTTACATTCACATCCTCATTAAAATCTTGTTTGGCGAAACCTGTAAAAATGATTTATTTTGAGAAACACTTTTGACAAATAGCTTTTTTGGCAATCTAAGCCCAATTTTCGAAGGTTTCATTGAAAATTCGTTTTTTTTTGTAGTGTTGTTTCAACCACTACGGAGGAGTTTATAACTTTATCATTTTACTTATTTTCTTTTCCTATTGATTGTCGGGTTAGCCTACATGGGCGACTTGTGACTGAATATCCAACAAGTCGAACTATACATATGTGTGAGAAAAAACATGCATAGAAAAAAGTTATACATACATTTTGGAATCCATTCTCTTAATTCAAAACTCACAATGTCTAAATTATTGATTCGCAACTAGTTGAAGCACAAAGCTGCGCTACATAAATTCCATCTTCACCTTGTTAATAACTTAATGTAACATAGAGTTTCACTGTAATATACACATCATTATACTTCATATTCAAAGTTCAGAAAAGAGAGAAAATAAAAATATTTTAACTAATATAGAACAGCTCGTACTTCTTCCTCAAACACAAGTCTCTTACTAAAGACTGCAAGCACAAAATAATAAATAACAAAAAAAACATAATTATTATTTACTACTAAAAGAACTCACCCCGCAAATAAATTAAAAATGGACAAAAGAAAGAGAGATGGAGCGTTTGTGAAAGTACTTAGAGAAATCCAGGTGCTCGGAAATGGGGAAGCTAAGATGAATATGACATAATATATAAAGTTGTTCGATCCGAGACTGGAGATAAGGAGGATGATAGTGGCTATTACTGAAATCTTCGATGCATGAACAATACTTACGAACTCCATTATCCACGTATTTTACCTTGCCATTCAATATCATTAAGTTGTCACAACACTCCCGGGTTGGAAGTCCATTAATTCCATCTACAAAAAATTTCACAATATTCAAAACAAGCATTCACATCTTCACAAATTGCATCTTTTTCAAGGACTCTTAATGCATTGCATGGACTTATTAGAACCACCAACAAAAACTAGTAGTAGTAGATTTTTGGTTCCATTTTTCAGCTGATTAATTGGTATTAGTAAGTAATTAATTAGCCGAGTTTTATAGATTTTGTATAGGAGATTATTCACTAATTAGTTATGTCCGTGAATTGTGATTTGCAGTTATGATCGTTCAATTTGGATGGGATTGTTATAGTTGATGCGTGACAAATTGATTTCTATTGTTTAATTAACTTACAACAACATATCCGGTGAAA
This sequence comes from Anisodus acutangulus, assembly GCA_029783415.1. Taxonomy (NCBI): domain Eukaryota; kingdom Viridiplantae; phylum Streptophyta; class Magnoliopsida; order Solanales; family Solanaceae; genus Anisodus; species Anisodus acutangulus. The sequence continues at coordinate 47,379,034 of CM056491.1, read as the reverse complement.
TCCCACAACGTGGGGTCTGGGAGGGTAGAGTGTACGCAGACCTTACCTCTACCTTGATAGGTAGAGTGGCTGTTTCCGAGATACCCTCGGCTCAAGACAGAGTATAAACACAAGCAAAGCAACAACAAAAGCAAAATCAAAGCAAGAGAAACAGTCAGAATTTTTTTTTAAAACAATATGAAAATACTTATATCAAATAAAATATTAAATAAACAAGTTTGACTGGCTGGTAACAAACACCAATGAAGAAGTTCAAAACAATGTTTAAGTTTTATACTACTGGCGGGCAGAAGCAAAGCCAAGATTTGAAACTTATTGGTTTAAGATTCTAACTTTCTAAAGTTAATGGTTATAAATTTAATAATTTATTCATATTAAATGTATTTTTAAACCAAACTTAAAATTTGGAACAAAGTTATTTAGTCAAACTAACATATACATTAAATACTATCTAAATTAAAATGAATAACCTCCTACACAATGGTAAACGTATATGAAATTATTTAACTGCAGTACTAGAGCCCACAAAAGTATAGGCACTAGTTCATTCAGTCAATAAAGTTGTAATTAGTTCTGATGATTATGACGTTTCAAGTGAATATTTAGCTAGTTCAACGATAAATGTATATAAAATAATAATAATAATAAAAGATCATACAAAAGACAAAATTAACTTCATTAATTATTGATGGGATTAATATCAAAATCCAATAAGCTATATTCCTCTGGCTACAAACCTCAATACCAAAACTACCAATTCTCTCAACTTCAAGATCTCATTGATTGTTACCTCTTAAAGCAACACAATCCATAGCACCATAGTACTAATTATTAGTACTGCAAGAAAAAGAAAATAAAAGTTGTTTCAGTTAACAAGCTGCAAAAGAAAAACATTTCTTAGAAGAGAGAAATTAAAGGACTTAAATGTACCCGTAACAATCCATGTGTTCAGAAATAGGGAAACTGAGGTGAATTTGACAATACTTATAAAGATCGACGATTCGATTCTTGGTAAGGAGGATGATCTCCCGTATTCGCCATGTTTTCGGTACATTGATAAATTTGTTGGAAATTTGCCTTTGGCGGGGAGATGCGTCCACCCATCTTTGATGAATTAAACACTAGTGTTCCTGTTGGTATTTCTATGGTACTTTATAGAGCAGTACGGGAAGTAATAACTATTACAAATGTTCGAAAGGATAAATAAACGGTCAATCTTCAAAACTGCCGCATGTGTGTTGTGTCTTGAATCTTGATCACCTTGCAAAGCCAATGTTGAGAACTGCCGCAAGTTTGTTGTGTCTTGAATCTTGATAACCTGAAATCAAGAAACAACTAAATCTGGATGGTTACAACGTTGTGTGTTGAGTCGAGGATAGCCCTCTATCCTTAAGACAAGATTGCCCCGTATATATGCTTTTACGTTAGCGAGCAATAGTCTCCCAAGATAAAACAACACTTTAATCTCAACACTACAAAGCCAATAGGTTGAGCCTGTCGAAGAAAACAAATATGACTCGACTTCCTGAAGATATGGAATAGGAAGGAAGAGTTTCTCTCTACTCTTCTCGTTTGTCTCTGTGTATATAGTGTGTCTCTGTAGTGTATATCTAGTGTATACGTGAGGGTTTGGTCACTGTTTTTCAGTCGAAAATTGCACTGATTTTTGCTGAATTTCACTCATTGTTTGTGCTATTTTGTGGCCGTTTTTCTGCTGTTTTTGGTACATTTCTTGCCTTATTTCACCGATTTTCAGCCTATTTTCGGCTGTTGTTTACCTTTGTATTTTTCGTCTATGTTTCTGTCATTTCTTGCTTCATTTTAAGTCAAATGAAGCTCAATATATAGCAAGGAGAAGGGGCTGTCCAAGCGCCAAAACATGGCTGATAATGGGCATTAGGAGGGCATTAAAAGAGCCAAGTAATGGCTGTTAATGGCCATTGAAAGAGTGCCCAACTGCACAAGTAATGGGCTGTTAATGGAGGAGTTAATCAGCCAAGTAATGACTGATTAATGCCTCAAAAACAGTCCCAACGGTAGGCGAGAAAAAGTCTCCGAAATTGCAGGGACCAAACTATAAATATTGAAACCAGGGACCAAAGCGTACATATAAAAGAATTCGGTCCAAAGCGTACATATGAAACTTCAGGATCAAAGCGTGCATCCTGGCGAGTTCTCTGGTCCAAAAGATAATATCGAAAGGCCCCGACCCCGGCCACCCACGACGTGAACCCGTGAACCCGGCCGGACGGGGCGGGCGGGCGGCGGCTGCAGCGTGTGGGCTTAGCCTTGAACCCAAGCACATCTAGGTCTTCCCTCCTTTAAACACATGGGATACCCCTTGGGGTCCCAAACCCTTTACCAATTAGAGACTTATATAGAGAGCAATTCTTCCTATTCCCACCGATGTGGTAGATTTGTCTCACACCACATTTCCATGTCTCAAACACCTTACTTCGTGGACCAATATCTCTTTCATTTCTTAACGAAATTAGACGATTCTTGGCCCTACGGTCATCTACTCACTTCGTAGATCATGCATGTGTAAAGAGATGAGGTCTCCAACATACGAAACACTAGTGTTTAATTCATCAAAGATGGGTGGACGCATCTCCCCGCCAAAGGCTAATTTCCAACAGTTCCGCATGTTGGAGGCTTTTTCTCTTCGCACATGCATGATTTACGAAGTGAGTAGATGACCGTAGGGCCAAGAATCGTCAAATTTCGTTGAGAAATGAAAGACATGTTGGTCCACGAAGTAAAGTGTTTGAGGCATGGAAATATGGTGTGGGCAAATCTACCACATCGGTGGGAATATGAAGAATTGATCTCTATATAAGTCTCTAATGTGGTAAAGGGTTTGGAACCCCAAGGGGTATCCCATGTGTTTAAAGGAGGGAGGACCTAGATGTGCTTGGGTTCAAGGCTAAGCCCACACACGCGCCGCCGTTGGACTGTTTTCAGGAGCATTAACCAGCCATTATTTGGCTGATTAACTCCTCCATTATCACCCTCCTTCATGTCCATAATTCAGCCCCTCTTGATGGCCATTAACAACCATTACTTGGTTGTTTAATGCCCTCCTAATGGCCATTAACAGCCATGTTTTGGGCAGTTGTACAGCCCCTCCTCCATGCTATATATTGAGCCTCATTTGGCTCAATTCAGACACTGGTAAGACAGCTATATAGCACAGAAAAACAGAAAAAACACAACACTAAACAGTGGCGAAAAACTACTCAAACCAGTGGCAAAAATCAGTGCAATTCGTGACTGAAAAACAGTGACCAAACCCTCACATATACACAAGATATACACAACAGACACACTATATACACAGAGACAAACGAGGAGAGAAGATAGAAACTCTTCCTTCCTTTTCCATATCTTCAGCAAGTTGATTCATATTTGTTTTATTCGGCAGGCTCAACCTATTGGCTTTGTAGCGTTGAGATTAAAGTGTTGTTTTATCTTGGGATACTATTGCTCGCTAACGTAAAAGCATTTATACGGGGCAATCTTGTCTTAAGGACAGAGGGCAATTCCTCGACTCAATACACAACGTTGTAACCATCCAGATTTAGTTGTTTCTTGATTTCAGGTTATCAAGATTCAAGATACAACAAGCTTGCGGCAGTTTTGAAGATTGGCCTATTTCTTCAACAAGATTCAATTTCTGAATATTGAATATTTGTTTATCCTTTCGAATACTTGTAATAGTTATTTACTTCCCGTACTGCTTTATAAAGTACAATAGAGTACCAAAAATTTAAGACAAGATTGTATTGTATTACTATTAGTGTTTGAAAGATGTCGGTCAAAAGTTGTGTGACCAAATCTGGATATGGCAATGGTTTTCTGGTAGAAGAGAGTGATGATGATGAACGTGTTCATGGTGTCACCGCTACCAAGACTGGTGGGAACAAGCGCTCACGAGAGCCTGAGGATGTCAACTGGGACAAGAGGAGAAGACTGAAGATGTTATTCTATCTTGCAGCAGAAGGCCTATATCTGTCCCAGACAAAGGATCCGAATAATGGTAAGGAGGAAATGGTCACTCAGTCTGATGAAGTGACTGAAGTGGGCCAGAATCCGAAATTGGGATAAGTAGTTTTTCTTACTTGTCAAGAATAAAGATTAAATGATGTCTGATTAAAAATGGATTAAAGTAAGGAGGAATATGAAAATAATTTATATTCCTTACGCTTTAAAATCAGAAGTTTAATCTCATCTTCTTTCCCGTTTAAAGATTGGATTTTGTAAACGACTTAAAAAGATCTGTTCTTTTAAGTGTAATTATTAAAGTGTGTAAAGTATGTTCGCACATACGAGGGAGTAAGATCCATTGACTATACGAAAACTGTTACCACTCTTAAGTAAGCGCCAAGAATTATCTGGGCACCAATCTTAACAGAAGGAGTCTAAAAGCTAAAGACGTTGAACCTGTCATACTATTTGGAAGAAGATCCTTCATAGGATGATATTCGACACTCAGTCATACAAAGCCTCCGGGCGACTGGAGTGGGCCAAAATTCTTTTTATAGGATGATATTGGACACTCAGTCATATAAAGCCTCCGGGCGACTGGAGTGGGCCAAAATTCCTTTGATATGATGATATTGGACACTCAGTCATACAAAGCCTCCGGGCGACTGGAGTGGGGCCAGAATTCATTTCATAGGAAAAGTAATAGACACCTAGTAAGGTGGGCCAGAGTTTCCAGGTCTTAAATGATTTGAAGGCCTAAAGAAAGGCAGAAAAGAAATTGGACACTCAGTCTGCCAAGGCAACTAGAGTGGGCCAGAGTATCGAGATCACATATGATCCGATTACGCCCTAACCACGGGCAAGAGGTTATTTATGTGAAGCAACGCCACCTCTAAAATCAAAGGGGCTGGAGAGGTTGTCCTCAATAGGACTTCAGGGAATGGGATCACTCTAAAATGAGGTGATACATGTTCCTAACTTGGTTTAAGGGACGCTGTTGGTCAAGCTGGTTTGAGACTACTCCAATAGGTCCGTAATAACTAAGAATGATACAGTATGTCTGTAGCCAAATGAATGATATATTTGTAATCCGTGCATCTATTCCATCATAGATTAAGACACGTTAAATAGAAAGTCATTCAAAAGATAGCAGAGTTGAGATTATTGCCTTCTTTCGACATAAACCCTCAAAATGAATGTGAGGTAGGCGAAGAGGCAAAATCACCTTTCCAAATTCCGTCAAAGGAATAGCGAAAGAAGCACCGCTCCTCTAGAACTTAGTCACACCTTTATGGGTGACTTAAATTTTATACAAAATAGAGGGGGGAGACAAGTACGATGTGATCTTCATTGATGATGGTACAACGTATGAAATCCTTTGTTTGTTGAAAAGCAAAGATGAAGTTGTTGAAGCGGATAAGCGCTACAAAGCAGAAGTTGAAAATCAACTAAGCCTACGGATTGAGAAATTCGTAGTGATAGAGGGGGAGAATGTGAAGCATCATTTATTAAATGACTGTTCATTACTCACCTCAGTCTAACGGTGTTAGCCAAGCGCAAAGTCGTACGCCCAAATTATGTGGGGCAAGGCGATCCTTATCGCTAATGCGATTCTCAACAGAACTCCGCATAAGGATAAGGATAACTCTCCGTGTGAAACATGGAAAGGATCTCACATACAAATGTTATGATGTGGGGTAGCTTGGTAAAAGTTGGAATACCGAAACAGGTCAAGTTGTACCTAAGACTGTAGATTGCATATCCACTGGATCTGCAAATAACAGTACTGCTTATCGCCTCTTGGTGTCAAAGAATGCTGAATTCTTTGAAGATAACTTTGCTTGAAAAGGAAAAAGTAGTAATTATTCAAGGTTAACAAGAACCCGCGAGAACCTGACTGTCCGGAACTAGACGTTCCGTATCTACAGGACTCGAAAGTTGCTGGCTATCCGGAACTTAATATTCCAGATCTGCAGAACTCAGGAACTCTAGATGTTGAACCGAGACGGAGCAAAGAAGGGGACAAAGACTTGTTCCAGTCCTTCTAGCTTGTATGGTTGATAATGAACCATGGACAATTAACAAATAATTGTCATCTCCAAAAGCGCTTCTTTGGAAAGAAGTTACAAAAGAGAGAAATAGATTCCATCATATAGAACCATACTTGCGTAATGATTTATATTCCTCCGGAAAAAGAACCTTTGGGTTGTGAAAATGGACACTCAAATGTGAGTACAAAGTAGATGGATCTACTGTCGAGTATAAGGCCTCGGCTACTTGTACAAGTACTCCCCTGTGAGTAGCTTAACATCCAGGGCCATTGCCTTGCGTGGCATGGATGTTGAAACAACCTTCCCAATCGGAGAGTTGGAAGAAGAGGATCATAGTTGGTTTGCTGAACTGTTGGGCTTCTTCCTGAACTTTCATTTTGGTCCCTAAAATGTTTACATTTTGGTCCTGGAAGTTTCAGATAAAACAAAAATAATGAATCTGACCACAGAAACATTGACTCTGAAGTTAGAAAGCCAACAGTTAGAGAATCAATAGTCTGAAAGTAAAAGTCATATTGAAACAAAGTCTCGATATGAAAGATATGGGTATCACAGATGACATCTTAGGAATTGGATTTCTAAGACATCTAACGGACTGGTCGATAGTTGACAGTTTCGTTGAAGCCACCAATGGATATGAATCATAGAACTGATTGGAATCATGGTGCACCCATAGACAATGAGCGATATGCACAGGTCATGTCTACGTTTAATGTATTGTACACACTACAACCGACCCGGTATCGTCCTACAAACAGATCAGTTGAACTAAGGTTCATTGATGATCTTAATACATGATTAATAGAAGGCGTTAAGTCGGATATGACGATATCTGAATTATTCACTTAGCTACGAATTATAGTATTCTGGATGTCCAGCGGTTCTGGGAGAACACAGTGATGCAAAATAGACATCAGATCCGAAGAACACCAAAGCCACAAGTAAATGTGTATGGTGGGTCTTGAAAAATCCTCTAAGCAAACTTGCATCGGCCGATTCATGATGGAATCAGAATTTATCGCTTTATAGAAAGCATGAAAGAAGTTGAGTGACTTCACGACTTATTAGAGGACGTCCCTTATTGGGAGAAACCCGTGCCTTCAGCAGTTATACACTGTGGCTAGTCGGTCGGCTTCAGGAAGGACACGGATGATGGCGTCTGGACATATCTATCGGAGACATAAGACCGTATGGCAGTTGATCATCACGGGTGTCACTTCCTTATTTACTAACTAAGGGACTATTCAGAGATCAAGTGTTCTACCTGTCTAGGGGAATGGGCTTAAAACCCAAACAATACGAACATTTGCGGTGGAAACCCAACCATACTGATTGGAGATCCCAAGAATTTGGTTCAATGGGAAAACTAAGCGGCAAAAGGTTCAGTTAAGCGCTTCGGTGGAAGCAAGAAACACTTCGGATGATGATTTCTGTATGGAAACATGAATCCAAAGTTGTTCCCGCGATAGACATTAAAGTGCTACCTGCATAGTGGGTAAAGGTTAAGCTTCCAAACCTTTAAACAATCCTCAAACGGTTGAGGTTAAGGTTGGGAAAACTTTTAATGATTTATAACACTTGTGAAGTGGGGTATAACAGGATACCTTGTAAGAGATCACCTATTTAAGTGCGAGGATGGCCGCCTCAAATGAACGCACTTAAGAATCCAAGTGTGTCCACAGCCACAACGGACAAAAACATAAGAATGAAAATGAATAAGGAGAGTTATTGTGTTGGTATCATTGTCTTGGCTTACACTAAACACTGACGGTTCAAGACATCACGTTCACCGCGCAGTAAGTAAGTCTGATGGTTTCAACTAGGGAAGTTTCAAACCAGAAGCTACCTCTGATGCAATATCTTTTCGCTGAAAGATTGCTGAAATGTAGGAACCTTGTGCGTGCGCCACAATCTCTCTTTCATAGAGGGGATTATTGAAAATTTGTCTTTGGCGGGGAGATGCGTCCACTCATCTTTGATGAATTAAACACTAGTGTTCCACATGTTGGAGGCTTTGTCTCTTCGTACATGCATGATCTACGAAGTGAGTAGATGACCGTAGGGCCAAGAATCATCAAATTTCATTGAGAAATGAAAGACATGTTGGTCCACGAAGTAAGGTGTTTGAGGCATGGAAATATGGTGTGGGACAAATCTACCACATCGGTGGGAATAGAAAGAATTGCTCTCTATATAACTCTCTAATGTGGTAAAGGGTTTGGAACCCCAAGGGGTATCCTATGTGTTTAAAGGAGAGAGGACCTAGATGTGCTTGGGTTCAAGGCTAAGCCCACACGCTGCCGCTGCCGCCGGGCCGCTTCGTCCCGTCCGGTCAGTCCGTCTCGGGCTCGGGTGAGTCAGGTGTGGGGACTTTCTGATATTATCTTTTGGGACTAGAGGAATTTGTCAGATGTACAGTTTGATCCCTGAAGTTTCTTATGTACAGTTTGGTCCCTGAAGTTTAATATTTTACAGTTTGGTCCCCGGAGTTTCTGGAAAGTTGGTTTTGGGGTGACGGCAGGCAGAAAACTGCCATTGGACTATTTTCAGGAGCATTAACCAGCCATTATTTGGATGATTAACTCCTCCATTATCACCCTCCTTCATGTCCATAATTCAGCCCCTCTTGATGGCCATTTACAATCATTACTTGGCTGTTTAATGCCCTCCTAATGGATATTAACAGCCATGTTTTGGGCAGTTGTACATCCCCTCCTCCATGCTATATACTGAGCCTCATTTGGCTCAATTCAGACACTGGTAAGACTGTTATATAGCACAGAAAAATAGAAAAAACACAGCACTAAACAGTGGCGAAAACACAGAACTAAACAGTGGCAAAAAACTGCTCAAACCAGTGGCGAAAATCAGTGCAATTGATGACTGAAAAACAATGACCAAATCCTCACATATACACAAAATATACACAACAGACACACGATATACACAGAGACAAACGAGGAGAGAAGATAGAAACTCTTCCTTCCTTTTCCATATCTTCAGCAAGTTGATTAATATTTATTTTATTCGGCAGGCTCAACCTATTGGCTTTGTAGCATTGAGATTAAAGTGTTGTTTTATCTTGGGAGACTATTGCTCGCTAACATAAAAGCATATATACGGGGCAATCTTGTCTTAAGGACAGAGGGCAATTCCTCGACTCAACACACAATGTTGTAACCATCCAGATTTAGTTGTTTCTTGATTTCAGGTTATCAAGATTCAAGATACAACAAGCTTGAGGCAGTTTTGAAGATTAGCATATTTCTTCAACAAGATTCAATTTCTGAATATTGAATATTTGTTTATCCTTTCGAATACTTGTAATAGTTATTTACTTCCCATACTGCTTTATAAAGTACAATAGAGTACCAACAAAATTCTTGTAGCACCTTGATACTCTTGTTTGACAATGGTGTTTAAATTTCTCAGGCTATCACAACATTGGTACGATGGAGTTTGTTCGAGTCCATCAACGAAACTTTCACACCATAAGAAAATATTAGTGACATCTGAACAATCCGGGTCAAACCAAGCCAAACTTGATCTTGAAATTCCAAGACAAAGTATAACCAAAGCCGCAAAAATGCCATTTAATTACAATATACTAACACTCTATTTGGATGGTCGTTACCCATGGTTTCATAATGTACATTATTGTATTGTATAGTATGGTATGATATTGTATTGTACTGTATAAAGGAATACAATGTTTGAATAGACTGTATCGTTTGTTGTGGTTTGACTGTATGATACTGTATAATAACATGTAACTTTACTAAAATATCCTTATCCATTAATTAAAAACTAGTTTATATATATTAGTAAAATTAAGTAAAGGATAAAATCGAAATTTTAAAAGATAAGTACGTGGTGGAGTGGAGTGGAGTGGGGGGAGGGGGGAGTATGGGTAAACCGGTAAAGTGCTTATATCAATCTCTGTATTGTGTGTATCAAATTGTGACCGGCTAAATCAAATAAAAGAAAAAATAAGTTTTCTTGAGGGCATACTAGTTAGCTTTGGCAAAGTTTGATGTCATGTTTATGTATTATGCCACAAAGAGAATATCAAGTTTAGAAAGAGTAATTAACATATATATATATTGTAGGGTTTTGTTGGGTTCAAAACACATAAGTAAGGCACAACGGAAGTTTAACATTTTGTTTCTTACTTACCCTAACAACATTTCTGGTATGGTTATACAACAATCAAACCTATAACATAAAGCATAAAACTTACAGGTTATAGTATCTGGAGTCTTTATCTACTATAAGGTGCACATGCGGTTGCCCTTCTGATTGCAAGCTCCAAGCTTCAATGTATTTCTCTTTCGAAAAGCTAGGAAATCCGGCAGAGGTTCGAGAGAATATTTGATTCTAAATCTCTAAGGCTTAGAATGATTTTCAGAAAATTGGTGTATTGAATAATGAGGTGAATGCCTCTATTTATAGTTGAAAAATAGGTCAAAACCGGATTAGGGTTTGACCTTGGGACTGGACCAAAAATTGAGGCAGGGCGCTGCGGCCCTAGGGTATGTGCGCCACGGCCCTAGGGTATGTGCGCCGCGACCCTAGGGTATGGGCGTCGCGGCGCTCGACTTTATTTTTCGTGCATTCTTAATTAAATCCAAAATCCAATTTTGACTTAATTAAAATAATCATTATTCATTTAAATGTCTCGATTCCAAATCGAACATTTTAATTACTCTCTCAATACATCCTTAGATCGAAACGGACAATCGACATAGTGTGACCCTACATGCCTTCTCATATCGACATTAATCAAATTAAGGTCTACACGGAACTCCTAGACGGCGCCGGAAGACGAACTCAATATGTGAAGTACGTTTACACGAATCCAGTAAACTTAACCTTTATGTGGTAAGATAAAATCATTTCATTCACGACACACCCGATCAAGCTTAGGATTTGTCAAGTGTCTATCCAAATGGCTTAATCATTGTATCTCATCTATATTAGTTGACAACTAAACCATATTCTAAATATGTCTATTGCGTTGGCCGACGACTTAGTCAACCTAATATCACTGAGAATCCGAGTGTTCTCTCGGATATATATTCGAGGAATGAATCCTAATCTTGGCTCACCTACCACCTTCAATCCACATCGTAATGTACCCAATACAAGTCGTATCTCAACCTATAAGACATTTGAGCTTAGGAAGGGATCAAAGTACATTAAGTTGTAGACAAGACGCGTATTGACCTCAAGTCTAAGGACTTCTATCTCCCACATGCTGATCATACTTTAGACAAGTATAACAAACAGTATATCAACAGGGTATACCAATACTTCCAAAATATTCATGTGTCCATCACGAATAACCATTACTCGTAGCAGGTGAGACATACTACATCCTCTAAGGATGTGATGCAGACCACATGTCGACTTATCACATATCATCGATATCTCATTCTCGATGATCATTAGTCGAGGCTATTTTAAGAGTTACGCTCTATTATTAATATCTCACTCTATTAATGACAACGTAAACTCAAGGGATGCACATTAATGAATAATTACAAACAATCAAATAATAATTCAATAATTGTAAATGCCAAAATATTAATCTCCATTAATAATAATATGAATGTGTATAAAGTATATTTATCCTAATACAGATTGTCTCTACGACATAAATATATTTTCATATATATGTGTGTGTGTGTGTGTGAGCCTATGACGTCTAGGAACATTTCTTTAAAACATACTAATCTAATACATACATGTAATAATATGTGTGTTAAGTACTTATAAATTCTGTTTGGATTGTTGCGTAGATTTTAAGGCTTTAGGGTCAGCAGAGTCAAAATCCTTCTTTAAGAGCTTCCAATAATATTTTTAGTTCTCGTACCTGTTCTGGTCTCTGAAAGAGATTCGAGAATTTTAATAGGTTTCGCCAAATATTAAATGATTCTACAATGGCATAGCTCCAGACATGGGCTGCTTCCCTTACACTATATGGTTAGCCGAATGTTTAGCAATAGCGTGCCATTACTTAATTACCCTGTGTTGCATTGAAAAAAAGGAACCTAAGAGAGACAAGTGTTCATCTGGTCCTACCCGCATTAAAGGGGAAGATTAGCAAAGCTCTTAACCAAAAGGGAGTGAAAATAATAATGTAGCATTCACTATATTAATATTTAAGAACAATGTTTATCCTGTGCTCATTTGAAGAATAGCAACTACGGTTCCTTATCAATAATAAATAATTAAAAAAAACAATGTTTATGTTGATCTATTAAATAGAATCATACTCAATATTTAAAAAACGTGTATACTCGTATACGTAGATATTATATCATGCAGTTATGTACTAAAAACAATTGAATGTCTTTTTTCGGTTATATAAAAATTCATAACAAATCATAAAAGATACAGATTTAATAAGTCAAATATAAAGCTTATTACATGTATTATACTTCAATAGATTTCCGACAATTTCTTAAAAATGATTTAACTGACAAGAGCTTCTGAAAATTTCCTAAAAAAAAAAAGAAAAAGGTCGAAAATGGACACAATTTCCATGTACTTTTGGTTAGCATCTGTAAAAGGAAAAAAAAAAGTTTACCATATGTACATAACATGGACCTAAACGACACCGTTCCTTTCATGTAGTTGATCCTATGCATGCCTATATAGCCGTTATAGAGTTTGCCAACGGTCAACCAGATCCTATTTTTCAAAAGGTAAATTCGACCGTTTATAATACTCTCCCGCTCCCAGAAAGCACAGAGTATACATTTGTTTTCTTTCACTTTCCTCGTATTTATAGGTGTGTAGGTCATTCACATAAAAATTAAGGGTCAAACTCAAGAGATACAAAATTATCAATAGCAAATTTTTTAATAAAGATTAAATTTTTAATGATATTAGGAGCATAGAGTACATTGCGGAGGGAAAAGGGAGGGTGAGGTTTCGGTGTGTGTGGTGTCATACCCTTGAATTGGAATATGATTGTCATTTTCGACCAAAAAAAATTGAGAATTTCGCAGATTAAATATGTGTGGAAGATTACCAGAGTTTTGAATGAGGTGGGATGTGGCGCCCGCGTCCATGTACCAAGCATCGTCGGGTTGCTGTAAATTCATGGTGTTGTATGCCTAGGCCAATTCTGTTGGTGTGAGAAATCCGGATTGGGCTGCTGGGCTTCCGTGATGTGAGCCTGATGAGATGGGCCCATCTAGCGTGGGGCAGGACCACGGCCCAACACGTTGGGCTGCTGCCAGAGGGCTGGGGCAGTCGGATCCCGACAGGGTGGTGAGGTCCAACTGCCGGAAAACTGCCAAGGTAGTGGGCCGGCCCACTGAACTGGGTACCGAGCCTGCTATTGTGGCTGGCCACCCGAGTTGGGCCTTCCACCGCGGCCTTTTCCTCTACCACCGCAGCCTTATCCTCTGCCGCCTCCGCGGCTGCTCTGCTGTTATTGGTTGTTGATGTGGCCGGCGGGTGCAGTGGTGGTCTCCGGTGCTCTGCTGTTAGTGAGGCTGATTGTATGGATCAAGTTGAATGCAAAGATGATATGATTAATGAATTACAAAGTATATGTAAAGCCTTAATCATAGAATTCAAGCAACTTGACACAAAGATAAAATCTTTAACTTGTGTAAATGTAGATTTAAAAGGCACAATAACCCGACTAGAGGTTACTCTTACCAAAAAGGATATTGAATTTGGTAAGATTCGTGCAAAACTGAATTTAGCCGAAGCAACCTTCCGCAAGCTCAACACATGGACTTTGAAATTGAATTAGATACTCAACTTTAGTAATCTTTCACATGCAGGTATTGGGTACGAAAACTCTCTTAAAATTATATTCTCTAATCTCTTTGACACAAATGAGAAAATAAGCTTTGTAAAAGAAAATGGGATGAATTGTAGGTTCTCATATATGTCAAAGAATATGAAGTTTGTATGTCATCATTGTAAGTCTCATGAACACCTAAAACCATACTGTTTCAAACTTCAGAATTCTATGAGAAAAATGTTCCCTAAAAAGTCATCCAACATTTCGGATAAACTTCGAAGCAACATTTCTCAGACAAAAGGTAAAAAGTATTTTAAGAGAGTTTAGGCTTCTAAAAGAGATGTAACTTGTAATGTTGTCATAACTGCATTGAGAACTAACATTTCAGGTTCTTGGTACTTTGATAGTGGATGTTCTCGTCATATGACAGGTACAAAAGGGTTTCTAAAGAACTATGAGTCATTCAATGGAGGAAATGTGACTTATGGAGGCGGAAGCAAAAGCAAAATAATTGGAAAATGGATCTTGGATGTTCTTGGATTTCCAGCCTTAGGAAATGTCTTACACGTTGAGGGTTTAATGGCTAATTTGATCAGTATTAGTCAACTGTGTGATGACAATCTTGAGGTAAAGTTTAATAAGAATGCCTGTGAAGTTACGAATGAAGCTAATGAATGTGTCATGACATGTACAAGAACATGTGATAATTGTTATCTTGTTGTAAGATAAGAAACATGCAATAGTGCTAAGATCAACGACACAACACTATGGAATTATAAGTTGGGGCATGTCAACTACCGCAATTTAGAAAAATTGGTCTCATATGAAGCGGTTATAGGCTTACCCAAACTTAGCCATAAAGATAAAATTGTCTGTGAAGATTGTCTGAAAGGTAAGCAAACTCGTGTCTCTCATAATATTGTCCAACATGATGGACAATATTCAGGTATGTCTCATTGTTTTCAATTACTACATATGGATCTAATGGGTCCAATTGAAGTAGACAGTCTATGAGGCATGAGGTATTCCTATGTGATAGTAGATGATTTTTCTAAATTTACATGGATATATTTTTTGAAAGAAAAATCACAAACTTTTGACATGTTTAAAATTTTGCACTCTAGAATTAGGAACTTGTTCTATTCTCCTATTTTTTGGATTAGATCCGACCATGAAAAAGAATTTGAAAATAGCTCTTTCACAAAATTCTGTGAGAAAAAAGGGATTTTTTCATGAGTTTTCCGCGCCCAAAACTCCTCAACAAAATGGGGTAGCTGGAAGAAAGAATAGAACACTGCAAGAAATGGCTAAAGTTATGCTTAGTTCTAAAAAATTGTCAAAACGTTTTTGGGTTGAAGCCTTAAATATTGTTTGTCACATCTCTAATAGAGTCTACTTAAGGTCAGGAACAAAGATGACTCCCTATGAGCTTATTAATGGAAAGAAACTCAACTTGCGTTATTTTCATATTTTTGGGTATATCTGTTACATTTTAAATGATAGAGATCATTTGGCAAAGTTTGACTCTAAGAGTGACAAATGATTTTTTGTTGGCTATTCTCAAAATAGTCATGCTTATCGAGTATACAATCTGAGGACTAGAACTGTACAAGAGTCTGTAAATATTATTTTTGATAATTTTTCTGATCTTACAGGAAATACAACTGAAAATAACACTATAGTTTCAGTAGAAAATATGCAGACTGTTGAAGAATCAGATGTTTCCCCAACTGTTGCCACACCCAAAGCAACATCTGAACCTGGAACAGAGATCACAAAGGCCATGGATGAGGAGTCACATGCTGAATTATCTGATCAAGTTCGAAGGGATCCCTCATCAAAGATTAGGAAGAATCATCCCACGATCTATGTGATAGGGAGAGTTTTTGAAGGAATTAGAACAAGAGGCAAAGAACCACTCAACTATAGAGAAATGGTAAGATATGTGTGTATGTCAACCATATACCAAGAGGTTAGCCTTTCTTGTTTCCTATCTACTTTAGAACCAAAAAATATTTTAGAGGCACTCAAGATAATTTTTGGATTCAAGCAATGCAAGAAGAGCTTGAACAATTCTCTCGAAATGAAGTCTGGGACTTAGTTTCGCGTCCAAACAATATAAATTTAATTGGAACTAAGTGGATCTTTAAAAATAAATCAGATGAATCGGGAACAGTTGTAAGAAATAAAGCTCATCTAGTTGCACAAGGCTATACTCAGGTTGAAGGAATCGATTATGACGAAACCTTCGCACATGTGGCTAGAATTGAGTCAATTAGACTTTTACTTGTTGTTGCTTGTTTTCTGAAAATTACTTTATACCAAATGGATGTGAAAGGTGCATTCTTAAATGGCTATCTAGATAAGAAAGTCTATGTTGAACAACCAAAAGCATTTGAAGATCCTCACCATCCACACTATGTGTACAAGCTCAAAAAGGCTTTGTATGGTTGAAACAAGCTCCCCGTGCATGGTATGGTCGTTTAATTAACTTTCTTCTTGAATTTGGTTTTAACCGTGGTGAAGTTGATCGTACGTTATTCATTAAACGTCACAGTGTAGATATTATTATTGCTCAAATCTACGTAGATGACATTGTCTTTGGTTCGACCTCACAGTCTTATCTAAAGTCATTTGTTAAATCCATGTCATTAACATTTGAAATGAGAATGATTGGGGAACTAACTTTTTTCTTAGGCTTGCAGATTAAGTAAAGTGAAGATGGAATCTTCATCTCCCAGAGCAAATGTGTCAAGAATCTAGTTAAGAGATTTGGGTTGGAAAATGCTAAACAAATGAAAATGCCAATGGGATCTTCACATAAGGTATGTAAGGATAATGTTGGTGAAAATGTCGACTCAACATTATATCGATCTATGATAGGTAGCCTTCTTTACCTTACTGCTAGTCGCCCATATATTATATTTAGTGTTTGTGTGTGTGTGCCCGTTTTCAAGCATGTCCCAAAATATCCCACTTAAATATCGTAAAACGTATTATTCAATATGTTGCCGGCACATGTGAGTTGGGAATTTGGTATTCCAAAAACACTAATCCTAACTTAATAGGATTTAGTGACTCGGATTGGACTAGAGATGTGGATGATAGAAATAGTACAAGTGGATGATGTTTTTATCTTGACAATAATCTTATTTCATGATATAGTTGTAAACAAAACTGTCTCTCAGTTTCAACTGCTGAATCTGAATATGTAGCAGCTGAAAGTTGTTGCTCTCAATTAATATGGCTAAGACACATGTTAGACGACTATGGTTTTTTTAGCAAAATTTTGATTTTGTATTGTGATAATTTGAGTGCTATAAATATTTCCAAAAATCCAGTTCAGCACTCACGTACAAAACATATTGATATTAAACATCACTTTTTAAGAGATTTAGTTGAAAAACAGCTAGTTAAAATTGAACATGTTGACACTCTTCATCAACTAGCTGATATTTTTACAAAAGCTTTGGATCATGAGAGATTTTCTAATTTGAAGAAATCTCTTGGTCTTTGTAGTCTCTAAAAAATGTATTTTTGGTGAATGTCAGCTGAAACAGTGTCTAACATTTCAGGTGACGTTTACCTATGGAATATCATGAACTGATTATTGTTGATGTATAGTGCATAACCTTTGGTCACACAAGCAGGATCCTTCAATAAGAATAAGTTATCAATGTGATATTGTTCTCTACGATGATATATATATCATAAAAAGGGAGTATCAGAATAAGGCAAAGCCTTTACAAATGTTTGATAACTATACAAAATGGGCAAAGCCCTTACAAAGATACCGTTCATATTCTATAGGAGTATCGAGTGCTTGAAAGAATTTTTGAGAATACTAAATAAGTATTCTCATTTTTTACACGAAAAATAATTGTGTATGTATTTTATGATTAGATCAAGGACACGATGGAAAAATGTTACATTGATCCAGTGGTTAAACTCATAAAAATACATATAAAATGTGTCTTGATTTGTTGCCAAAACAAAAAGTTCTTGCGGGATCATAGTACTTGTGTTGTCCAAAATGTTGCCAACATTGTTGTTGACATTTTCAGATTATGATATTTGTTGAGATGTTGTTCTTAACTGATTCCAGAAAAATCATATTTTTCTCCCTATTTGTATGCCTTGCTTTAATAGGAATTTCAAACTTTAAAATGATAAGATTAAATTCCTACCGTGATGCTTATCTTTTTATCCCAAAAGTTTAGGTGTAAGTTATTAATTAAATCTCAAACTCTTAAAACTAAGGATTTTGTTTGTTGCTTAGAAAGGTTTGTCATGTATATAAATATTCCTCTTATTTGCTAATTTTTCTATCTCCGATTTTCCCTAATAAAAAAATGTGGGGGGGGGGGATCAAATCACTCCTCGGGTATAACCCTACCTACCCGATGAATGATTCACCATTCCAAACTCCATTCTCAACCTCAAACCCTAAATTCCCAAAATCTTCTCCTCAAACTTCACCAATGGATACCTCCCCTATGTCAACACCCATGTCAGCCAACATTTCATCCAACACTCCTATGTGCACTAACCCTCCGTCAAATACCCCTCAGCAACCAGGCCAATCTTCATCCTCGAACCCCCTAGAGGATCTGTCTATGGCGTTAGTGTTTAAAGAGTTTGATAAACCATTAGACATTAGCTATCCTGGAGATAACAACAACCCCATAGATGTCGATGAGACTGCTTATTTTACATCCTTGGATAAGAGGCCCATATCATCTGTCTTTTCTACTCGCCGATCGAGTAGAGTGTTCGAGAAAACAGTCCAGGAAGATTCGAGTAGAAAAGGGACTAAATGTGAAACATCTAAACCCGCCTACTCAAGCAGTGCTAGTGAAAATACGGACTCTATGTTCTCAACTGATGAAGAACCTTCAGCCTCTGAACATCCAAGTGTGTCTCAATAAGTGAAAATCTCAAATGAAACTCCCTTAAAACAATTCTTTCCAAAAGAAGTTCCCAAGGCTTCAAGGTCAAGTGTTGTCCTAGATATTGCCATAGATGCCACAACATCTCAGGCAACATTTCAGCCAACATTTGAAGAGGCACACACCCCAACTTTCTCCAACAGTACCGTTTCCCTATCTGATCTTCAAAATATTAACTATCCAAGGCCTTGAGACTATGAGATGAGACACTTTGGGGAAAGCTCCTAAACTTTACACTGTCAACAAAGCAATTCTGAAAAGCAAATAGAGAGTCATTGACCTACCTTGGAAAAAGGAAGCAGAAAGGGAGAATGTTGGCAAGAATGTTTCCAACATTCAGGACAACACTGGTCCAAGGCAGTCTATACTGTCCACAAATTGGCTTGTGGAGCAAATTGCAAAAATCAACCTATAAATTATTGAGGTTGATACTACCAGAGATGCCCTGGTTCAAGCCAGAGGAAATTTCTTGCTTTTGCTTTCTTCACAAAAGGGGGAGATGATTCTATACATGAGGAGCAAAGAGAAGAGGGTGAAGGTAGAGAAGAGGGTAAAGGTACGAGTGGAGAAACTGATGGTGCTGAAGAAGTTGTGGAAGCTGCTATGTAGAGGGTTGAAGCTGAAGCTGAAACTGCTAGGCAGATGGAGAAGCGAGCTGAAATTGTTATGCAGAAGTAGAAAGTTGTTGGAAGTTGCTACTGCTACATAATGAGCAAGGGAGAAGCTGCTGTTGTTGATGCATTTTTATGGTTTTTTTTGTTTTGGCTATTAGGTGATGTGGATGGTTATCTTGACAATGCTCTATTCTGACAATGTTTTTCTTGATTGTGTGGATGACATATATGCTGATATCATTTCTTCTAATTCTATAAGAGCGGTGTATACATGTTTGCTTGTATGTCATTTTAATCCTATAGAGTGGTATATACATGTTTGATTGTATGCCATCACAGGTTAAGGGGAGCAATTTTGTACTCACAGATGTAGGACAACATCTGTGACATTCCACTAAGTCATTTGTTCCTTTTGAAATGTGTTTTGTAAAGAAAGGCAAAAATAGGGAGATTGTTAATGTTGGGTTTGGTGTTGTAACATTTGACCCAACATATCTTCTGAAGTACTTGTCGCGCCCGTTTTTGACCTCGCTCGGGTCAAAGCGGAGCTCGGACGTATGGGGTGATTCATGGGTAAATGATTGAGGAGTCGCCACCTAATTATTTTTTACGGTGAATTAGGACACCTAAATATTTAAACTAAGTGCTGCAATGTAACTCCAATTTTATGGTCTGCGAAACTAGTGAGATTCTAGGTAAGGGTTCTTTATTATCCTAAAGGGAAGGGGTTAGGCATCCTTTAAGATCCGCTAACTTGCGGTTATCCGGTAAAACTCAGGTTAATTATTGCTAGAAAAATACATGTTTTACAAGTATGATAGATGTTTGCAAATATGATGCATTTTATGCAAGTAAATATGATGCATTTTATACAAGTACGTATTCGGATGACATAAAAGAAAGATACATGTAAAGTTTTTTAGAAAAACATGCATTTGTGACAATAAATTCTTTATAATGTCAAAGAAGCGAATCTTTCGAAAATCAACAAGTTGCAAAAAAAAAAAAAAATAATAATAAAAGATAAACTTATTTGTACAATTAATTGAAGCAAATAAAGATGACAAGAATTGTTTTTAAAAAATCTTGAATAAGCGTGACGAGCCTAAAATAAATAAACTAGCGAAGGATTTCTAAGTTTGCGAGCCTACAAATAAATAAGCTAGCGACGGATTTCAAATCTTAAACTAACCTATGAATAAATCCTAAGTTTGCCTATTCTAAGCATTTCAATAATTACATAAGTGCGATAAATAATATTACAATACAAAGCGAGATAAAAGCTGAATTAAAGAAAGAAATAACAATAAATAAACTCCGAGGGATAATTGCCTTTATTTACTTTAGTCCCCTAAGTCAATAACAAACGGTTAGAAACGTTAAGTACAAATAACTTCATGTCCAGATTCAAAACAAAGAATGTTTTGATCGCGGAGGGCTCAGACTTAAATTTTGAAAAGAACATTCCAATCACGTCGTGGTCGCAAACATATGACTCATGTGGTTTATTTTGATTGCCTCGCCTACTAAACGTGTTGGTCTCTCGGGTGAAATAGAAAAGATCACTATAATCACGTCGTGGTTGCGAATATATAATTCACCTCGCCTACTAAACATGTTGATCTCGGGTAAAAGGTTTAAGTCTTCATCCTTGCCCGTGGTTATATTTCCGTCTTTGCAATGTAGGCCTCAAAATCGACGTATTTTTCATCGGCGGTGTAGTATCGTGTTCAAATCAAAAAAATGAAACAAGAATAAAGATGGCGGTAGCGATAGAATGAAGAAGAAAAGCAGTTTCCAAAAAATGACGCGGTGTCTAGTTTAAAACAAGAAACAAAGAGAACAAATATTTGAATCTTTGAAGCGATCAAATAGAAAGCAATGTTTGAAAAATGCGGTGTTCACTTTAAAGCAAGAAATGATAAAGCAATGAAAGAATGTCTGAAATGGGAGCAAACCGAAACCGAAAAACAATGAAACAAGAATAACAAAGAGAGCGATGGCAGAGCGATACTTGAGCGAGCGATAGCGAGCGAGCGTAGCGATGCGATGGCGGTAGCGTAGCGATAGCGATAGCGATGGCGTAGCGATAGCGATGCGATGAGCGATGCGATGCGATAGCGATGGCGAGGAAAGCGATAAGTAGAAAATAGTTTCGAGATGACGCGGTGTTTTAGTTTAAAAATAGTAAAAGCGAAAAAGCAGACGCAGATTTATTCAAAGCGATAAAACGATATCTGAAACCGAAACGTCTCAAGATGGACGCAATATTGGTTTGAATCAATAAAACAACAAAGAGAATGCGGTATTAATTCAATCAATAACATAATAATAATGCCAAAGAAACAGACGATGGCGATTTTAAATACGACCCGAAGTTCAAATTATGGAAATATTCAAATCGGGTCGCCCACCGGTCGTTGATTCAAACCCAAATCAGATTTCAAAGACCAATTTGGATAACCAAGAACGAATGTGAAATGCAAGAAATTTAAATGTTCAAATCAGATCGACCGACCGTCGATGACCGACCCGAATCGTGTGATCCAAATCAAATCGATTTCAACACCAAATTCGAGATAACCAATAACAAGAATATGAAATGCAAGAATTCTGAAAATGTTCAATCGGTCGATCTGACCGTCAAGGATCTGACCCGATCAGTGATCCAAACTCGAATCGATTTCAACACCAAATTCGGATAACCAATAACAAGAATATGAAATGCAAGGATTCGAAAATGTTACTCAAACCGGTCGACCTGACCGAATTGAGTTTCAACCTAATCAAACAACCAATTTCAGATAACCAAAGATAACAACAAGAAGAATGTAGGAAAATTGAAAATCTAAACCGTCGATCTGACGTCTGACCGACCAATTGTGTGTTCAACCCAAGTCAAATAATTTCATCAATTTCAGATAACCAATGATAACAAAACAAAGAATGTAAGAAAATTGGAAAAATCTAAACTGGTCGACCGACCGTCGATGATCCGACCAATCGGTGATCCGAAACAAATCTTACACCAAATTCAGATAACCAACATACATAAACATGAAATGCAAGAATTAAAATGTTACCCGAACCTGTCGACGGGTCGTCGACCGACCAAATTAGTGAAAAAATCGAGAAATCAAAGGGATGACAAACCTTTTCTGACTTGATTCTTGGAACAACAACGAAGCCAAATACTCTCAACTCAAGAACACAACAAAATAACTATGTATATATTGAATAAACTTAGAAAATCCTTTTTTTCTCTCTCAAAATCCTCTCCTTGATGAAGAACAACATGGGGTATTTATAGGTGGATTCCCCCAAAAACGAGTTTGAATTGAATTAAAGGTAAAGAAAAATCCGGATTGAGGGGGCATGGG
Source organism: Anisodus acutangulus (assembly GCA_029783415.1). Lineage (NCBI taxonomy): Eukaryota > Viridiplantae > Streptophyta > Magnoliopsida > Solanales > Solanaceae > Anisodus > Anisodus acutangulus. The sequence goes on along the minus strand of CM056491.1, from coordinate 47,356,285 downwards.
TCGCGGGTTTTAGGGGTATGGGTCAGTGACGGAGTTAGTGGTGGCGGGGTTGGTGTTGGTGTCGGGTGAGGTGACCGGCGACGTGGGTCGCCGGTATGGGGTGTGGTCGGTGAGAGAGAGGGTTTTGATTTTGGGGATTTTGGTTTTGGTTTTGGGAATTAAAAGGTTGAGGGAAATGGTGGTCGGGTTTTGGGCTTGTTTGGGTTTTGGGGGTTTTAAATGGGAGTATGGGGTGGTGGGTGTTTGGTGTGGGTAGAAAAATTGGGGGTTTGTTTTGTTTTGTGGGGTATTGATTTATTTTGGGATTGGGCTAATTAAAATAAAGGGAATGGGCTTGGGAGTTTTTGTTTGGGTAGAATTGTTTTGGGTTTGGGTATAAGGGAATTTAATTGGGGAGTTTTGGGCTTGGGACGAAAAAATGGGTTTTAATTTAGGTTGGGTAGAAATTGTTTTGGGTTAGGAAATAAAAATGGGTTATGGATTTAAAAATATATAAGAGGGGTTTAATATTAAAAATATATTTTTGTAAAAGATGTGAATTATTTAAAATAACATAACGATGTGATAATAAAAATATAATATTTACTTAAATGTTTAATGCTTAAAAAGGAAATGCGATGCAATTTTATGAGAATAAAATAACATAGAATTTTTGGATAAAACTTATGATTGTGATAAAAATGCAAATGATATAAAATATGCGAATAATAATAATAATACGAAGATACACACATATATGCCTATATTTTAAAATTATTTTAAAAGTGTCAAAATATTAAAAATTACTTAATAAAATCATAAAAGATGGGACAAAATTGGGTGTCAACAGATGCCCTCTTTGGACTCGAGACGATGAAAGAGTTTTCGCCAAAGAAGTTGATCGAGTAGTTAATTTTGTCCCGATCATCTGGACTGCATGGTAAGAAATAGAATCCTGGGAAATGAAGTTGCAAAAAGATGGTGCACATTCAAGAAACAATGCCCCAAAGGTTTCGACCTAGGATGACACCGGTCGCAGATGCGAAACTAATGGGAAAAGCGGATCGACGTTCAAGTAGGTCGCTGACCAATTTGCCTCTGTCGTAAGAGATAGTTCCACTGATGAAATTCTGCAAATTAAAAACTCCTCGCAAACTAAAGCTTAAGATATAATTAGTGTATAATCACGAGAAAAATTGTAGAGAAAATAACTTAGAAATACCCGTTAGGAGGTGGGCGCCGAAATTAAAAATACCCTCATTATAAGGTGGGCGCCGATCAAATTAAAATACCCGCATTATAAGGTGGGCGAAATGACGCCGTCGTTGTATTGGCGTGTTGTGTTGAAGACGCCGTTGTAATGTTGTTGACGCCGTCGTTGTAAAAAGACAGATTGTTGTCGCATGTAACGCCGAGGACGCGTTGTTGTAATCTTTGTTTCTTTGTAAAGATAATTGTTGTGTTGCATGTAACGCCGAGGACGCGTTGTTGTAATCTTTGTTTCTTTGTAAAGATAATTGTTGTCTTTGAAGACGCCGTTGTAATGTTGTTGGACGTCGTTGTAATAATCGAAAATAAATGTTGTGCGTAAGACGTCGTTGTAATCGTTGACGCCATTGTAATGTCAGAAAATAAATGTTGTCTTTGAAGACGTCGTTGTAATCTTTGTTGACGCCATTGTAATCTTTGTAAAAATAAATGTTGTGCGTAAGACGCCGTTGCATAGGCGTGTTTTTGATGACGCGCCGTTGTATGGCGCGTTCTTGATGACATCATTGTAATGCCGTTGATGTCGTTGTAAGAATGTAAAAGATAATTGTTTTGCAGAAGACGCCATTGCGTAGGCGTGTTGTTGATGACATCATTGTAATGTTGTTGATGTCGTTGTAATGCTGTAAAAATAAATGTTGTGCAGAAGACGCCGTTGCATAGGCGTGTTGGTGATGACATCATTGTAATGTTGTTGATGTCGCTTATGTAGTAAAAATAAATGTTGTGCAGAAGACGCCATTGCGTAGGCGTGTTGTTCATGACGCCGTTGTATGGGCGCGTTGTTGATGACATCATTGTAATGTTGTTGATGTCGTTGTAATGCTGTAAAAAATAAATGTTGTGCAGAAGACGCCGTTGCGTAGGCGTGTTGTTGATGACGCCGTTGTATAGGCGCGCTGCTGATGACATCATTGTAATGTTGTTGATGTCGTTGTAATGCTGTAAAAAATAAATGTGTGCAGAAGACGCCGTTGCGTAGGCGTGTTGTTGATGACGCCGTTGTATGGGCGTGTTGCTGACGACATCATTGTAATGTTGTTGATGTCGTTGTAATCTTTGTAAAAGATAGTTGATTTGCGAAGACGGCGTTGCATGGCGTGTTGTTCATGACACCGTTGTATGGCGGCGTTGCGGCGACATCATTGTAATATTCGATGTCGTTGTTGTAAGAATGTAACGTTGTTTGTTGTAAGAGATAGGCGTTTGACCAAGACGTCGTTGAAATGTTGTTGACGTCGTTGTAATGTTGTAAAAAGTCGGCGTGCAGCCGTAACGTCGTGGGCGTTGTTGTAATGTAGTTTCTTTGTTGGACGTCGTTGTAATGTTGTTGGCGTCATTGTAATCTTGTAAAAATAGATGTCGTCTTTGCGTTCGTAAAGATAGATAGTGCGTTGAAGGACGTCATTGTAATCTTTGTGACGCCGTTGAGATGCGGTAAAAGATAGTTCTTTGCGTTGAAGACGCCATTGTAATGTTGTTGACGTCGTTGTAAAGTCAAAAAATGATTGTCGTCTTTGCCATAACGCCGCGTCGATGGCGTTATTGTAATGTTGTCTGTTGTAAGAGATGTAAGTAGCGTCCTTGCCGTCGATTTCGTAATAGGGCTCCACGTTCTGCTGAATCTTCTGCCGATCCAAACTCATGTGAATTGAAATGTCGTCCTGGCACGGGCGAAAATGTGATGCGACGTCTTTGCCGTCGGGTTTGCCTTGTTGTGGTTCTTTGTGATCCGAAATAACATCTTTGTGCAGACATAATGGCTCGGGACCACAGAGGTCAAGATGATGTCTTCGTGATAAATGCAGAACAAGAACGTAATCCTTGTAGTGAGTTGTAGTGCCGAAATTCTTTGGGGAATTGATCATAAGCGATGTGGCTTCCCGCTTTTTCAACCTCAAGAACCTGTACTCAAAGAAAATTTGTGAGTTTGGGGAGGGGCGGTTGATTCGTTGACTTGATAGCTTTGGCTCTTGATAGTGCATGTCTCCGATTTGGACTGTAGCTCCTGCCTGGTTCCCCTTGGCTAACTGCTAAATGAAAACATTTGCCGAAAATAAGTTGTTTATAAGAAAGTATGCTTATCATTAAAAGTTCTTGTCGAACTCTAATGAAAAATATTTGATGAAAATGATTTGCTTATACGAAAGTAGGCAGATATGTAAAAGATCTTGTCAAACGCTAAAGGAAATATTTGGTGAAAATAAATTGTATAAGAAAGTATGCATATTAGTAATAAAAATCTTGTCAAATTTTAATGAAAATATTTGGTGGAAGTAAATCGCTTATAATAAAGTAGGCATATATGTAAAAGTTCTCATTTAACTCTAATAAAAATATTTGTTAAAAATAAATTGCTTATAAGAGAGTATGCATATATGTAAATATCCGTAAGCGATGACATGCGGTGAAAGCAGAGCAAACGTCTTATCCAAAATCCTCTTAGGTCAAGACTTAGTTTGCCGATGCTTCTCCATGTTTATCGGCGTCCTCTGGTAGTGATCCCTTAAAAATGCCCCGCTCGATATGTGAGAATGACGATCTTTTGAGCGGACAAACGAGTCTTGTGTAGATTGCTTGCATGTCCTATCGGGGTGATCGGATGGGTGCATTTTATCCTATGTGAGATAAATGAGAAAATATTTTCTAATGGTGGGACCGGTCGATTTAGGTCGCCACGTATCCCCATGAGGGAATCAGTCATGACGTAGTTCATTACAAGTAAAGAGGGTTGTAAGGATTTTCCTAAAGATGGGACCGGCCGATGTGGTCGCCACGATCCCGCCGAGGGAATCAGTCATGACGTAGTTCGTAAGCAAAGAAGATTGTAAGGATTTTTCTAAAGATGGGACTGGCGGATGTGGCGCCACGATCCCTCCAAGGGAATCAGTCATAACGTAGTTCAGTCACAAGTGAAAAGGAACTGGGAAATTTGTGATCTAAAGGAACGGAACCCTACATGGGTTCCTTTGCGTATCCCGCCTGGGAGCGCACTTTTTACAACATAAGAAATGCATTACATAGAGAATAACTAATCTTAGATATGGTATCTCTTCACCGGCATCTGCATTGATGGTTTTGGCCATTCTATTACGATAAGGTTGCCCTGACAATCAACGTCCATCCGCTTTTCATCAATCGCCTCTTAGTATATGATTCTCAGATTCTACTTGACTGCGAAAGATATAGCATTGCCCTAGTAGAAGTCCAGATTGTAGTGCAGTTGCCTAAGAGTACAAATGGCAAACGTCTGTGCCGATGCTTGTAACTTATCAACCATCCTGATGTTTCATCCAAATCTGGCTTTGACTTATTCCAAAAAAATGCCTCAATTCTTCCGCTTGTGAGTCTTCCTTATATTCTTCGAAGCCTTGCTTGTTTGCTTGTTTCATTATATGTCACATACCGCCGACAAATTAGTTTGCATGATGAAAAAAAGAAAGGAAAATTATTAAACAAAGCAGATTTTAAAATAGCAAAAGCAATGCAGATTTGTCATTTTAAACTTTCAAAAGGTGGAGGCAAAAATACATTAAAATGCATAAAATGTGGTTCAGGCCTCAATTTAAATCGCATTTTCCATTAAGTATTAATACAGTTTGGATAGGCATGATTGGGAAATAACAGATGGGGGGCTCATGGATTTTAGTCAACACGAATCAACTTTTGGGGAAATAAATAAGGCAAAATGAATCTCCTGAAAAATGAAGAAAACCAAATTAGTATAAGGTGAGTAATTTATTGATTCAAATAATATACACATAGTGGAAAGCAGTAGAAAATAACAAACTGATTGTAAGACAATTAAATGCGCATCCTAATATGCATGGGGCCTCCTTATGCCGGAGGTGGGCCTAAACGCCAGATATGCGGGATTACGACAGATTTGATCCAAGCTGCTAAACTACAATGCTTTGTCGGAAATGAGACAAAATGAATGTACATTTTCCAATTTCAGCATGTCATGATTAGTCTTGGATTAGTCTATCCTTATCACGCTACACATAATATGATGATTGGTCGTTGGGTTGTGAGACCCGTAGACATCTTTGGCGGATTTCTTAATTGTGGAGTCGATACCAAGGATCGACCCACCTAAGGTGTATGCATGCATGACTTAAAATAAAGGGTGGTATAGCTCTATCTTAAATTTTCTAAGATTTGGTGACTAGACACAAGGTTCCCGAAGCGGACTACTCGAGTGAGAAGGCTACGCGCCACCAGATGGTCCGGTCACTCCCGCCGCATACGCCAACTCTCCTAAAATTTGGTAGATTGAAAGAAATTTATGGTCGCAAAACACACCTCGCGTGTAGTGTGTGATAGTGTCAATTTTCCAGTGGAAGAAATATGAGCGAAATGCCAATTTAAAGAAAGCAAGAAACCATATAGCAATTAAAGCAGTTATGCACGCAAAATTTCACGAAGGAAACAAATCAAAGCATTAAATCAAATAAAGAACAAAAGTAAAGCGCAGTAATAATTAACCTGATTTTGCTATGGTTAAGAACCTGATGTTCCCCAGCGGAGTCGCCATGCTGTCGCGCCCGTTTTTGACCTCGCTCGGGTCAAAGCGGAGCTCGGACGTATGGGGTGATTCATGGGTAAATGATTGAGGAGTCGCCACCTAATTATTTTTTACGGTGAATTAGAACACCTAAATATTTAAACTAAGTGCTGCAATGTAACTCCAATTTTATGGTCTGCGAAACTAGTGAGATTCTAGGTAAGGGTTCTTTATTATCCTAAAGGGAAGGGGTTAGGCATCCTTTAAGATCCGCTAACTTGCGGTTATCCGGTAAAACTCAGGTTAATTATTGCTAGAAAAATACATGTTTTACAAGTATGATAGATGTTTGCAAATATGATGCATTTTATGCAAGTAAATATGATGCATTTTATACAAGTACGTATTCGGATGACATAAAAGAAAGATACATGTAAAGTTTTTAGAAAAACATGCATTTGTGACAATAAATTCTTTATAATGTCAAAGAAGAATCTTTCAAAATCAACAAGTTGCAAAAAAATAATAATAATAATAAAGATAAACTTATTTGTACAATTAATTGAAGCAAATAAAGATGACAAGAATTGTTTTTAAAAATCTTGAATAAGCGTGTGAGCCTAAAATAAATAAACTAGCGAAGGATTTCTAAGTTTGCGAGCCTACAAATAAATAAGCTAGCGACGGATTTCAAATCTTAAACTGACCTATGAATAAATCCTAAGTTTGCCTATTCTAAGCATTTCAATAATTACATAAGTGCGATAAATAATATTACAATACAAAGCGAGATAAAAGCTGAATTAAAGAAAGAAATAACAATAAATAAACTCCGAGGGATTACTGTCTTTATTTATTTTAGTCGCTGCATGCTGTCAATAACAAACGGTTAGAAACAGTTAAGTACAAATAACTTCATGTCCGTATTCAAAACAGTGAATGTTTTGATCGCGGAGGGCTCAGACTTAAATTTTGAAAAGAACATTCCAATCACGTCGTGGCTGCAAACATATGACTCATGTGGTTTATTTTGATTGCCTCGCCTACTAAACGTGTTGGTCTCTCGGGTGAAATAGAAAAGATCACTATAATCACGTCGTGGCTGCGAATATATAATTCACCTCGCCTACTAAACATGTTGATCTCGGATAAAAGGTTTAAGTCTTCATCCTTGCCCAGAAGTTATATTTCCGTCTTTGCAACTGTGTAGGCCTCAAAATCGACGGGTATTTTTCATCGGCCTCTGTAGAATCGTGTTCAAATCAAGAAAATGAAACGATGATGGCGGTAGCGATAAGAAGAAGAAGAAAACAGCTTCAAAAATGACGCGGTGTCTAGTTTAAAAGCGATAAAACAAGAGAACAAATATTTGAATCTTTGAAACGATGGCGAAATAGAAAGCAATGTTTGAAAAATGCGTGTTCGATTTAAAACAAGAAATGATAAAGCGATGCATGATGTCTGAATGGGAGCAAAGCGAAACCGAAAAACAATGAAACAAGAATAACAAAGCGATACGCGAGCGATGGCGATGGCGATAGCGATAGCGATAGCGATGGCGATGATAGCGATAGCGGTAGCGATAGCGATAGCGATGAGCGATGCGATGGCGATGCGATGCGATGGCGATGCGATGAGCGATGGCGGGGAAGCGATGAAGTAGAAAATAGTTTCCGAGATGACGGTGTTTTAGTTTAAAAATAGTAAAACAGAAAAAGCAGACGCGATTTATTCAAACAAGATAAGCGATATCTGAAACCGAAAGCGTCTCGAAGATGGGCCAATATTGGTTTGAATCAATAAAACAACAAAGAGAATGCGGTATTAATTCAATCAATAACATAATAATAATGCCAAAGAAACAGCGATTTTAAATACCAGTTCAAATTATGGAAATATTCAAATCGGGTCGCCTGACCGGTCGGTGATTCAAACCCGAAATCGATTTCAGCACCAATTTGAGATAACCAAGAACCAATGTGAAATGCAAGAAATTCGAAAATGTTCAAATCGTATCGACCGAGAATCGTGTGATCCAAATCAAATCGATTTCAACACCAAATTCAGATAACCAATAACAAGAATATGAAATGCAAGAATTCTAAATGTTCAAATCGGTCGACCGACCGTCGATCTGACCGGATCGATCGTGATCCAAACTCGAATCGATTTCAACACCAAATTCGGATAACCAATAACAAGAATATGAAATGCAAGGATTCTCAAAATGTTACTCAAACCGGTCGACCGACCGGATCGATGACCGAATTGGAGTTTCAACCGAATCAAACAATTCGTCAATTTCAGAATAACCAAAGATAACAACAAAGAAGAATGTAGGAAAATTGGAAAAATCTAAACCGTCGACCGACCCGTCGATGATCCGACCCGAATTGTGTGTTCAACCCAAGTCAAATAATTTCATCAATTTGGATAACCAATGATAACAAAACAAAGAATGTAAGAAAATTGAAAAATCTAAACCGTCGACCGACCGTCGATGACCCGACCAAATCGTGATCCGAAACAAATCTTACACCAAATTCAGATAACCAACATACATAAACATGAAATGCAAGAATTACGAAAATGTTACGATGTCGACCGGTCGTCGATCTGACCAAATTAGTGAAAAAATCGAGAAACCAAAGGGCAGGCCAAGCCTTTTCGGACTTGATTCTTGGAACAACAACGAAGCCAAATACTCTCAACTCAAGAACACAACAAAATAACTATGTATATATTGAATAAACTTCCGAAAATCCTTTTTTTTTTCTCTCTCAAAAATCCTCTCCTTGATGAAGAACAACATGGGGGTATTTATAGGTGGATTCCCCCCCAAAAAACGAGTTTGAATTCGAATTAAAGGTAAAGAAAAATCCGGATTTGAGGGGCATGGGTCATGGTTTTAGGGGTATGGGTCAGTGACGGAGTTGGTGGTGGCGGGGTTGGTGTTGGTGTCGGGTGAGGTGACCGGCGATGGGGTCGCCGGTATGGGGGTGGGGTCGTGGTGAGAGAGGGTTTTTGATTTTGGGGATTTTTTGGTTTTGGTTTTTTTGGGAATTAAAAGGTTGAGGGAAATGGGCTGGTCGGGTTTTGGGCTTGCGGGTTTGGGTGGGGTTTTAAATGGGAGTATGGGTGGTGGGTGTTTGGTGTGGTAGAAAAATTGGGGGTTTGTTTTGTTTTGTGGGGTATTGATTTATTTTGGGATTGGGCTAATTAAAATAAAGGGAATGGGCTTGGGAGTTTTTGTTTGGGTAGAATTGTTTTGGGTTTGGGTATAAGGGAATTTAATTGGGGAGTTTTGGGCTTGGACTAAAAATGGGTTTTAATTTAGGTTGGGTAGAAATTGTTTTGGGTTAGGAAATAAAAATGGGTTATGGATTTAAAAATTTATAAGAGGGGTTAAATATTAAAAATTTTTTTTTTGTAAAAGATGTGAATTATTTAAAATAACATAACGATGTGATAATAAAAATATAATATTTACGAAATGTTTAATGCTTAAAAAAAAAGGAAATGCGATGCAATTTTGCGAGAATAAAATAACATAGAATTTTTGGATAAAACTTATGATTGTGATAAAAATGCAAATGATATAAAATATGCGAATAATAATAATAATACGAAGATACACACATATATGCCTATATTTTAAAATTATTTTAAAAGTGTCAAAATATTAAAAATTACGAATAAAATCATAAAAGATGGGACAAAATTGGGTGTCAACAGTACTGATTTGAATGCATAAAAATGTTGGGACAAATGTCACAACATTCGGATCAACATTTTCTCATAACAACTTTGTCTTACTTCACGATAAGTAATAATATTTTACTGAGTGGTAAAAATGACTTAGGCGTGTGAATTAGGAGTTGTGTAAAACGTAGGAGAAAGAGTCAAAGCTTGGGGAAGAAGTCGAGTGAAGAACAAGTCAAAGTTGTTGAGATTTCGACTCCATGATCTTCTCTAACAAACACACCAGTTGCCCATCTTTCCCTCAACCTCCTCAACAGATCGATGAATCTTTCAAGGAAGACTCTCTACTATAAATAGAGAAGCTACAAGAGTGAATCGATAAAAATACCAAGAGAGCTCTCGGGATTTCAACTCAAAAATCTTGATCACAAGCGTTGCTTGAGTGTGTCGACAACATTCTGTCTAATATTACAATTGTTGTTTAGATTCTAGTTGTTTCGTATGGAGCGATTGTAATGAAAAGTTGTCTATGTCTACGTAGTTAGATTTTTCAGACAGAAGTCATCTGCAACTTCAACTTTTAATTCCTTTCCATTTTATACTGTATATCTGTAAAGAAAGGAATTTGTAATTTTGTATATAATATCATTAGGTTCGGCAATAATGATATCCCCCAACATACCAAAACTAGTTGTCACTCCACCAGTTGTCGGAGATGTAAGCATTGATACATAAAATAATTTTTTATTTAATTGATAATCATATAAAGCAAACGATATTTTAGCCATTTGCATCAAGCTCAAACTTCCTTCCTGCATGCGCGCCCCCCAGAAGCACACACTATAATAAGAGGTAAAATTTGATTGGCAGCGTGTTCAATCAAACGGGTGATTTTCTCTCTGACTACGGATCCCATACTACCCATATACATCTGGTCATTGACCATCATAAGTTATATATATTATATAACTTATGAAAATTTTAAACTTTTGTGTTCTTTATTTTTCTGCTACAATTTACTCTTAGTTTTTATGTTTTATATAGTGTTGTTACTCGTGTCAGACGACATTGTCGCTGACATTCGAAAACAGAATTGACATTCGATTTATTTCATATTTTGTTTTTACTTTCCGTATCCCACAAATATATATTAACCGAGAACCCAATATCAATAGCAATTTTCATACTAAAAATAATTGAGCACCCATGATTTAAAAATTCTAGGTCCGCCACGGGGGAGGAAGGTGGGGGTTGGAAAAAAGACAAACATTTATGTTTCTGTAAATTGATGTCGCTCTAAGGAGATCAAACAAAATCTCAATGCTTGCAAACAAACCAAAACTTGGGTAAAAGGAAAAGTAAACAAGAAAGAAGATACATAGTTCATTATAGAAAGAAAGATCATAGGCCAGAACTGAAAACTATCAAACTACTGCTATCCTCTTTTCTCCCTTGCACGCATCCTTCTACAAAGCCGACTTGAGGAAGTCACACACACCAGCTGAATAATCATCATACCTCAGAATTCTTTTGCACGTACGCAAGGATCTGAAAGAACAGAGAAAAGATTGTTCAAATGCGATACTAAAGGAAACATCAACAAACATAAACTTTCTAAAATAATCCGATTGGACTTGATTTCTCATTTGTAGCTCCAACTCACCAGATCCTTGTTTAAAGTGCAACTGGAACTGATTCCTCCAACAGTTTCTTGCCTTTCTAAGCGTTGCAGAGCAACAGTGGACCCATTGATTACTTGGTGTAGCATATTTGATGCATCCATTAACTTTCCAACAGCGCTATTGCCCTTTACTACCAGTAATTCAACATCTTTGGCTAGTGATTTTGTCTCCTGAGCAACAAGCTGCACTCAAAATTATCATTACAAAAGTTGTCGTTTAGGCAAAACGGAAAAATGAACACCCTGCAGATTTTATGGAAGCAATTCCTAACTGACGATATTTAGAGCCATAACCATAGAACAATAAACATGTATCACCATTATTGAGACATCAAAGTTGAATCATAAATGCATATCCATGCATATCACAACATAGCTTCTAATCACTAATGTTAATTAGGTCACTAAGGCCTCCATATGACTATGTTACATATCTACTTTTGACAAGGAGTGGAGAGTATTTCTTTTTTGTTATTGATAAAGTATGATGGAACGGAATACTTACTTCACAGAGGTATCCAATTGATGTGCCTGGCGTGCAGCAGAGATGGGGCTTTTTCAGACTTGGTGTCGTTTGTTTGTCTAATGGAATAAGCTCAAGATGGATATTTAACTGCAAAATAAGAACAGTGAATTACGGACAAATGACCATTGAAAGCAAAGAAGCTAGGATAATATCATTCTTGAATAAGATGAATAAGCATGTTTAGAAAATCTATTACCTCATGATCATTTGCTTGCGCACTTTCAAGATAATCAACTAACTTAGACAATCGAGTATTACGAGCATTTCTGCTACCACTGGCACTGCCATGTCGACTGTGGCTTCGAACACCGCCTCTTCCCCAAGTAAGTGTTTCAGGCTTCAGTGCAGATCCAGGAGAATTACTTAGGGTGTCTCTGGGTGCAGTTTCAATGGGCCCACAGTCTGGACTCGCAGCTGAAGGAGAAGTCTGGGTGGTCGGAGCTCCTTTGCGCCTCCTGTGTTTCCTGAACTTGGTTTGCGTTCCACGCTCATCCTTAAGGGGTGAATCTTTGTTCTCATCATGATCATCATTTTCACTCTCATTTGGATCAGATCGCTCGGGTTCCGTGCCCTGACTGTTCCGTTTTCTTCTTGAATAAGCATTGTGATAGTTGCGAGATGGTCTTTGTGCAGAGGGAGCAACAGCTATGTCTTTACCACCTTTGCGCTTCTTAATTAATGCTTCAGATTGGCGTTGAGATATTTTGGCAATTTCTGATTGAATCTGTCCAACAAAACAACAAAACATAACAGGTCTATATGTCTCGCCCCCAACATATAATGAAGTGTCAATTAGAAAGAAAAATTCTAGGTCCATTTTAATAAACAGTTTATTTGCACAGTAAACTATATTCTACTGGGTAAAGCATAATAGTAAATTGGACTATCAGCTAGGCATATTATAACACCTGAAAACACGTGTTTCACAAACAATGCAAAAAAAATCTTCCATTTCATTCTCAGATTCTCTAAATACAAGGAAAACATAGCCTTTTAAAAGTTGGTTTAACATGTGTCAGTAGAGCACTTGAACACATTAAGATTTTCATTTTCTGAGAACACAGGATGTGATTTGGCCACAGTAGGAGTCTTAGTTTCCGCATAAGAGTTTCTTATAGAATGGCATCTTTTAGATCATAGTGATAAGGGGGGAGAACAGAATCTATTACATTACGAAGAAAATATCATCAACAGATTAAGTTCTACTAATTAAAAACATCTTCAGCATGCATGGACCTGTAATGATTAATAGGTCACCTCTCTATGTGTTTTCTCTTCCAGTAACAACCTTGAGATATATATGCTCACTGTAAGCAAAAGAGGATACACACAAACAAGAAGTACAAACATGCAAACAAATGCCCATTCAACAATGAGGATTTCAGGTGTTTCTTTAACTGACCCGCTCATTGAATGCCCGTTCCTCTTCAAGAAAGACAAGTTCCTGAAACAAGATATTCCACAAATTAGCAGACAAGTGTCATCAAAAGGGAAGAGAGGAAAGGAATATATTCCTCTAGTGGTTTTGTATTTCTTCTTTTTCCCTTAGTGCCCCTTCTTTTTTTCATTATACAGGCGAGGGGATGGGGTTTATTAAGCTGCACGATATTAAAATACCTCCTCTTCGTACTGCTCAACATCTGGATATATTGCCTCAATTAAGGTATCAAATCCAGCATCATCTCTCAATGACCGTCGACTAGCACAATGTATGCGACAAGCAGGGCATTCATTATTCCTGTAAAAGGGGCGATTACAAGCAAAATCCATAGTAGTCTTCAGGTAATTCTTGAGTTCTAAAGACTAGTTAAATCACAAAACTGATCATTACATACCCAAGTCTCATTGATTTATCTATGCATTCCCTGCAAAAACGGTGTTGACATCCCATCACAACCCGAGTTCTCTTAATAATACCTGTGCATGCAATGCAGACACCCAATGGTAAAAAACTGTTGGACTTGTGGTCTTCAACCAACACATAGCAGATCAGTAATTAAGCAGTGGAACTTCGGCGCAGCTGTGATTTATTCTCATACATGAAAGGCAGTAAATGGGCAGAACAGTTTATACGCTGATAGATGTCATAGAACCCTTGTAAGAACAAGGATATCATTTTTGTTTTCTTCTGTACATTTGGTTTTCAGCACAATCTTTGAGCCGTTTTTTTATAATTACCGTTCTCAAAAAAGGAAGAAACTTCAGTGCAGCTGTGATTGATTGATGTAGAGCACCATAGAGACTAAGCTAGAACCAAAAACGGAAACAATTGGCTCCTAGTGTATAGGAAAAGGTAAGACCAGGAATACAACTTGGTTATTGAGAAGATTATGGTCAATTTAGTTGTTCGTAAAGTTAACCAAGTCCAAAGGGTAACCATCAAATACTGATGAAACAAAAGAAACCCAATTGAAGCCTGTGTTTGGTATTTTTCCCTTTACTGTGAAGGTATTTGGTAGTTTTGCTTTCCCGTTCTTCAGCAGAGATCATGAAATACTATCACTTGCTGTTTGAAGAGAAAAAGAAAGTTACTTTTGAAGATACTGATGATAAGAAAAGTTCATATGATGCTCTTGCTGGAAGACATAGAAAGGATAAGCAAATGAGATTTCTCAGGTGAACTTGCTGAATAGTCAAGTAGTATTCCACTTTATGATAATAACAGGCACAAAAAAAAATATACTTAGGAGTTTATCCCTCTGATTTAGGACTGAGGTGGAAGACAACTGCACAAGTCACCATGATAAAACTCAGGGGAGGAAGGATAGAAGCATCATATTGAGAAGTTCTCTCATAAAAACTCTAAACGAAAAGTAAAGGAATTATTTTTTGGGAGTAGAACCTGGATTCGTTTTTAATACAGAATTTTCTCACATATTATACGTGTTTCAGAGGAGTAAAATCATCATTTTTTTCAAGTATTCCTTTTTATCACAGTAAACCAGAGGTTTAAGCTCTGAAAGCTGTAAGACTATAGACTGCCACACCTTGAGGAACTTCCCAAAAAAGGAAAGAGATTATACATTTGTGGCAGTTTCTTAAAATGATGTACTCGATCCGTCTCTGCAAAAGCACTTAATACCTAAGTGCTATTGACATGTCCGATGATGGGAAATGGAAAATGAAATGGAGTGGAGGGAGCAGGATTTCAACTGAGTATCAGGTTATTTGAATAGCAGCTGTCTTGAAGCTGTTCTCATTACAAGGAAATAGAAACTACAGTGTTCAAGTCTCATAACTTTATTGGGATTTATGTCTAATTTTATGTGGGTAGAATTGTTATAAGAATATGTTTATTAGAAATATGTGGATTTTGAGTATCTAAAGACAAACATGCTCTTAAAGTAGGCAATCCCTACATAGCAATTCATGTAGTATTATTCTGTGTAACAATACTCACATTGTAATTCACCGCGTTACAATCCCTACACTATTATAACTAGCCATGAACCAAATGACCGCTAACGATTCTGGTGTTCAAAGATCAAAACATTGTGATAAAGCATTATTGAGGATCTATACCAGATCACATATACACCATCTTAAGAGAAGAAAAGAAAACCAACCATACTATGTGTTGCATGACTACTATATAACATCTAAGTGGACTTAGAGATCTAAAAGTTTCTTGTTGCATACTAACAATTGTTCAACCAGAAGACAATCACCACATGCCGAAAGGACGTAGAACATCAGGCAACTAGTTGACATCCCTATATGTGCAGCTTTATGTGGCTTCAAGATTAGCACTCAGAGCCCAAGTGGAATTCTTTCGTGCTTTGGTTGCAGCTCTGTTTTCTTTTCAGGTTTTCATTGAAGTTCTTTTCCTTATCTAATAGCACTTCAATTCCAGGATGGAAAGCAGAGGTACTAATTTTACAGCATGTAAGTCCAGTCACGTGTGATTGTTGCTTGTAAGAAATGATTTGAATGGCTATACAACAGTATAATTGGTTTGACGAAAGTTCACCCAGTACACTATTGATTACACAATCCAAGTAGTTCCAGTACACATTTTTAATAAAAACTAATATGGTACGATTGAACAATAACAAGTGAAAAAGAATTTGATATGTTGTGATGTAGACAAGAGCTATCAAATGGCAGCAGAGTTTCAAAGAAAAAGTTTGGACTAGATATGGAAAATCACAACTGATATGTCTCTTCAACTTTTAACTTCGGGGAAATATCAGATTTTTTCCATAATCCTGAATCATCTGCTAAAGTGTCGTCGACCCTCGTAAGGGTGTAGGAAAATAAATAAAAATAAAGGGGATAACTTGAAGAGAGAACTCTTGAAAAACAAACGTATGCGTAAAGAGCGAGGTTAAAAGGTAAAATCAACAAATATCACAACAATTTTGGATTGAATAACCAAAATATAGAACATTAAACAACATAGAATGATGTGAAAGCAAATATACCTAGACATATAGGACATTCTAGATCTTTACGAGCTTGAAATAATTGTGCAAAAAAACTTCTCTCATCGAAATCCTAGCAAAAAACTCGAAGCTGTAAATATTCAAATATAATAGAATAAAAGAACAAAAAATACCTAAGCATATAGGACATTGTACATTAGTGCGAATCTCAGATCGTGACACAGCGATCAACCTGCAGGCAGGCAAAGATTATAAAGTTACAAAACCACATCAAATACCCAGAATATGGAGATGGTGTATCATGCAGATTATTTATTCATTTTACCAAGAAGATAGTATATAAAAGGTATTGTCTAGAAACTCATGATAATCAGTAAGATCAAAGGTTCTAATTTCTGGAAATTTGTACAGCTTAACTTTCAGTTCAGCATGCAAGATGACAACCTAATTCAGCAGTATGTAATTCATACTCATGAGTCTTACATTATGGCAAAAGTACTCTCTGCATGTTAAGTAGTGACTTCATATTGGTGAAAACTGAAAAGTAAAGCCTGCATAATTTGGATTTGTTACGGACCCCATCTTGAATTGAGAAATCATGTACTCTGTCGAAGCTCCTTTTCCCTTTTAGATGTATACATTTAAATCTGACGATTGACAATCATAGAGAAAATGGAGTTTCCACCCGGAGAAACCAGGGTCAAGCAAAATCCTTACCCGCCCATTATCAATTTCACAACCAGCTAAACTACTGATCCTGAATATTACTATAGTAAAAGACTGAAAAACTTTTTATAACTGTGATTCAAGTTTAAAGAAAATTCATGACCAATAAATTGAGATCTGACTTGAGACGAAGACAAAAAGAATGATGAAATCCAATAGCCTCCCACACCTCAAAGACAGCCTCCCACACCTCTAAGACAACAGCATGAAACCAAGAAAGTCGGGAATTCTTTAAGTACACTTCTTGGAGCTAAATATAGCCAAAAACTACTTTTTTTATTCCTTTGGAAGCAACAACTGCTTAAAGGTATCTTCAAGTGTCAAGGGCCAAAAAGGTGATGCTGCTAACCATGGACCAAATAGAAACACTCATAGGATATGTTAACAAGAAAATAGTGTGCCACCTTATACTTTACAGTAATCATCTAGCATAACTGGTTTTTCATCACTAAGCAAACATGACAAAAGTTAACAAGTTATTTCATTGTAAAAATCCAATGGAGCCTTGTACTAGTAATTTTCACTGCAAAAGTATAAGACTTCTGTGTGAAGTCCAATTGCAGTTATCAAGGATGTTCAGACAACTAATTCCTGTCACTAAAAGACATATATACTTATTAATGAGATATCTTACACATACAATACATACAACTTATTTGGTCATGTTGACATCATGATAGCACAAACCTGACCATAGGTTTCATGAACAACTATAATATTGAGCATTTTGTAATTCATACTCACAAGTCACGAGTCTTCCAATAAGGCATAAGTATTCCGTGAATGTTCAGTAGATGTAATGGGTTTATATGGGCGAAAAGTTTTATCCTACATGCCCAGATCCAGAGATATAATAGGATAACGACCATACCGACCTCTGGCAAATTGAGTGACTAACCTTTTTATGTAAATAATGGTCAACAGTGATATATGTCCCAAAAGAGGACAAATCTGAAGTACTATGTAAATTTAAGGACAAACATAATAAATAAAACGCCCCATCTTGAATGGCCTTCACACAACTAAATCTGGCAAACTAAGTCAGGAAAAGGTGACTATTTTAATGTCTATGATAATATATACATGAAATTATAGGTAAGTCAAGGTGAATATTTGAGGATGAACACACAATTATGGGCAGC